>JAWRVF010000713.1:0-188734 GCA_036785485.1 Physcomitrellopsis africana | reverse complement strand
CTTAATCAAGAAAAGACAAAGCTTTGATACTGTATGTGTACTCTTGTCAATCTGTCAAGGACAATAACTGGATGAAGTCAAATAAACAAGTGAGACCTCTCTCAAAGAAAAAAATATAAAGAAGTATATATATTAAAAAGAAACTGGAATGGCTAATGCCAAAAAGACAAGAAAAACTAGAGACCCTTGAACTAGATTGGAAACAAGAATGGAGTTAATAAGAATGAAGAAGGCTTCACTCTTGTCTCTATTTATACTATCTACCTAAGAGCTAAGTGGCGACGTTCTATAGGACCTCCAACACGTATCCAATTTACAAGACACGTGTCCAAGTTGCAAGACACGTGTCGAACTTGTAGGATAAGTTTCCTATATGTTCGCCACGTATTTAGCTTGGTCTTCAAGCTACCAACATGTGCGACATGTGGCTAACTTATTGACCAAGTTTCTAATCCAAAAGTCTACTATGGACACTTATAAAGTCAAAGCAGCGTCTATGAAGTTTCTAGGAAGTTTCTCTAAAGATATTATGGAATTAACCTGCTTTTACCTTCTTTTATCTAGTTCTATCTGATCATATAGGTAACTATGTATATGTTCGTGACAAGAACAAACTAGCCATGTGTCACACATGTTGGTAGTTTGCGAAATAAACCAAGTATGGGGCGCATATGTGAAAAACTTGTTGTGCAAGTTTGACACGTGTCTTGCAAATTAGATATATGTAGGAGGTCCTATAGAATATTGCCACGTAGCTCTTAGTTAGATAGTATCTATAGAGACAAGAGTGAAGCCTTTGTCACTCTTGTCAACTCCTTTCTTGCTTCTAGTCCAGATTCAAGAGTCTATAGTTTTCTTGTCTTGTAGCAATAGCCATTCTAGTTTCTTTTAATATACATACTTCTTTATTTTTATTTTATTATTATTCTTAATATAAGTTTTATATGTTTATTTGTTTTCATCGAGTTCTTGTCCTTGACAGATTGACAAGAGTGCACATACAATATCAGAGCTTTATCTTTTCTTGATTAAGAGTAGATTACTGCTTTCTCTTGATAAGACATAAGCATATTAGAAGTTGTGGAGTATCCGCTTCTAAACTGATATTGTTTTCTAATATATATATTTTTTTTGAGTGTATTATTGTGCATTTCTTGAAGTGAGAGTAGACACCTTCCTTCCTATTGTATTATCATGGCAGAGCTTGTGGAAATGAAGAACGAAATGGCACAAATGTAAGAGCAAATGAGAGAGCTAATGCTTGCAATGAATCAACTTAGTTTACGACCACAAAAAGCAACAAGATTAGCAGGAAGTGAAGATACAGAGATGATTGGAGCTGCATCAATATCTATACCAAATCATACTACCTCACCTATAATAGAACACTGTTCAAACATTAGAGAACCAAAAATTAATTTACTTGAGAAGTTTGATGGCACAAGATCTAAATTTTGAGGATTCGTCAATCAGGTACAATTAGTGATTGAGCTTCAACTTCAAAGTTATCCTACGCAAAGATCTTAAGTTAGGTTTATTGGAACATTACTTTCAAGATTTGCTTTATCATGGTTTTCATCTTTTCTTGAACGATATGATCCAATATTGAATAATTTAGAGGTATTTTTAGTAGAATTTTGATCTATGTATGGAGAACATGATGCAATCCATGTTGCAACCAACAAGATTCATATCCTATGACAAGGCAATCGATCAATGTCGTTATACGCTTCACAATTTTGACAATTAGCGTCTGATATTAAGTGGGATGATGCTGCACTCATCAGCCAATTTCTCTACGGATTACAATATGAGGTAAAAAAATTAATGTTCAATTTATCTGATCCTCAAACATTAAGTCAAACAATTGATTTTGCTGTGAAGTATGACAATTGACTTTTTGAATTTCTATTCTAAGAATCGTACAAGGGAGCCTCAACGTTATTATTCACTGGCAACATCAACGTCCTCATAAAATGTATATTCAAAAGTAGAAGACACGCAAATTGATGCAATATGTTTTAAACATCTTACTGAACAAGAAAAGATTTGACGTCGTCAAGGAGGATTATATTTATATTGTGGAGAACCTAAGCACATTGCTCAATATTATCCGAAGAAACGACACAACTACAAAATGAGGAGTACAGCTGTCAAAGAAGACAACATGTCGAAAAACAAATTTGTCCAGCTATAATAGGAACCATGCAGCTGGAACCTTGTACATGGTTTATCATGGCTAGAAAAATATAACCCTCAAATAGATTGGAATTCTCGTAGACTTGACTTTTTTCAAAACATTATTAAACATCCTATCAACCAAGTGAAAAGCTATAAGTCTAGTATTGTAAAATCCGTACTTATAGATACAAAAGCTTTTATACACGTTGTCGGGATAGAGAGAATTTGCCTCAAGAAAGCACTGGGCTTCTGGTTGCCACTAATTACTCAAGTAAGATCCAAATATAGTAAAAACTTCCAAATTTTATGTAAAGTATCCTTCATAGGGCTATTACATCCAATACACAAGTCTTATTTCATCAAACCACTCAAAACATAAGAAATACTCTACAACCCTCATTCCTCAGTTGAGAGGGAATTTTTTCCAAACTTCAATAACCTATAACTTTTAATCCAACCGTCTAAATTTATTTTAAATTTAGATGAAGTATTGATATAGTCTTAAAAACTATTGCTACAAATTTCAACCGTAGATTCATTATAGATCTTTAGATATGGCCAAAACCCTAGCAGTAGCTTCAAACCCTTGTTTACAAACACCCATGCACTAAATTCTTCATATCTCACAATCTAAAAGTCTAAATGCTATGAAAATTTGATGTATAGCTTTTTAGCATAATAATACATCTTCTTAGAAAGTTTGAAACAAAAATTAATCCAAAAACTTAAGATATGGCAAATCCCATGACTATCAATAAAACAGCCTATTTATTGCCTTGGAATTTGATCTGCTGTCTTTGACTCCCAATATCTCCTTCTTCAAAACTTCAAATGTAGTAATTCTTCCATATTAAGTATAGAACTTGAAATCATCTCTCTATTTGCACCTCTCGATCTCCAAAAGCTCTCATACAACTCCTTCAATCTTCAAAAGAGTGATAGTAGGTACAATTCGTACACTCTAACTTCAAGCGCCTACTCCTCCCTCTTTAATACTCCAAATCCCTCAATTTTTACACCAAAAATGTAGTCCAAAAAACAATATTTCTAACCCTAGTTTCTGATTTTTGAATGCCTTCCTTGAAGTTGCCGAAACCCTTGTTAAGGTTGCGAGCAGCCTCCTCAAAGCCCATTGGGCATGGTATTCAACGAATAGGGATGAAGTTCTCCATTCCTTGCCTTCATCCGACCATGCCTTGATTTCATCCCTCTCAATTAGCCTTCTACTAGCTTAAATTTTCATCCTTAGGCTCCCACCTTCTCTCAAGGCTTCATACTAAACATTTAGATCTATGTAATTTAAATCCCATAATCAAACTAAGTAAAAATCTAAAATAAAGTTTTTTATATTAACTCCCTTTAATTTACTTTACTAACCATTTGAACACATATCTAAACCTGTAAATATATTATGCAGTTTGAGTGGATTTTACATACTGTAAGCAATTACAGTATGACATCCACCCCCTCTAAACTTGCACATCCTCCGGTATGTGCCAAGAAATCATCCCCTCTAAACTTCAACTTAACCAATGATTCTTGAGTAAACTAATATCCAATTTTGCACTTTTTTTTTTAGCTTGGCTCCTTAACTTCTTTTCTTGAGTATATCTCTATTATAGCATCTTCATCCATGCTTTTAACTAAGTTTTGCAAAACTTATACCAAACCATCTTCTAAACTTGCTTCTTCTGTTATTTCTACTACAACTTCATCATTTGAAACTAAACCCACTCTTTTTAATTTTTTTTTTCTTCTGTTTTTGTATCCTTCTTCTATTTACAAGATTCAAATCTTCAACCCTTTGAAAGCTCATAAATCTATTGCCAATCAAATCCAAAATCTAGAACCAAAATTTTCTATGTTGGAGTTTGGAGACAATCTATTTTGCACCCATGTACCTCCATCCTACATGGGTGCTCTTTAAAAACCTAAGAAAGTATTTCTTGGCTCTAAAGGCATTTCTCTTAGTTGCTCTCTATGCCTTTCATGAATAGGCTTTACAATAAGAATTTGCACAGCGTTCTTCCCATTACAACTACGAATCCTAACATAATGTGAATTATCGTCCAAGACTCTAGTCTTCATCTTAACAACTATGATATAAGGTTGACTAAGTATTACCAGATATGTAGCAAAGTTTTGTACAAAGAAGTTCTGATCCACCTCCACATTTCCAATCTTGGCCTTCATAGTTGAGCAAGCTCCATATAAGTCTTATATTAATTTTAATTATTATTGATTATTATTATGAAAAGTTTTATTTTTTTAATTTATATATATATATATATATATATATATATATATTCTAAAAAATATCCAAGATTAAAAAAAAATACTTAAAAGTATATATTTAATAATAATATATTTATATTATATTATATTATTTTAATTTAAAATATTTTAAAATAATAGTTTTTTTAAAATTAAGATAAAATTTTAAAATAACATAAGTAAATCTCAACCTACAAATTATAATGTATAAATCGTTTTCTATTGATAACATATTTATTTATTAATTTATTTAATATTAAGAATAATTTTTTATTTTTATTTTTATTTTTTGTCATTTTTATCTATTTAAATAAAATAAAGAATGGCTTAATATTTTTTAAAATTTTTTCACTTTAATAATTCAAAGCATATGTTTTTAGTATATTTAAAATAATAGCAAGTCAAAATCCATACTTTTTTTAATTAATGTTCTCCCTCTAGTTGAATTATTTATATTGATCTAAAAGGATTTGATAATCTATTACATGGACAACATTATCAAAATATTAAGTTTTCAAATCATTAAGTTCTGTTATTTTAATGTATTCAAGATAAAAAAATGATCATCAAAATAACAAACCTCAATTCAAAATAATAGACCTTGCAAATATTAGAATTTTTAAAGATATAAAGGACTCTAGTTGCTTTAATATGGCTTGGCTCTATGATTTTCTAATTCCATCATATTGTTCAAGAAGTAAGAACTTCTTTATTTGAGAACATATCAAATTTGATCAAATTTACATGCTTTAAAATTACTTTCTACCAATTGCACCTCCAAAAAGAAATTATCCATAATCAACTTTTTATCAACCAAAACAATAATCCCAAATATTCTTTATTCATATCAATTTTTAACTCTTATCTGTTTTTTCAAGGTTTTGGTTATGAAGGCAGCAAATTTGAACACAAAATTGCTGCTAAGAAAAGAAATAACCAAGATGTTGGTATGCATAAAAAAACGGACAAGAATTAAACCAATTGCTCAAAGTGACCCCACATATATGAAATTCAAAACCCAATTCAATCCTACTATTTTGTCCTCAGAGTAAAAATTTTGGGACCCAATTGAACCAACAATTTGTACCACCTTTACATTGACTCTTGTGGGGTCACAAGTCACATTTTCATGCTCCATCTATCCCAAAACCCTAAAACTGAACTGTACAACAAACCAATATATATATATATCTCGAAAATAAAGGAAGGAAAAAAAAAAGCACAGAATCACGCATGCAAGCAGCGAAGGTGTGATCAAAGAACATGGACATCGACGAGAAACCAGCGCAGTGGCACTGCCTGCTTTTATCCAACACCCACAAGCATGAGATTTCTGGTGCAGGAACCGCAACATGGCACCCAGCAAGAGGGTCTCACGACCACCAAGCTCGGACAAAACGAACTCCCCTCGGAGACCAGGTCTACAGCAATCTTCCAAAACCGCAGAGAGCTTGAGTAAAAAGCCTAAATGACTGCTGCCACTTCCAAACTGGAGCTGCAGATCTTTCGGTGCGCGTGTGTTTGTGTGCGCAACGTTGCAAGGTTCCCGATGGGGTCGCCACACCAGCATGCATGTCAGACGTGACCAGCTCAGGGGTGCAAATTTAGCACCCAGGTGGCCATGTGTTCCCACAGTAGCACTGGCCTGCGGCAAACAGGCCATGTGTCACCGATCCTGTGCGACTTCGCCCCTTGGCTGCCACGTTATCGACGCTGAGGTCTGAGTTTTGTTTCGGCATTTGACACTCGCTGCTCCCTTAAAGCAGCCTTACCCTTGTCCCTGCAATTTAACTCAGCTGCTCCCAGTTCTGTGTGTATTACGTCAGTTCCATTCCTCTTGTAAAGGATTTAGAGTTTTTGTGCACATTTTTGTGGATATTGTATATTGGTTTTGTGGAAGCAAGGTGGGGGTTACTGGCAGTGAAGGAGTAAAGGAGAAGATGTCTTACGTGCATTCCCCAAGCGATGTTTCAGGTATGATTTCGCATTCTGTATGAAGCGCGGGTGGGTGTGAACCAGTGTGCCGCCTAGAGTTGTAGGTCGGATTGCTGGTAGATTCTTTGGCTTGTGTTGGGCGATGAGAATTGGAATTTTTTTGAATGCCAGGTTCAACGATTTGTTGCTAGGTTGCCTGGCATTGAACGTTCAGAAATTGTTTACTGGGTGTGTCGCTTGACCTGGTTTATGATCTCAGTTACAACCTGGATGCTGGGTTCTAGAACTTTGACAAATAAAAATGTGGTTGTCCTGATATATGGTTCTGGGATCTAGGCTTTTAGTGATGAGGTTTTGTCATTTTGGGTAACGAATTCCCACGTAGATGTAAGTCGTAACCGGTTCACGTTGTAAGATTCAAGTTACTAGCAGAAATCCGAAAGCTGTAAGTGAATTGGTACATTTGTCCACATAGTTAAAGGAACCTTTTTTGGTGCAGCCGGTGAGAGTGGCCACGGAGGTGGTCTCCTTGGGAAGCTGAAAGACAAGACCAAGAAGGCCACCTCGAAGATTAAAACCAAGGTTGGCAGGAAGCACGATGATCCCACCGATACTGATCCTCATTACGACGAGGAGGAGTACGAAGTAAGTCCACAATCTACGTGTGTTTCTCTTGAGCATAATGAATTTGTCCGTTTTTCTTTTTTCATTTTTTTTTCTTCTCTCTTTTTAAAAAAAACCCTTTTCCCCATTTTCCTCTTCTGTTTCGTTCTCTTCTCATCCTTCCCTTCCCACTACACGTTGTGCAGGAGTCTCCCCAAGCTAGCTCTCCATTAACAACCCCAGGGAGCCAAGCGACTCCATATGACCAGAAATCGTATGATTCCAAGCCCAGTGCATTCGATGCATTCGAGCATCCCGCACCTGCGTCTTCATACGCGAACACGGCTTCTCCCGAGACGTCGTTCCAACCTGAGCAGTTGCAGCCATCGCCCGTGACCTCATACAACGAGGAGTCGCAGCCATCTGTGCCCTTGTCGTCCCACTCCCCTTACGACTCTAAATCTCAGGACATCTCCGCTGGGAGCCCCTATGACTCCAGCTACAACAAGGTCCCTGAATCAGACGCTGTGATTCCTGAGGGTATCCTAAAGGCGAAGCCTAGAGGTTTCGATACAGAGGGCGACTACCCTGCTGGCTCTACGGGCGTTGATGAGCCTACTCCTTCCCCTTACGCCACAGGCACATCTGGGGACATAAATGCAGGAACTCCTTACAGTTTTGGCGACAATAAGGTCGATGAGTCGGAGACCAAGATTCCTGAGGGAATTGTAAAGCCCGTCGGTTCTACTACTCCAGATTTCACCCCTCAAACAACTGACGATATGTACAGTAAACCAGAAGAGTCTGGCGACAAGGCAAACGATGGTGCCTACTACAGCAAGTTTGGCGCTGAAGGTGCATTGGGAAGGAGCTTGGGTGGCAAGGATGACGATGAACTCTCTGCCCGTGAAAGGATGTCGAAGTCTGGCTACGATGGTGAAGACACAGGATATGGCACTTCAGCTTATGACTCCGCGAAGGACACGAAGGACACAGTTTCGTCTGAGGTCGGCGAAGGATATGAAAAGGCTAAGGACAAGTTGGGCATGAACCAGCCATCTTACGAGTCCACCTCTGATTATGCTGACGTTCCCAGCAGCGCTACCGAAGCCACGTACCAGGCGAAGGATAATGTCCAGGACAAGGCTCATGACTTGAACAATGCTACTAATGACGACCAGACCTACACCCAGAAGGCTGCGAACACGGCGTATGCTGCTAAGGACAAAGTGGCAGACACCTTGGGATTGAACCAGCCTTCTACGGGTCCGACCTTCACAGAGAGGGCAAAGGATACATTGGGAATGAACCAACCATCTACAGGTCCGACCTTTACAGAGAGGGCGAGGGACACTTTGGGCATGAATCAGCCCTCGACGGGTCCGTCTGTGGTTGACCAAGCAAAGGGCTACCTCGGAGCTGCTGCTGACACCACTCGGGACCAGGCCGCACGAGCAAAGGACGCCGTGGCTTCCTACACTGGAGCAGCTACTGACACTTCCAAGGATTACGCAGGTTCCGCCGCCGACACTACGAAGGACTATACTGGTAATTTATATATGCATATTTCCAACAAATATGATCTTTTCTTTTTCTTTTTCTTTTTTTTCAGTATTTTCAATTTTCATTTTATTTTCAGAAGGTAACCGCGGATGGTTTGTTTCATTTCACTCAACTTTTTAACATCCTTTATTATTGAATTCAATCGACAGGTTCAACTGCTGACACTACTAGAGACTCCGCTTACGAAACCAAGGATGCTGTTCAGAGCAAGGCTGCTGATGTGAACAATGCCACTGATGATAGTGAAACCTACACTCGGAAGGCTGCTAACACAGCATACGATGTGAAGGATAAGACTGTCAATGCTTTAGGACTAAACCAGCCTTCTACGGGTCCTTCTTTGTTGGACCAGGTGAAGGGGTACCTGGGAGGAGCTGCTGATACCACCAAGGATAACGTTCAGAGGGGCACTGATACCACGAAGGACTACGCCGAATCAGCTGCTGATAACACTCGTGAAGGGTTGAACCAGCCATCCGGTGGTTCTTTGATGGACACAATCAAGGGATACACGGGATCTGCAGTTGACACAACGAAGGATAACACTCAGAGGGCCACTGACACAACCAACGATTACGCAGGATCAGCTGCGGAGAACACCCAGCAGGGATTGAACCAGCCATCTACAGGACCTTCTCTGTTGGACCAGGCCAAGGGATATTTGGGAGTGTCTGCTGACACCACCAAGGATTACACAGGTACACCACGCATCAAAAAGTTGGAAGCCGTCTGAACTTTCATTGGAGTTGTTAAAATGGTTTATGTGATTTGCTAATTTGAAACTTACTATGCGTGCTGTGAATGTTGGTCTACAGGCGCAGCTGTTGACACCAACAAGGAATACGCTGGAAAAGCTTACGGCAACACTGCTCAATACGGCCAAACTGCAAAGGATAAGGTAGCAGAGAACGCTGCTGTGGCGAGGGACGTGGCTGCTGAGAATGCTGTTGTTGCTAAGGACAAGGCTGCTGAAGTTGCCCAAAGGGCTACTGAAGTTGCGAAGGACTATGGTGCCAAGACATACGATACATCAGCTCAATACGGGCAAGTTGCAAAAGACAAAGCCGCAGAGACTGCAGCCGTTGCGAAGGACAAGGCCGTCGATGTCACCACCCCAAAGCCTGAGGACAAGGCACTGAGTGAAAAGATCACTGAAGCACTCAGCAACTTGCCATTCCAAGCTAAGGATACTGCTGCCACCACTGCTCAAAATGTTGCCCAGACTACCACAGACAGGGCCCATGAGGAGGCTCACAAGGATACAGTGCTTGGACGATTGACTGGGCTTCTCGGATTTGGATCAAAGCAGCCAGCACATCAAGATGTCAACCCTGCTAGCCAAGTAACTAAGGATTTTACATCACCTGCTGGCTCTGCTAGGGAAGATACTCCTGCACACGTTGATGCCGCAGCTCCTCATGATGTTCCATCATCTGGCCCAACTCGTAAGTTGTTGCATTGATCTTGGTTTTATTGTTTCTGAGTGGTTTCTTCGAATCTGAGTGCACAACACTTTCAAAGCTAAAATGAAAGTGGGTAGAATCTAGTCTGCAAGTCCAACTTTATAATTTCAGGTTAATTGTATTATGCCGCAACTTTCTTGTCTTGATTTTGTTGTGTGTCTGTGTGTGCAGAGTAAATTGGACGAGATTCGCCACCCAATTGCTTTGTAAAGCTTTCGTTTGCTCTTTTTATGTAGAGGACTTGTAATTCGGGGTTAGTAGAGCTTACGGAGTATAATGCATTGTTGATATATGTTTAATAATCTCAAAGTCCTCCCACTAGAATGCGGCAGCCTTTCGAAGGAGTTTCGGTCGTAATTTTCTCATTATTTCGATTCTCTGAGGAATCTTGTTTTCTCGAGGGAAAGCTGTACATGGTATCAGTTTTCTACTTTTAATTCAATGTTCTCCAAGGTCTCGTTTCAAAGTCCTCCAAGTATTTCATGGCATGTAATGCAAATGATTCGTCTTTTTCTGTTGCAATATGATATGCCGGTAAAAGTTGAGCTGTGCCTGAATGTCACTTCATTGTGACCCCAATGCACACATCTTGTAGGTGATTAGGATAAGCACTAAACCCCCAAAAAAAACAACCTTTTTAAGCCAATGTTGATAAGGACAATTAGATTGTGAATATCAATTCGTAGCACTTTGATATTCAAAAAACTACTTCTTTGGTAAAACGTGTATTATGAGTAATTTACCAAAATATTTTTTCTTTGTTTGTAGCTAATGCATGAATTGTGCCAGAAAATAGTCCTTTTACAAAAACGATAATATGCTTCACACAGAAAAGTGTTAGCTAAACATTAGAAAAGTAGGTGAAATACTCATCTTGATTTATATAAGAATATTTAAACATTCTTTTAGCTTAACAATTTAGTATTTTAGTTTGTTAAGTCAACTATACTTGCATCCTACATATAAAAACTTCTTCTATAAACAAAATAAATATCATACTTATGTTACTAAAGAAAAGTTGATTTTTATTTTACTTTAGACATGTGATAAAAAACATTATGACCTTTAAAAAATAAAAAGATAGAGAAAACAACTTTAAAAAATTGAAGGGGAAAAGGAGACTAGACACACACAACAAGAATTTTTTATAATTATTATGGCCATTGCTGTTGTGAATATTGTACTGTAGAAATTTTAATTTGCATACCAAGGATCATCGTCAAAAACTAGATCTAATACTACTACTTAAAAAATTTTAATTCTTTTTTTTCTTCTTTATTATTCTTTTATTTCATTATCATCTCAAGTTTTTTATTTTATTTATAAACTTGAGAGAGAATTGGAATATCTGAAATATTTCCTGTAATCATTTCCTTCCTCCAATTCACATTAGATCCTTCAATTGCAGCTTTGTGGGTCCCCTCTTTTATGATTTTACAAGTTTGCCTCTGTTTTCATCTCATCGGTGTTTGCATTTCCAATTCCGTTTCCTTCACTTTCAATGGTTGCAAGCATCACTACGTTAGGGTTTATCTCTAACTTTGGGCTTGACTTTGCAAGTAAAATGTTCTGAAAGTCAAGACTGACTTTTTGTTTTGCATTATTCTCTTTGTGGGTTGCCAAATGATCTAAAGTAGTATCTTATCTCATTCCGTTATCCGCAAAGATCTGTAATGGTACTTTTTTCAAATGTTCAAGGAACGTCTCTGAGTGAAGAATATTATTTGCTTCTTGTTTTTTTCCGAGCCAAGACTTGATAAAAAAAAACTTCATTTTCCAAGGTGGGAGGAACGTGTGATGAGCATGAGTGTTGGTGAAATTGCTGGTCGTGAGGTTTAGTATCCACATCCTTGTCCGTACTGACCCTCTGTGCTTCCTAGAGTCCATATTGGTCATCTTATAATATTTGGTTACAATAGAGAGCATGCAAATGGACCCCAGCACCCACAAAGGATGCTGGGTTTCTTTAAATAATTCTTTTCATTTGACCTATCATGGGTTTGATCCAGTTTGTGTGAAGTTTGTATGTTCATAACATCCGTAGATTTGGTCCTTTGATTTTTCTGCTCTCTGTTTTGCATTGGAAAATAATTGTGTCTGAACGGAGTGCTTGCTTGATTGCACATATGGAAGAGATCTCCGGGCATGGGAAATTCTGTGCTTGATTTTGAAATCACGATTCTCAGTAATGCTTAGATTGGTTTCCAAGCTGTGGAGTTCTAGCGACAGTGGGAAGGATATAAAGATTCACAAATCATGCCACCGGAACCTCTAGTTTCCTGACTGCACATTGATTGAATGTGAAATTAGCAAATTCTTGATTTGCTCAATATTTCTAGAGGGTATAATCGCTACATTAGTTGCCAGTTCATTATATAATTCACTCTGACAAAACGTGAAGTATTGCTCAAGAACTCTCACACGTAAATAGTTTAGTTGCATAGTGTCGAGAAGCAAGGAGAAAAAATTGCAACTAGTTCCATTTATAGTTCTTCTTAATGCAAATTATGCAAGATCTGATGTTCTTCCTGGTGTATTGTAAGCTGGCATGCGACTACGTACAAATTCAATGCTCACGATTTCTAATGCTCGCCACTCAGTAGTGCTGGTAATTGGGTTGACAGTCTCCTCCGTATCACTCGAGATTGCAAACATCTCAACAATGGGCAAACGCTGTCCGGGCAAAAATCGAAAAACCAAGCAATTATCACGTCCCGTGAACAGGGCGTCCGTGTACACAAAAATGGGTCGTACGCGGCAAATAACGTGTTATCTGAGAGTGAGGTACATGTGTGATTGCCAAATATCCAAAACTCTATAAGTTGAATATTGTACAACTATTTCCTACTAAAAACTCAGATTAAATAAATCGATGACTGGTAAGAATTGGATCCAGTTCAAGTATCCACACTACAAACTCAGGTCCTAACAGCTCCTACACACCACTGATATATCCTAAGGCGATCAAAAATTGGTGACTTAACATAAAAATCAGTTTCAAATCATCACGTTCTGGGTCCTCTGCTTACTGGACCCATCACTTTTCTTTTTTTTATTCTTTCTTAGTCCCCCTTCTAACGCTCCCATTACAGCTTTCAGAGAGTCTGCCACAGATGCACTCTCAGCTTTGACGGCTTCAGACTTTACTACACTCTTCACCTCATCTTCTTGCTTATTACGTTTCTTACCCTTCTTCTCTTTCACACCTTTTCCCCCCTTGTCTTTTTTAGTCTTGTCTCCTTTTTTCTCCTTGAAAAGAGCATCGATCTCGTCCTTTTTCACAACTGCACCTTCCTCCGGCTCAAACGAAGACAATTCTGGTTGTAGGGCAGCATCTTTTTTCTTGCGGCTGTGCGGAAACTTGTTAGGATTGAAACCTAGTTGTGCCATTGTTCCATCTAACTCCAGCACACTGATAGATGGAGGCTCCCTCACAATCCCTGGCACTTCACTCCTTTGATCTGTTTCCTCAACGAACTTTCTCTTCTTTCCTTCACTTGCGGCTGGCACAGCGGCAGAATCAGTTTGGGCGTCTGGAACATCTTCTTCTACTTGAAAAAGGTTGGCATAAGCTTCTCGAGTCCCTGCCTTCGAACTCTCACGCGTCCTCCACTGCTCAGGACCCTTGGCGTACCTGTGAACCAATCAAAAACATCCTTTACACTTGTGCACGGATACTGAAATACTCAAAATCGTTATCTTAAGGTGAACTAGAAAACTCAGCAAAAGAATATTGAACTCTAGGAACCACGCATTTCCATTCGGCACTACGAAGGGCTGTGATGTGGCGGATTTCCATAAAATAGTAATAGATATGAAGTAAATATTGACCCTACACCTATTGCTAAGAGGAAACGAAGCATAGAGCACATACAGGGCAATGTCGCATCGTTTCAGCAAATATGGACCATGTCGAGTCTTCGAGATTTCTGGCTGAGATAAAGCCAGTTCTGCAGCTATCATCTCCTTTATCTTGAGGTCACCAGTTGAAAAACATTTCTCTACAGTGTAAGAACAGATCGGAGAAAGTGCAAGTTCTGAAAAATGTCCCTTCAACCTGCAGCAAAATTTGTCGAAGCGTTGTCAGGAGAAGCGACGTCCTTCCATTCCCACCCGATGTATGTAAGACAAACACCAATATTTACTCTTGGAAAATAAGTGCATGGATACAAAAATTTGCATATCAAAGTTCCCGACTAGCTTACTTGGATATCAGTCGATGCTTATGTTTCATCGGAGCGGCAACAGAAGAGAGAAAAGCTTCTATTACTCGGCTACCTCCTGGATCCCTCACCGTCTCTAAGACATCATTAGGCTCTTGCGCTGCCATACTTGCACAAAACTGCTGACAGCAATCCTGCAGAACACCAAACGCATTTAAATTCACTAGTGCAGAAGGAATAAACCATATTCAAGTCCACTGTTTAGTGACAAATTAATCAGGCCTTTGAAATAGATCTCTGGCAAGCCGAAAGTCAGGATTAAACGTTTTTACGATCAGGATATGTACCTCTGGATAACTGAAAGCAGTTTGTAGCATAGCACACCCAAGCACTGACATGCGAGAGCCAAAAGGTGCCTTCCAATCCTGTGGAAATCTTCCGGTTCCTGCTAGACCCTCAAGAAATAGCATCCGCGGAACGATGCGGTTTGGTGAAGGTGAGTCGGGATTGATGGCACGAGTGAGGGCTCGGCAAACCTCACGCTGCTTAATTCGAAATCGTAAGCAAGCAGCCAAGAGAGCCCCAACTACGGAGCCCCTGCGCTCTGCGAGAATCTCGGAAAAACTATTTTCTAGCTCCTCTAAAATCATCGTAACCTGCACTACATGAATTGTGTTTGTCAATAAAGCACGGATCCCTCACCAAGGCCTTCTGAATTTCCCCATAAAACGCAGTTTGATCAGCATCCATAAACCCCAAACATGTGAAATAACAAGAACATAAAAATAATATTCAGCTCAACGAAAGGCGTTGGGGGAAGAAAGGGAGCGGACCTGACCCGGATGCCTTGCAGCGGCGATTAGGGCTTGTACCACAAAGTTAGCTGACGGGTGGATAGATAACTGAAGCAGACGGTGCCTAAAAAACCGTTGAAATATCTCTAAGTACAAAGCATCTGATGCAACTTGGATCATTACCTGTGATAGCATGATACAAAAGTTATCAATTTCCATGAAGCTAATAGATATAAGATTTCATTGCCAGAACGTTTCAGTGCAGACACGTTATTGAAAACCTATCACATCCTCCCACATTAAGATCCAAGTCTATGGAATTGTGGCTGTCACAAATGTCTCATAAAATTTGCGGAGAAAGCAACCAACCTCCATGAGATGACTGCTGCTAGAATCTTGTATCATATCCACTATCTTTTCAACATCAGCTTTCTCCAAGGCCGACCCCTCCTTTGGCTCATCCTCTCCGGCACAATCCAGCATCAAGGCTATGCAATGACTCACAGCTGCTTCGTCTCCTTCAAGGGCTCGCAGCATAAACTGCACGAAAAATACACATAAATCTCATCAGATGTAGGACAATTATGAATAAAAATTGCCATCAATCTTACATCTCATAACTCAATCAACTTGCATCAGCATCAAAATTATTTAAATAGGAAAAGACTTCACCTGTAATGCTGGACCTCCAGCTGAACTAGCCCGCAAACCTTCCATTTTCCCTTCACAACTTTTCAAAAGATTTCCCACGAGCGTGTGCAGATGCTCTCCGAAACGATGACCCCGAAGACGTGCTGCTCCAGCACCTCTAAATTTCGATCCTTTGGTTCCAAGGCGTTCGGCGAGACTGTTGCCCTTACCTCCAGATTTAGACAACGTTTCAATAGGAATACCACTACACAAAGAAAGAAGCTGTCGAAGTACGTGGGAGCCATATCGATTATTCATGAGGTCGGATCCAGTGTAACCCTCTCCAAGAGCCTGTCACATGAAGTACACAATATTGCTATGAACAAGTCTATCCAATTATGTAACCAAATAAATTTTTAAGTAAATGGGTGCTATTCACACAACTCCATGAACGTCTAAACACGACAGATATATGAGCAGGACCAACACAAGGTGAAATTGTGAGTCTTGATAATAGAAGTCAGCGTCTCAAACGGAACGTTGCATCCACACAATTCGTTTTGTGTCAACTCAGAACGTCTCATGTGCGTCACACGCAGATTTCAGAAAATTTAAGACCGCCTCGAAGTAAAAGAGTGCTATTGAGTTCGATTTCCAATGACCTCACTAACTTCACTAGTGATAACAGTTTAAAAAAAATTAATTAATTAATTACATTAAATAGAGAGGAAAGATAATAAAAGAAAAAAAATTAAAGCACGTTACCCACAACCTAAAACCCCCACCACACACACACACCCCCCCCCAGGTCCCACCCTCTGTGAGACCTGCGAAAAGCGACCCACCTCTGAAATTTTTGATAAAAAACGCTCCACGACGGGATACCATTCCTGGTTGCGTACATTACTACCTTGCAACGCATACGCAATACCCTTCAACGCAGCCTCTGCAACATGAGAGCCTCCAGGGTCCAACGCCATGGAGACAAAAAGATCAGTGCATCGCTCCAAAAACGACGCAGCGTGCATGGTTTCACAATTCATAAGAAGGGTCTCCAAAACCCGGCCACAAGAGGAATGGCATGCTAATTGAAGCTCCTTTCCTCGGGTTTCATCGAGCGCATTTCCTATCACGATTCCCCGCTCCTCTGGATCTTCCACCGTACCCCCTCCCTCGCCAACCAACTCATTGATCTCAGCGAAATATTGTTGAGTCTCGAGATCCACTTGCCCCCTGCTGCCGCCGTATGATACCTGCTCACCCTCATCCCTCCCATAACGCTCGCTGGCACCACCGCCATATCCATGGTCCGGTTCCCTCCCGTGAGAGCCTCTTCCTCTCCCTCCACCTCGGCCTTCACCTCTTCCACCTCGTCTACCAGGCTTGCGTGATGCTCTAACGTGCTCGTGGGATTCCGTCATGGCCATGGCCTGCCACTTCCTACGAAACACACAATCAACTCCGCTTCGAAGGGTTTAGGGTTTATGCGTCTTCCACAGGCTGCGAAGCTTAAACCCTAGAGCTGCCTTTCACCGTAGCCCTCTTATGACCACTACCCACACGCATCCCCTATGGCCGCATCAGTACCATCTCCTTCGTTAGACGTTAACTATGAGGCTCTATCTCACATTTACTTGCTGTTCTCGTTTTTTATCATTATTGACAATGAAGTACAGGTATGGTGATATAATGCATTGTGAGGTAGAAAATATACATCGTCACATGATGTGGAAGAATTTATATCTTTATATTCTTGTGTTTCTTTTTTTTATCTAAGAATTTTATTATTATTTTTGAAATAAATTAGGATTCATGTGTAATACCCATTATGTTTCCTTTCAAATTTGAAATACATCACTGCGGCCTGCTATAACCAACGATTTGATATAATAAAACAAACAATCATAAACCATCATATTGCATACATAATATAATGGATTCTCTAGTGTTCTTTTTTAATATATAAGGCTTCTTTCGTTTTAAATGTATTTGTTGATTGGAGGCTATTTTAATCCATTAATAATTTGATTGTAAAATTATTGCTACAACTACGAGAGATTGCATTCTATGCATACTTCATAAATTAAACATTTTATTCCAAGGATTTTATTTGTTTATTCTCTAATAGAAAAAAGAACATCTACAGGAAAAAAAATATAAAACCAAAGTATCCATTTGTTTAATAATCTTGAATTTAAAACACACACACACACATGTATATATATATATATATATATATACGCTCATTGGAGTCATTAACATTCTAAAAGTTGTTCCACTCACCACAATTAACCATAAACAAATAAACACGATTGATGATGATGATCAGAATAAAGATGGTGAATGACACTTTCCATAACAAAATCCAAAACAAATTTATCACTATTTTTTCTGCTAATTCCACCACAAAATCAAATACAGCAGTAGCCCACTTGGAATGCATGGAAACACAGAAACAAGAAAAGGATCAAATCTTAACTGATCAAACAGCATTTGTTAAATCAACTTCAAAATATGGCACATTTTCCATGATTAGGAAGAATGAGACAATTCAGAACAGTCCCAATTTAGCAAGAAACTTGGATTACCGTGCATGGATGAAAACCACACAATCTCATCCCAGATAAGACTGGGAAGGGCGCGGTGCGTTCATCCAAATGACATGACAAGGTTTCTAGAAAAGCATCGCAACAAAATGGCGACATGATCGACATATTCAAGCCTCGGGGAGCTTGAAGGAGTTCCCCGCAATCCGTTGTCTAGGGCGCACATATCGTGACTAGTTACCGCAATCTGACGTGTGTGCTAGAGCCGATGTTGCCGGTTCATTCAAAGGCGCCGGTGAAAACAGTCCCGTCCTTCATGAGCGTCGTGTACTTGGCTTTTGTTTCAGCGTCGGGCCAGATCTGGGTGACTGGGATCCACATGCACTCGTCTAACATGCTCTCATCGTCTAGCAGGGAGAAAGCAGCTGGTGCACACACGAGGCTCTGATCAGGTTTGCGCTTTCAATCCATAGCACCACTTCGATGTGAATGAAGGAAGTTGTGTCGAAAGCAATTGACAGCAGAGAGGATTGTTTTGGTGGAGATCATGCTTACCCGCAAGTACTCTCTCCATTTTTACAAACCCGAGGTTATCGCGAAGAAAGTCCATGAGGTGAGCGGGCACGTCGTCGAGAAGCGGTGTTGCCACGTACTGTATCACATACAAGAACCACAATCTTCAGAAGACTTCTCGAACAAGATGTGGGATGTGCAAGGGATTCTACACGGAGGTACGAGAGATTGCAGCGACTGCATCACACTCAGCATCAGGAAAGCCACCGGGTCGGTGATCCTACCTCGCACAAAGTGCATTCACCCGAATGCCCATTCCTATGTTAAAGAGGGATCTCGTGAACATGCCCACACCCTCTGCAGACAAAATATTCAGGTCGAGTCGTGGGAGACGCCGCTTCATTTCAAACATTTCCTGAGACCTCGCCCAAAATTTCAGAAAGATCAGAAGAAGGATTGGATAAAATAAACAACATGTTTGTCTTATAATTTAAATTAATGGTGAATTAATTAAGATCTGTTACAAGCCTAGTTATCGGCATATACGGCACAGGCCCAAGGCTGCCCCGGATCCCAGATTCAATATCAGACCTCCTTTCTCTTTCATCGCTTGAATCTGAACAAAACGAGCAGGATGAGGTTTCGCTTGGTATTGATGAGGGGAGCGTTGAATCTGAACAATAGAGCGATGAGAGTTCTAGAAAGACGTGAAGCTTTACCGCTTTGGCGGTGCCGTTAATCAAGGCAACGAGATTGATGTCAATCACTTTGCGCCAGTCTTCACTGTTGGGCTCTCCTTCCCCTACTCCGGCGTTTTTGATGCAAATATCAAGGCGTCCGAACACCTCCTGGTGGCGAGAGAACGCGGCAGCCAGCTCATCTGGGACACACATCACAATCACCCATTTTGCATTCTTCATCAGGGTTACCTGATCAATGAGGTAGTGACATGCCGATCCAGCTAAGGATTGCAAAGCATACCCAGGAGTACCATGATGATTCGATTACGTAAGACAGCACAATGAAAAGCACGAAGAAGCAAAGTTGCACCAAATTCAGAATGTAAAGGAAGCGCGTACCATACTTGGTAACATCACAACGAATGAAAATTGCCGAAGGAGAACTAGGCTTGTAACAGATCTTTTCATGCTGCTCTTCCACCAACCGAACGGTTTCTTCACCCTGCGCGACAATAAATCGAGTATCCTTACCTGCACTCCTCTACTTGCCAGAGCAACTGCCAAAGCCCTTCCTGAAGAACCCACATACAATGTGCTGTCAGATGTTATTGTGAAAGAAACATTCGAAAAAGAACATGTAGAATATCTTTCAGAACCTCCGCAACCGGAGAACCCCAGGCTCCAGACGAGCCCATTTTGCCATGAAGCTAGCAGACATACCAATTCCTCCCGCTGCTCCAGTGATGAATGCAGCTTGACCTTGTTCGACCTTCACCATTTTTCTGGTTCCTAGTCACTTGACCTGTAAACAAGACAAGAACCTCTCAGATGAATTCCCTACAACATTTCAACCTCGCAACTCCCTCGTGCAACTCCAACGCCATTGATTTCTCTACCCACTTCTGCACACTCAACTGAAAACACCGTCGCAATCCTGTGCATTACCTGGTCAGAGAAATAATGATCCTACGTGGCAGCTGTTGGAATTGCAGCAACCGAAATTCAAAACGAAATGTAGCTCACAAGCAGCTTTCGCCGTCGGAAAACTCTGAGTGCAAGAGATCGCTATTTGGATTCAAAGTGTGAACCGAATGACCGAAGACGCACACATTCACAGATTCAAAACAAAAGAGGGATGAGAATCCATGAGCTCTACGGCGTATCTTGTACCCACCACGGAGTACGTGGAACACAAGGAACTTTCGTTCGGCGGCGTCGGAGACAGGAGCTTCACCTGAATGCTCTCCCGAGACCAAGTCATCAAAGCGCAACGTCAGGAGGGTCGCCCCTCAACGAAAGCCTTCGAATCTCGACAGAGTCAACAGTCGAGGATGGCGTCTAGGAAGCAGCCACGTCGATCCAACCGCTCTACAAACCACAACGACGGATCACCAAGGAACGCTTGCCCAGGCACCATGGCCACGATTGTCGACGTTTACCCCGGAAGTCAATCATAGTGTGGGATCCAGGTGTGGAGGCCCCGCTGTTGCAAATCTGCGCGTGACCGTGACAATGGAGACCTTGTTGAGCCCATGGATTTGAGCAAGATGCCAAAGGATGCGGCGGCGGCGGCGGCTGCGGCGTAAGATCAGTGTGACGCCACGCTGATGCGTGGACGCTGACTTATGCGAGACCCAAGCCCTCCGACAAGCTTAAGAGGGGATGGATGAATTGGTGGGATTTTTTTTTGTAGAATTTACTTTGACTCTCTAATATGGATAATCAGAAAAAGAACTTTGTTACTGTTTGATGTTGCGTCGTTATCTCTCGAGTAATTTAAGATAAGACTGTTTTTTAAGAAAGATTTCTTGATGTGACAACATATTTTTGGTACAATTAACTCAACATGAATATATATAGAAGCAATAACTAGCATTTGGTTTTTTTTTTTTTGAAAATGTCATGTATAAGATTGTACTAATAGAAGTATATATATGTGTGTGTATATGTGTATATATATATATATACATATATATATATAGAAGGTGATAAATATATAATGGTGTTTAAAATTATTAAATTTTAAGCCAATCTTATTTTTACATATTTATTATTGTTAAGAATTCTTAAATAAATTAAATATCTTATAGTATTTAGATTTTTAAAAATATATTTTAAATAATATTAAAATAAAATTATGTCTCATTATTAGAATTATGAAATTATTATTTTTTAAAGCAAGTGTATTTAAGCTACAAAATAAAGAGATTATTTTTTATTATTCCATACTTATTTTTTACTCAACTAAAGTTTTTAGTGACATATGTGAACCCCACCAATGCATTTTAATTGGTGGATTTATTAAAAATAAAGTTTGTAAGTTGTTAAGATATTAAAATATTAAGATTAGAAAGTTTATTTGATCATCTAAGTATTTATTAGGATTTAGAAGGTTTTATAAGTTAGAAGAGTCTTATTAAGCAAAACGTCACTAAATTGGAGTCTTAGTAAGTCTTGGAGATAATTACCTTAGTTAATTTAATATATTTTTATTAATTGTGATAATTAGTATTAAGATAAATTGACTTAAAAAAAAATGGATTATTAAATAAATATTTATAATAAATTTATTTAATTACATATTTATTAAAATTATTGGAATTTCTTAAATAAACTAATTTTTTTTTCATATATATTTTTTTGAATCTTATAGTACAATTAATATGGTAAGAAAAAAAAAATTCTACTATCTCTTATTAAAATAGATAATAGCCAAAAATTTGAGATAGAAGAGATCTTGGATTTAAAGTGGTATAAAAATAACTAAAATATCTTATACATTAGTGCAAATATGATATTAGTAAATGCACATGTATCACAAACATAAAATTTATTCTAATAATTATCTAATTAATATGAATAGATAGAAGTAGGTAAAAGTAAGTTAATTTGATAATATCTTATAGAAAAGCTTCCTAAAAGCTTCATAGATGCAATTTCATCTTTATACACATTTATAGGTGATTAATAGGTTAAAAACTTGATCAACAAGTTAGCCACGTGTTGCATGTGTTGGTAGCTTATAGAACAAGCTAAATATGTGGTGCACATATAGGAAATTTATCTTACAAGTTTGACATGCATTTTGTAAATTGGACACATGTTAAAGGTCCTATAGAATGCCACCATGTAGCTCTTAGGTAGATAGTATATATAGAGACAAGAGTGAAGCTTTTTTTAGTCTTGTCAACTCTTTTCTTGTTTCTAATCTAGATCAAGACTCTTTTATATTTTCTAGTCTTTGGCAATAGCCATTCCAGTTTCTTCTTGAATACATATATTTTTTTATTTTTATTTTGTCGCTTTCCTTTAATACAAATTTTATTGGTTTATACATCTTCTTTCAGTTCATGTCCTTAATAAATTGACAAGAATGTACATATAATATTAGAGCTTTGTCTTTTCTTGGTTAAGAGTGGATTATCCTTTTTTCTTGATAAGACATAAGCATTTTGCCCAATGCATTTTCAAACAGGACAACACATAATACAACATAAATAGTGAATCCGACGTAAAAGTTTAGGATTGAAGATGTTGGATTTTATTTTGGTTATTTGAAATTGATGGCACAAGAAGGCAAGAAGGTGGATTTTGGAGTTTTTGATGGATCTTTGGATGGTGCTTCAAGTAGATCTTCAAGTGGAGCTTTAAGTGGATTTTCTTATAGTGGACAAGGTATGTATCTAGATCTGAATATCGCAAATATGTTTTAAGCATTTATATTGTTTATGCAACAGCAACATGGCAATGATAATAGAGAGGCTTTGGTAATCAAAGCATTGCAAGTAGTGGTTAATAAGATCAACTAGTTTAATAGAAGAGATATTTTTAAATATTTAAGATGTTATGTGTGGAAAATGGAATTGAATTGAGTTTCTGAAAAAGATATAATTTTATTATTTGAACTTGCTACAATGCCAGAGATAAGAAAACATGTGAAATCAATTATGGAACAATTTGGAAGTTCTTGAGAAACATTCTTCCATGCATTGAGAGATGAGTATTTTATAGAAGACTGTGATCGAGTCACTAAAAAGTTGTTTTTGGAATAGATTGAGCATCCTTATAAGAAATTGCAAGCTACTAAATTATTAAGGGAGTTTAAGAGGCAATATTCACGGTTATCAAAAGCGGAAAAGGTAACCTTGGGATCAAACAAGGTTGAATTATTTCTTCAAGTAGTTGATGGAGAATTATAAGAGAGGTTATAAATTCTTGTTAAAGATCAAGAAGAGGATAAAGGATTAACAACAAAATGGAAAGAAATTGAAGATGCAGTGGGATTCCTTGCAAAAAGAGAAAAGAAAAATGATAGGATTGGTCTTCAAAGAATTGAGCAAGTATCTAAAATTCAAGTGCCTACTTCACGATCAACAGTGCCTATTGTTCAACCTTCAATAACTATATCAAAGAAAAAAGATGTGGAAATTAAAGAACTTATACACGGGATGCGACATCTTCAAATTAAATTTGCAAGGCTTGAAGAAAAGACTTCTATAATGAACTCAAAAGCTACTCTTAAGCAAGGGTATATCCAAAGATATATTTGGTGTGATGATGATTTTCATTCTCAAAAATATTGTGGTGAATTCAATGAAATGGTGCAATAAGACATTGTCTTTTAGAAAGATGGAAAAGTGGCATTAAAAGATAGTGGTGATTTTTTCCAAACTAACTTTGATAAGGGAGGTATGAAAACACTAGCTAAGGATTATTTGGCAACAAATGGAATTGGAATAATAGAAATTTTAAGTTATGGTACTAGGATGGATGACAATGGCAAACAAGATTTTTTTGGAAATATTGAACCAAGTGGATTTTGGTCTTCTGCCATTTCTATAATGTATAAAAAGAAGATGCTACGAGAAGCTTTATTGGCGATTACTATAATAATTTGTGGAACTATGGATTGAGAGGATCTTGTGGAAGCTTTATTAGTGCATGCTTATATTGCTAAAAGCCAACATGAAGCCTTGATAGAAGAAAAGAGAAAATAAGATTCTAATAAGACAAAAGAAGAAAATTCTTTTAAGAGGCAGACTTGAAGAGATAAGGGTCATGAGATGGCTTCACAAGAGTTACCAACAAAGGATGCCTCAATATCATTAAAAGAAAAATCAAAGGACTTAGGAGAAAAAAATAAGTCAATGACTTACAAACTTCTCTCTGATATTGAAGTAGCAATAGATTTAAAGGGGATGCTTGAAGAACATGTGTTTAATACTAAAGTTGAATTTACATTGAAGGAGATTTTGGATATTGCAAAGAAAGAATTTCATGATGTCATTATTGAGAGTATTAAGCAGAAGAGGCAATTAGTGAGTGAAGTTGGATCAAATCATGCTATTGATGCATATGTATATGAGGATGAAGAAGATGAAATTGGTAATTGTTGCAAACAATCAACAAATCAAGAAAGGAGCTATAATCAAAGAACACGTTTTGATGATCTAAGTGACAAGATTTTTTTTTTTTTTTGAGTCATTATACTCGAAAGCATTGGACTAAAGTGACTACGTAAACATTAGTGAAGATTAGAGATATGGATGAGTCAATTGTTGCCTTGATTGACCATGATTCAAAAATAAATCTTATGTCTAAAGATCTTTATATGAAGCAAAAGTGGTCAGTTGATATAGAGCATGGATCAGTAATACAGTGTTGTGGTAGAGAGAATTTGCCTCAAGAAAGTGTTGGCCTTTTGGCTGCCACTAAATATTCAACCAAGATCCAAAATAAAAAAACCTTCAAATTTATATAAAATTCTTTTTTTTAAGGCTATTACATCCAATACATAAGTCTTATTTCACAAAATACTCTAAACCCTCATTCACCCGTAAGAGGGGGAATTTTTTTCAAACTTAAATAATCTATAACTCTTAATTTAACTATTCAAATCTACTCAAAATTTATATGAAGTATTGATGTGCTCTTAACAATTAGTATAATAAATTTCAACTATTGATTCTTTATTAATCTTTAGATATGGTAAAAATCCTAATAGTAGCTTCAAATCCTTGTTTACAAACACATGTATATTAAATTCTTTATACCTCACAAACTGAGTGTCCAAATGCTATGAAACTTTAATGTATAGCTTTTTAATATAATAATACACCTTCTTAGAAATGTTTAGACAAAAATTCGTCTAGAAGCTCAAGATATGGCAAACTCCATCACTATCAATTAAAACGGCCTACTTACTGCCTTAGAATTCAATTTGCTGTCTTTGATTTCCAATATCTCCTTCTTTAGAACTCCAAAGATAGTAATCCTTTCACATCAAGTGTAGAACTTGAAATCACCTCTTTAGCTGCACCTCTCAATTTCCAAAAGCTTTCATGTAACTCTTCAAATCCTCAAAAGAATGACAGTAGGTACTATTTGTACACCTTAACTTCAAGCGCCTACTTTTCTCTCATAAATACTCCAAATCTCTCAATTTTTGTATCAAAATTGTAGTCCAAAAAACAAACTTTCTAATTCTAATCTTTGATTTTCAAATGATTTCTTTAAAGTTGCCAAAATCCTTGTTCTCCTTATAGGCAGCCTCCTTAAAGCCTATTGGACATGACCATTGATCAATAGGAATGAAAAACTTCACCCCTTGTCTTTATTCATCCACAATTTGTCTTCATCCTTCCACATAGGCCTCGTAGTAGTTTAATTCTTCTTCTTTGGATCCCAATTGTCTCTCAAGGTTTTATACTAAATATTTAGGTCTTATTTAATTTAAACGCCATAATCAAATTAAATAAAAATCTAAAATAAAGTTTCTTTCACCAACTCTCTTTAATTTATTTTTCTAACCATTGTAACATATATTAGAACTTATGAATATATTATATATTTTAGTTAATTTTTACATACTATAAGCAATTATAGTATGACAACAAGCAGCTAATAATACACAAGATGAATTGTATGGTGCTTACCCAAATGTGAAAATTCGGATTGGTGATGTCGCAATGGAACAAAATTTCTTTGTTCAAGATGCAACATCTTATCTTTTTATATTTGGACAACCATATATTATTATAATTTAGATGGAAATAAAAGTATTTGATAATGGTTCAACTTATGTATGGATTCATAGTGAAGATGGGAGAAAGAAAGTATAATTTTTGACTGTGCTTCCAAATCATGAATGCAATCAAGACAAATTGAAAGAGAATCCATTGCCAAGATTTGTTAAAGAATTTATGGATTTTTGAGGAGTACTACTATTAAGCGAGATTATGGAGGTATAGAAGAGGAGGTACTCTCGCAAGATGTAGGTACCTTTGATAAAGGTTTTATTGATATTTTTGAAAATGGAAGTATTATATATACAAAAGTTACGGATTTAAAAAAGAAAGAAAGAAAAAGATTGTGTGACATTAAAAAGGAATTATATGAATTAGAGATGTTAAAAGATGATGAAAGGATTTCTAGTATTTATGAAGAAAATGGATTGGATGATTCTTTGAAAATATTTGCATCAATTGGAATACGAGATGATAATAAGATTATGCAAATTCATTCAAGAGAGATTTATTCTATACTTGAATCTTTTTAAGCATCAGAGCTTATAGTTGAAACAAAATATAAAATAGTAGACAAGAAGGTGAAACCTGTTGCCAGACCTTTGCCACTAGATTCTAAAGAACAAATGAAAAAAACATCAAGAGAAAAGAGCTTAAGGGATTCAAGGAATATTGGACATAAGTTTAGAAAAGAGCTTTTTGAGGAATTGAAGATTGGGTCTGATGGTTCTTTATTGCTAGAAGAAATTGAATATTTCAAAGAAATATTAATAAAACGAGGTAAATCATTTGCCTTTGAATCTAATAAAATTGGATGTGTAGATCCAAATGTTGCAATTCCTATGGTTATTTTCACTATATCGCATATACCTTGGAATTTGAAGCCAATTTTAGTACCAAGGACACATTTGTCAAGTTTAATAGAATTATTATAAAAAAAAAATGAAGATGAAGATTTTGGAGCATTTTTTTGCATTATATTCTAGTCAATAGTTTATAATGTCTAAGAAAAATGGATCATTAAGATTTAATTAAGATATGCAACTAATAAATGCAGTGACTATTAAGAATGCGAGAATTGGACCAATAGTGGATGAATTTGTTGAAGCATTTGTAAGAAGGGCAACCTATTAAATAGATGATTTATATTCAGGCTATGACCAATTTCAACTTGTAATGGAGAATAGAGACATGACAACAATGAGAATATTGCTTGGACTAATTAGAATATATATTCTTCCTCAGAGTGCTACCAATTCAATAGCACATATGATGAATGGAATGAACAAGGTATTGAGAGATTTTATTCTTGAAAAGACTATATCTTTTTTAGATGATGTTCTTATAAAAAGATGCAAGGAAGAAGACAAGGATGAAACTTTAGATAAGAGAAGGTGTTGCAAGAATGTTATTGATTATATACAAGATTGTGAAAAGATATTGATTTAGCTTGAAGAAATTCATCTTATATTATCAGGTGCAAATTTTATATTTGGAATATAAAAAGTTATGATTGTTGGATATTTATGTAGATTTTATGGAAGGAAACGAGATTCAACTAAGATTGATGCAATTAGAAGAATGAAAGAAGATTGTAGTTCTTTAATAAAGGTGTAAAGATTTTTGGATGCATGTGTATTTTATCATATTTGGATTCCTCATTATGTTCACATAGCAAATCCATTGTATGAATTATTATATAAGGATTATAGGTTTAAATGGAAAGAAAAATATATTAAAACAATGCAAAAATTGAAGGGTTTATTGACATCACCTCCAATGTTGAGAAAAATTGATTATAAGTGCAATAGATCAGTAATTTTTATAGTGGATATTAGTCCAATTGCTATTGGATGGGCTGTAGATCAAAATGATTCAAATAGACATTAATTTGCAGTTTGATTTGGAACTAAGGTTCTAAGTACTTGCCAACATATATACTCGCAAGTGAAAAGGGAATTATGGGGAGTTGTTTCAGTTATGAAAGCTAAAAAAGATTACTTAATTGGGACAATGGTGGTTATTGAAACAGATTGTTTGCCTTTACTAGGGATGATTATTAACTGCACAATATCAAATATTACAATGTTGTGATAAATTGCTTATATCAAGTCATTAAATCCAAAATTTAGGCATGTTGTAAGAAAAGACAATCCAATAGCAGATATACTATACCAAATAAAATATGATGGAGAAGATGATATGATTGAGGATATTAATGATGTGGGTACAAAATTTTATTCAGTTTCATATTTAAATAAAGAACATAAGCCATTTCATAAGAAAAAATATGAAAGAGAGTTATTAGATATTGGACATTATTTGAGTATATTAATCTAGCATATTGATTGGTTTATTGAAAAATTCAAACAAATCAGGAAAAAAACATATAAGTTCATATTACAAGGAAGATTTCTATCGAAGAGGCCAAAATCAAATATTGGAATGCCACAACGAGTAGTAGGTACCAAAGATGATCAACAAAAACTACTCAAGAAATTTCATGATAGTCTATAGGTATGATATAGAGGAATTTGGGCTACCTTTGCTAAATTGAAAGAATGATATTGGTGGAAAAATATGTATTGAACTGTAGCTTCATTTGTAGAATCTCATATAACTTGTCAAATGTATTCAAATATACATCATTGAGATGGTCTACATCCAACATATCCTTTGGCTATTCATTTTAAATGGATTGTAGATTTAATTATTATGCCAATGGAATTATGGCAAAAGAAGTATTTAGTTTTGATTCATGAAGATTTATCAAATCAAGTGAAAGGCAGGATATTAAGAATAAAGTCTACAGAAAGAATCTGCAGATTTTTACTTGAAGATGTTATTTGTCATTATGGATGCATGGAAAAGATCATTGTAGATCATGGAGAATTGGATGTACGTGAAGCTTGTGAATTCTTTAAAAGATGCAAATTTAAATTATTATTGACTATTGCTTATAATCTAAAAGAGAATGCAAAAAATGAACGTGGACATCTACCAATTGTAAAAACTTTGGTTAAAGCTTGTAATGGAAGAATAAAAGAATGGCCTTGATTTCTGACTTATACATTATGGATTGATTGAATAATACATAATTTAGTGATGGTATCGTATTATAAATTAAAACATAGTGTGAAAGATATAAAATAATATATTAAAATAAAAAAATTAAGATTAGAAGAAGAGAGGATGAAAAAGAGAAGGGATTGTGGTTATAACCACATTATCTTGAGGGTTACAATATTTCTCACAAACTCAAGGATGATAGGTAGGCCAAACTATTAATTTCGTGCTAAAATTTCTACTAGCAATACCAAGTCATGAAGCCAAGGATTTCTATAGTGAAGCCAAGTGGATTCAAATTCATGTTAGCTCCAAAATAGCTAAGAACTTAACCACACAAGCTTCTTTGACTTGGCAGTGTAGGATGCAGTTCTTTTTTTTTTTATTTTTTATCCCTAATCTAATTTAAATTGTTTATTTTTACTTGTTAGGTTTTTTTCTATTTTATCTTAGATCTACTTTACCTTTATTTTCTTCTCTCTTAGATCTAAATTTAAATGTTGTGGGCTGAAATTAGAAGAAAAATTGGTAGAAAAATGGTAGTAAGAAGATAGAATAGAAATTTACCTCAAAAAGTGAGATTTCTTCAAGTTAATCTAAGATAAAAGATTAAAGAGGTGGGAAGACATAGTTGAGGTGTCTCTTTGACCAAGGGAAGAAGGGAGACCAAGCAGGGATGACAAAGAGGGATCGTGAGAGAGAAGGAAGAGAATTTTTTTTTGGAGGTGCACAAGATTTTTGTATAGATAGTATATGTTTTTGTGTGTAGAGGAAGCTTGGAGAGGATTTTAAGTACAATTTTTTTATGAGTTTGTAGTAGACAAGATAAAAAACATATAGAAATAATTCTCATATCTTTTGGTTAAATATCAAGGGAAATATGAGTTGACAAAGTTGCAAGTGTTTAAGACTAGGGCAGTGAAGGTTACTAAATTTCGGGCCTTGGCTCTTGGGAACCATTTGGACTCTAGAGGCGAAATTTGTTGGATTTTTATTCCTTATAGAGTTAACTATTGTGTCAAAATCTCAAGTCAATATGATCTTTGAGCAAAGAATTATGAATGAAACTGTAACCGGGTTTGGATGAAAAGAGAAATAGAATGAAGGCAGGATTGGGGTTTGTATGGGCAGTGTGTGTGTGTGGATTATTTGGATATAAATAGAGTTAGAAGATGAATTTGAGTGTAAAATTTGATAGACATGACCTATGTAAGTTAGAAAAGAGACGAGAACAAGTTTGATACTCATTTGTTTTTTGAATAAAATGTTATGCTCTTTCAAAGTGATAGGGATCTATCTCCAAGTTAGTGAAGTTTGAGGGAGCATATCTTTGTGATCACAGCAGCATTTTGAATAAAATTTATTGGAGTTTGTAGATATATGAATCTATTAAATTGTATAAAAAACTGATTGCTATTGGAGTTATGTTTAAAGAATTATGAGGAAATTTTTGGTCAGATCTAGAGTTGTTAAAAGACAAAATTAAAGAAGAAGGGTAGAGTCTATAACTCTAGTTCAAAGAGAACTTTTAGAGCAAAAATTGGAGGATGTTTACAATATAAAATAAGTAACAAGTCTACCAAATTTTAGTACTTAGATCTTTGTTAATGAAGAGCAATGAAGGTGTGAAGCAAAGGGGGTCTAAAATCAAAGGCAGCATGGAGGGATTACTTTGACAACATGGTTCTCCCTAATCACATGAGTTATAATCAAAAGGTTTATAGGGTTTGCTTCCTTACTTCTTTAAGTACTTATTGTTCAAATTTTGTTACAATTGATATGATATCCTAGGATTTATGATCAAAATTAGGGGCAGGTCTCTAAAGGCAGAATATGTTAGGGTTCATAAAGTATATTGTTTTAATGTAAATTCTTCAATTTTATGAACTCTTATGGATCTCATCTTGCACTTAATTAACTAGAGGCACAAAAGACCTTGTGTTTCTTAGGGCTAAGACTGTCATCACGACAACGAAATATATGCAAGTGGAACTTATGATAGGTTAGAAACCTATTATGTTGATTAAAGAACATGGGCTAATTTAGAATATGCTACCTTGGGAAGATAGATTAACAAGAGAAGAGTTGTTGGCTATTAGAATTTGGCAACTTGAACAAAGAGAAAAAGATGTGGAATTAATATTAAAATAATTACAAGAGATTAGACTAAAGAATAAGGCTTGATTTGATAAACAACATCGATTGAGGCCTAGAGCAATTGAAGAAGATGATTAGATACTTATTTATGACAATAGTTTAAATAACTAGCATAGTATTTTATAAAAGTTTTTAAAACGTTGGTTTAGATCATATATAGTGGTAACAGTCCATAATAATGCCATGTATTTATTGAAGGAATTGGATGGTACAAGGTTGAAGATACCTATTGCTAGAGAGCGAGTGAAGGTTTTTAAAAGATAAGATGGGGAAATAAATGTGGAGGATCATGTTCAAGATATCAATGACTCTAAAGAAGATAATTGCATTGAAATGAATGATGAATATGATGAAGAAGAACTTGGTGTAAAAAATGAAGATATGGTATAATGCCAACTATGACATATGATTCATTTGGTGCATACCAAAGAATGCGCATGTTCAGAGGAGGTGGATGTTGTATTGTAATACATTTATATAATGAAAAGCATGAATAAGAATAATTTCTATTTAATACTTGATTATCTTGATTCAATAGGAATTTATGATACTTAAGAAAAGATTTATGAAAGCTTCTTATATTATTTTCTTATTTTAATAGATTATAGTTAGTTATTAAATTTTCTTTCTAGGTTGTATAAACTCTGTTATTGCTTTTAAAAAGCCATAAGTTAATAAAAATAAGATAAAAAAGATAAATACTTAAAATGGTTGGTATTAAGATTAAGTTCACGATAGAATTAAGCTTAAAAATCCTTAGAATAAGTTGGATTGATACCCGGGGGTCGACCATGTATGAAATAGGATCGAAATCAAACCTCTAGCAATAAAAACGGCCACCAAGGGCAGGGAGTCAACTAGGATTTTGAAGATCCATAACTAAAATTAAAAAGCTAGCTTCAAGCTTATTTTAGAGATATTAAGTTGATTTCTATAGGACTTGGGAGGACTTAAAAATCGCTATCTAAAGTTAGGTTTTATATTGGAGATTAAGTTTTTATGTAATAAAGTTAGGATTAGTACTTTTAACTATTATATATAATTTAAGTAATATCTATAATTAAAAATTTGATAGTATATGGATGATTGAATGTATTAAGATTAAATAAATATTTGTGACAATTTAATCATGCAATCAGAGTTTACATGATCTTTAATACAAAAAGATACGAGAAATTAGCAATTTAGGGTTTAGGATTTTTACGATATCTAAAGATTTACTAATTGAATCAAGGTGAAATTTAACAAAGTATTGGAAGACTTGAAAGGTAGGCTATCCACCAATTTTTTGGCTAAAGTTAATAATTAGAAAAGAAAAAATTGCTACTATGATATTTGTATTAACTTCTAAGTTGGCATCGGAGTAACATTAGTGTAGTTTTTGGTAAATTTGTAATAATTTGTAAGTTGGATTGGATTGAAATTTTTTAAGCATATAGAAGACTTATATTTATATTTGTGTATAAAATTTTACATCAAATCAATAGTTAAATTAAGATTTATAGCTTATTGAATTTCACTGACTAAAGTTAAGTCTTGCAAGAAAAATCCTAGTTGCTCGTTTGTGACAAGTAACAAAGCAATTGTGATTTATATGTAGATAAAGTTATCAAGAAGAGTATTTTTAAGCACTTTGTATTGACTTAAGCACTTTCATATTGTTAATCAAATCATATTTTTTTTATATGGACAAAATCTGTTAAGAATTCTTGGATATATGTGACTTATACTTTCATCCTCCACAATCAGGTGCCTGGCACATTCCCAAATAGGACAACACATAATATGACAATGTGAAACATTTGGGGTGGAGACTTATGAAGAAATATTTTGGCTTCTTATTATGGCAAAGGAATAAGGAGGTAGTAGTGGAAACTACACTCGGGCATCACCAATACAACTTGATCCTGCTACAATTTAAATATTTTAAGTATTTGCTTTTTATATACAGCAACAGCAAGCAATGGAATGCAACGAAGCATTGGCTACTAAAGCCTTACAATCCATTATTGGTCTACTAGATCAGTTTGATGGGAAGAACATCTCTAAGTATTTGAAATATTATTCTCGGGAGATGGAACTTAATAAAGTACCAAAGAAGGAGATGATCCTTACATTTGAACTTGCAATTGTACCTGAATTTTGTGAGCACATAAGAGAGATTATTCAAACTCATGGAGCAAAATGGAAAGATTTTATCCTTCAATTAAAAGAGGAGTATTCTTTGGAGGATGCTAAAAAGATAATTAAAAAATTATTTATCGAATAGATTAATAAATCCAATAAGGGATTGATTGCAACAGAGTTATTTCAAGAATTTGAAAGGCAACTTCTTCAACTATCTTGGATAGAAAAGCTTACACTTGAAAATAATAAGGTGGAGCTATTTTTCTAGTCAGCGGATAATGAATTACAAAGAGAGCTAGAATTATTGTTGGAAGATAATACAAAAGACAATAGACTTACTATTGACTGAAAGAAGATTTCAAAAGTAGTGGATATACTTGCTAAAAGAGAATATCAAAGAAATAAGGTGGTAGTAAGGCAAAAAATTAGGCCTCCATCAATTATAATATCTCACAAGCAATTATCGAAACTTGTTATAATAATATCTATTACCTCAATTCCTACATCTATAGTTGCACCTCAAAAAGATGCAATTGAGGAATTGGTGAAGAGAATGAAAGACTTGCAAATCAAATTAGCAAAATTAGAAGAAAAAGGAGGAACATCTAAGATCAAACCTACATCAAAGCAAGGATATATACAGAGATATATTTGATGCGAGAGTATGGAGCATCCTCGCAAGGAATATGGAGATTTTGCTGATACTTTACAACAAAGAGTAACTTTATGGAAGGATGGAATGATTGCTTTACGAGATATAAGTGAATTTTTCAAAACCAACTTTGAAAAGAGAGGGATGAAAAGGATTTTAGAGGATTATCTATCTCGACATACTATGACATTAAAGGAAGCCACCACTTATCATACTGAGATTGTAAAGGAGAAAGAAGATGGTTTTGAAAAATATATAGAGATAGGAGATTTGTGAAATTATGTTATCATTAGCATGAATAAAGAAAAAATTATAAGGCAAGAATTACTCAATACAACCATAATAATCAAAAATACCACAAGATGGAATGACCTTATAGATACCATGTCTGTACATACTTATTTAGCAAAATTCCACCATAAAGCTTTGATGGATATGAAAAGAGGAAGAAATATAGTGGAAGAAAACCTTAAAGAATCAAATAACAAGAAAAGATCTCAGAGAAATGAAAACACAATATAAAATAAAAGCATATCTATACTGCTCGATAGTGGATTATTTGAGAATAGACCATCAAAATCATACCTTGGAAATATACTGCTACTGAAGGAAAAATAAGAAGAAAGAATGGAAGTAGAAAAGATAAAAACAAGAAGAAGAATAAATATGTTATTTACAAATTACAATTAGATATTGAAGCAACCATAGATTTGAAAGAGGTATTAGAAGAAAGTGTGTTGAATGCCAAAATTGAATTTACATTACGAGAAATTTTGGACATTGCAAAGAAAGAATTTTATGATGTCATTATTGATACTATCAAGCAAAAAAGACAATTGATAGGAAAGTTTGCAATGTCCAATGCTCTAGATATAATATTAACAAATGAAGAGGAACTAAAATTAATTGAGTGTTATATCAATCAAATTGATCAATTTTCTTTGGATGAAGATAAGGTTGATGACAAAGGTCCTAGTCATTATTTTAAGAGGCATTGGACTAGAGCCACTATATAAACTTTGATGAAGATGGGAGACTTGATAGATCTAGTAGTTGCTCTTATTGATCATGGATCTGAAATTAATATTATGTCTAGAAACATTTATAAATGTGGGAGGTGGCCCATTGACATTGAATATGGTTGGATGATCCGAGTAGCAAATAATATACGTGGAAATCTTTATGGTGTTTGTCCAAATATAAAAGTGAAAGTTGGAGATATATCTACATAATAAATTTTTTTTGTTTAATAAAATACTTGTTATCTAGTGATTCTTGGACAACCATATATTATTGCTATAAGGATAGAAACCAAGGTATTAAATGATGGATCAACATGTGCTCACATCAGAAGCCAAGATAGTAAATGAGTAGTACAATTTTAATTATACATACTAATCATAAGTGCAATAAGGATTATTTACGGAGTGGCTTGTTACCAAGGATCAATGAAGAGCTTAAAGATTTTTGAAGGGTGCCACTATAAAGCGAGGATGTAGTGGTACATTAAAAAAAATATTCTTATAAGAGAAGAAAAGTATATTTATATATCAATTATAAAACTTTTTAGGAGTGGATTTGATATATATACATAGTTTAACGACCTACAAAAATGAGAGAAGAAGATCGATAAAAATAAGTGGAGCAATAATATGATGCCGATTATAACTTTAGTTCATCTTGGTGCATACTAGTGTCGTATAGTAACACGGCTATTAGGTGAAAGAGAAAAGAAATAATTATAATATATAAGAGCTCAAATGAAAACATTTGAGCAAATTATCTAAGAATTATAAATAATATAGAAGAAAGTAGAAAAAAGTTAAAAGGCTAATATTGCCTTTTCATAGGAAAAGCTTCTATTTACTTTGTATGGCCTTAAATAAAACAAAACAAAGTATATTAGAAAAATAAATAATATAAACATCTTTAGAAAAGAATTAAGGTGAGATTTTAGAAAAATTTATCTTAAAAATCTTAGAATTAATACCCAGAGAAGACTTGTTATATGGCTAGATTGGAATCAGACCTTGAGGTACAAAACCGCATGCCTACAGCGGATCAAGGGATCTTTGGTAGATCAAAGAATGGGATTAGAGACCAGACATAAGAGGGTGTATGTGAGAGTTAATTTTTAGTGATTTAAAGGAGAATTGGCTTTGTAAGATCTTTACAAAATCAAGATTGTTTTGAGTGACTTTGGATCTTATAAAGTAAAGAGAGGTTTACAACTTTGAGATTTTCAAGAGTTTGATTTTAGATCTATGGATGAAATTTTGAAGATTTGTGATTAGAGTTGTAATTAATATATACTATGAATTTGAACTAGATCAAACGGTTCAATTAGAAGTTATTGGAGTTTAAATATACTAAGATCTTGGAAGTTGAGGTTTGAAGGTTAGTAAGGATTTGTTAAATATTTAGCAATTTGTTAGTTGGATTGAGGTTAAATTTTTTTATATAGATAATAGACAAGATTTTATTTATGTGTATGTATTTTGAGAGTGATTGAATGGATGCAAATAGAAGTTATTTGTGTTGGAAATTTGGCATTAGGATTGGAAAAAGAGGGCAGCCAACACCTAAGTATAAGTTTGATTATAATTTTTTTTTAGTAACTTAGATCTCTTTTAAATTTCTTGTATGTATTGTTAACTTGATTATTAAAAGGTGTGTGAAATTTAGGCTAAGATCAACGGTTAGATCATTAGCCATTAGAATTTAAATCTATTGTAGGATTTGTTAGGATTTGGGTAGAATTTGTTAAGGTTTAGTTAGGATTTGGTTAGGGTTGTTAGGATTTGACTAGGATTTGTTAGGATTTGACTTGGATATTTAGGATTTGGTAAGGATTTAGTTAGAATTTGACCATGATTTGATTAAGATTTAGTTAGGATTTGATTAGGATTTATTACGATTTGTTTAGGATTTGACTAGAATATTTAGAATTTGATTAGGATTTGACTAGGATTTAGTTAGGATTTGACTAGGATTTGTTAGAATTTATTTAGGATTTGTTTAGGATTTGATCAAGGTATTTAGGATTTGACTAGGATTTAACTAGGATTTAACTAAGATTTAACTAAGATTTAGTTAGAATTTGATTAGGATTTAATTAAGATTTGACTAGGATTTAACTAGGATTTAATTAAGATTTGACTAGGATTTAGTTAGGATTTGATTAAGATTTAGTTAGGATTTGACTTGGATTTGTTAGGATTTGACCATGGTATTTAGAATTTGATCAGGATTTAATTAGGATTTAGTTAGGATTTGAATATGATTTAGTGAGGATTTGACTAAGATTTAATTAGGATTTGACTAAGATTTATGAAGATTTGATTAGGATTTAGTGAGAATTTGACTAAGATTTAATTAAGATTTGACTAAGATTTAATTAGGATTTGACTAAGATTTAGTGAGGATTTGATTAGGATTTCTTAGAATTTGACCAAGGTGTTTAGGATTTGATCAAGATGTTTTAGGATTTGATCAAGATTTGACTAAGATTTGGTTAAGGTTTAGTTACGGTTTTACTAGGATTTGGTTAAGGTTTAGTTAGGATTTAATTAGGATTTGTTAGGATTTATTAAGATTTGTTAAGATTTGACTAGGATGTTTAGGATTTGGTTAGGATTTAATTAAGATTTGACTAGGATTTTATTAGGATTTAGTTAGGATTTGATTAGGATTTGATTAGGATTTGTTAGGGTTTGACCAAGGTGTTTAAGATTTGATCAAGATTTGACTAGGATTTATTAGGATTTATTTAGGATTTGATTAAAATTTTATTAGAATATTTAAGATTTGATCAAGGTTTGATTAGAATTTAATTAGGATTTGACAAGGATTTATTAAGATTTTCTTAAGATTTATTTAAGATTTGTTTAAGATTTAACTAGGATTTAATTAGAATTTGACTAGGATTTGTTAGAATTTGATCAAAGTGTTGAGAATTTGATCAGAATTTTATTAAGATTTAATTAGGATTTGATTAGGATTTATTAAGATTTATTTAAATTTTGACTAAAATTTGTTAGGATTTGTTTAGGATTTGACTAAGATTTGATTAGGATTTGACCAAGGTATTTAGGATTTAGTTATGATTTAATTAAGATTTGATCAGGATTTGATTAGGATTTAGTTAGGATTTGATTAGGATTTATTAAGGTTTGACTAAAATTTGATTAAAGATTGTTAGGATTTATTTAGGATTTGATTAGGATTTGACTATGGTATTTAGGATTTGACCAAGATTTGATTAGGATTTGATTAGGATTTAGTTAAGGTTTGACTAGGATTTGTTAGGATTTATTTAGAATTTGATTAGGATTTAGTTAGAATTTGATTAGGATTTGTTAAGATTTGATCAGGGTATTTAGGATTTGACCAAGGTGTTTAGGATTTGATTAAGATTTAATTAGAATTTAATTAAGATTTAATTAGGATTTGATTAGGATTTATTAAAATTTATTTAGGATTTATTTAAGATTTGATTAGGATCTGATTATGATTTGTTAAGATTTATTTAGGATTTGTTTAAGATTTGATTAGGATTTAATTAAGATTTGATTAGAATTTTAAAGATTTATTTAGAATTTAATTAGGATTTGATCAGGATTTGATTAGGATTGGTTTAGGATTTGACTAAGATTTGACTAGATTTTTTTAAGATTTTTGATATATTCTTGTATATTTAATTGAAAGATCTGATTAATTTTTTAATAATTGAAGCATACTTGTAATCTTAATTGCAAGTTTACATAATATTATTAGAGGTGTTAAGACCTGTTATTGTTATTTTTTTTTTTTATCTTCTACAGCCAGATGCCCAGCGCATTCTTAAGTAAGTCTTTACGACATACGACATATTTGGTGAACCCAACGTGAAAAGCTTGAGCTAGAAGGTAATTGGATTTTTTTGATCTATTTGAATTATGGAGAAAGAAGGCAAGAAAATAGGAGGAGCTATAGGCGGTTGATGGAGAGTTGCAAGAAAAATTAGAAATATTGCTTGGAGATAAAAAATAAAAAAAAATGATTGACATCAAATTAAAAAGAAATAGAAGAAGCAATAAGATTGCTTGCAAAAAGAGAAAGGGAAAAGGATAGGATGGATATTCAAAGACCATTGCAAGCACCTAAGATAAAATTGTCTATCAATCATCTTACACCTATGATTCAACCTTCAATGTCTACATTAAAGAAAGAAGAAATGAATATGGATGAGATCATACATGGAATGAGAGATTTACAAATAAACTTTGTAAAACTTGAAGAGAAGGATCAATCATCAAGGATATTAACAAAACAAAATTCAAGACCAATAGAAGATATAATGCATAGGTGCATGTGATGTGATAGCATGGAATATTCAAGAAGGGAGTGTGAAGATTTTACAGAGGCGCTATGCAAAGGAGTTGTTTTTTTAAAGATGGTATGATATACTTAAAAGAAAGTGGAAAAAAATTGGAAACAAATTTTGGTAAAGGAAGAATGAAGGTATTTGCGAGAGATGCTTTCAAAGTGCATACAATCTCAAGTAATGAAGCATTAATATATTGGGCAGAAGCAAATCAAGGCAAATATTTAAGTATAAATCTTGAACTCCTAGGAGAATCTTATTCTTTGTGGATAAGTACAATGAATTATGCTAAAAAAAAAATTTACAACAAATGATTTAAAACATGTTGGTAATAATATTCAGCAAATTATTAGATGGAATGATCCAATAGATGGATTATCAGTATATTCTCATATTACAAGGAGTCAATATGAAGCATTAATAGAAGAAAAATGAAGAAGAGATGAAAATAATGAAGGGCCATAAAAAATGACCACAAGAGGAGATAAAGCAAGACAACAAAAAAATCCTATATATGAGGAGGGAGTGAAGAATGTTTCTATAAAGAAGAAGGAAATTCTAAAAGAAAAAGAAAAGATTCATACCTACAAATTACAATTAGATATTGAGGCTACTACAAATTTGAAGAAGATATTAGAAGAACGGATTTTAGGGGCAAAGGTCAAATTTATAATTGGTGAAATTTTGGGAATTACAAAGCTTGAATTTTATGAAGTTATTATTGATACAATAAAGAGAAAATGACAATCTATAGAAGATATTATGACACCAAATATACAAGGAATAAAAACAATGAAAAACAATATAGATGAAGAGGATGAAATACAAGTTTTAGGAGATGTTTCACAAGTTGGACTTACAAAGAAAAGAAATGGAATTCAATAATCTAGTTATTATTCCCAAAATCATTAGACAAGGGCTATTACAGAAATTTTAATAAAATTAGAAGATTTGGAAGAACCAATTGTGGCATTAATTGATTATGGTTCTAAGATAAATTTGATATCAAAAGTGCTATATAAAAAGGGAGAGTGGCCTATTGATAGTGAACATGGATAGATGATAAGATTAGCAAACAATTCAAAGGGAGATTTATATAGAGCTTGTCCAAATATGAAGGTGATAATAAGAGATATTATGCATGAACAATATTTTTTTGTATAAGAGATGTCTACATATCCTATTATATTGGAAAAACCATATATTTCTACCACACAAATAGAAACAAAGATAATAGATGATGATTCAACCTATGCAAGGATAAGAAGCCAAGATGGAATGAAAGCAGTTCAATTTTTGATTGTTTGTGCCAATCATGAAAGAAATTGTGATAAATTGAGAGACAAGCCATTATCAAATGAAAATTTTGAAGACCTTGAGGATTTTCACCACGCACCATTGTAAAGCGGGATTGCAATGGATTAGAAAAAGAAATATTTTCACTTAGTTTAAAAGAGAAGAAATTATCTATTGGACTTATTGGATTGAGACAAGATTGTATATTGTCTTTTAAGACTATTGATAAGATGAAAAGGATAGATAGACATTATATTAAAAATATGGAACAAATATTAAAAAAAATGGAAAATTGATTAAAGACAAATTTATTTTATGAGCATTTGAAGAAGTTGGATTTGTAGATACTATAGGAAAATTAAATTATTTATTGCAATATGGATTATAAAGAGAGAATAGAATTATTAATGTATGTTCAAAAAAATATTATGATGAAATTAAAAAATTTATAGAAATCTTAAGTCACCAAAAGATACAAGTTTAGACTAAGTATAAACTAGTGGAAAGAAAGGTTAAACCATTGGCTTTGCTATTACCATTGGATTGTGAAGAAAGGGTGAAGGGAGCATCTACACAACCAAATTTAAGGGATCCTAGGAAGATAGGGCATGAATTTATAGATGCTATATTAGATGGATTAAAGGTTGGATGTGATGAATTTTTAACAAAATATGAAGAAGAATGTTTTAGAAAAATATTTTCATAACATGAAAAGGCTTTTATATTTGAAGCACATGAAATTGGATGTATTGATCCAAGTATTGTAGCACCTATGGTTATTTTTACTATTCCTCATAAACCATGGAATTTGCGGCTAATTTCAATGCCAAAAGCACATTTATTCAAATTAGTAAATTTACTCAACGAAAAGATTAAAATGAGGATTTTAGAACCATCTATTGCACCTTATTCTAATTGATAGTTTACAGTATCAAAGAAGAATGGAACAATGAGATTTATATAAGATATGCAATCTGTGAATAAAGTGACTATTAGAAATATAGGTTCAAATCCAATTATGGAAGAATTTGTAAAAGCATTCGCTGAAAGAGCAATTTATTCAATGGGAGATTTTTACTCAGGATATGATCAATTCTAATTGGCATTACAAAGTAGAGATTTATTTACTATAAAGATTCCATTGGATTTAATAAAGATGTATACATTGCCTCAAGGGGCTACTAATTTAGTAGCTCATATGATGAATGCGATGAACAAAGTATTAAGAGACTTTATACCAAAAAAAACTATGCCATTCTTAGATAACGTTCCAATTAAAAGATGTGTAGAAGAGAAAAAAGATGAAACATTGGATCAAAAAGGTTGTAGAAGATTTATTACAAATCATATTATCAATTTTGAAAAGATTTTATGATGGTTGGAAGAGTTACATTTGATCTTATCAGGTACTAAATCTATGTTTGGGATAAATGAGATATTTGTTGTTGGGCACATGTGTGCTTCTTATGGATGTAAGCCATAAGAATTAATATAAATTAATGTAAATAAGTTGGACAATTAGACAAGTTGATGAATAAGAAAATAGATATGTAATAAAATTTGGAATAAAGGTTTTGAATATTAGACAAAGAGCATATGCACAAATTAAAAGAGAGTTATGGGGTATAATAATAGCTATGAAAAATAAAAAAGAGTATTTGATAGGAGCTTTAGTAGTTATAGAAACAAATTATCTACCTTTATTCGGCATGATCACAATTTGTTCAATTCTTGATATTGCTATGTTAAAATAGATAGCATATATTAAATCTATAAATTCAAAGTTTAAACATATTTCAAAAAAAAATAATTCAATTGCAGATATATTATTGAGGATAAGGTATTATGATAAAGAAAATATGATTGATTTAGAAGATGATGTCAATACAAAGTTTTATACTAATGCATTATCAAAAGAAAAAGCTGTATGTTTGAATATATTACTGGAATTTTTTTCAAAAGATTTATATGAAGGTGAATGGAAAGATGTTAGGAAGTATCTAAATATATTAAAGTGATAAGAAGATTAGACAAATAAAAAAATTAAGAAAATCCGTAAAAAGGCCTATAGATATTTTCTATGTGATGGATATTTATGGAAGTATCCAAAGAAAAGCCGAGAAGTACCACAACAAGTGATATGTAGTTTAGAAGCTCAACAAAAGATTATTAAAGAATTCTATGAGAGTTTGTGGACAGGATATAGAGGAATTTGGGCAACTTTTACTAAAATAAAAGAAAGGTATTGGTGGAAAGGCATATACAAAGATGTGGTAAATTTTATAGGATCATGTGAGACTTGCCAAGTTTATTCTAATATTCAACATCGAGATGAATTACATGCAACTTATCCTCTAACATTACATTATCAATAGGTAGTAGATTTATTGGCAATACTTATGGGATTTGGACAAATAAAATATTTGGTACTTGCACGTGAAGATTTATCAAATATGATTAAAGGATAAGCATTAAAAACAAAGAGCTCTAAAAGTATATATTGATTCCTCTTAAAAAATATTATTTATCGCTATGGTTGTATTGGAAAAATCAGTGCACATAGAGGTGAATTGGATGCAAAAGAAGCAACAGAATTCTTTGATAGAATAGAAATTAAACTTTCTTTGAGAACAACATATAATCCAAAAGGTAATGGAAAAAATGAGTATAGACATTCACCTATTATTAAGGCATTAATAAAAGCGTGCAATGGCAAAGTATATTAGTGGCCAAGACTATTATTATTTGTATTATGGGTAGATCGTACAACTCATAATATGATAACTGGTTATATGCCTTCTGAGTTAATATATGGACAAAAATCAATTATGCCAATAGAAAAAATTGTGCCTACATGGAAAATATTGCCTTAGAAAGATGATCTTAATAGAAAAGATCTTTTAGTATTACGGATTCAGCAATTGGAAAGAAGACTTGAAGATATTGAAGTAGCAATTGCGAGATTGAAAAAAGCAAGGGAAAAGAATAAAGAAAGATTTGATAAAACACATCGATTACGGCCTAAAAAAATAGAAGAAGGTGATTGGATACTAGTCTATAACAATAGTTTGGATAATCAACATAGTATATTATAAAAAAATTCTAAGCATTGGTTTGGACTATATGTCATAATAAAGGTCTATGACAATGGAACATACTCTTTACAAGAGCTCAATGGAATAAAATTAAAGACACCTATAGTAAGCAAACGAATCAAGTTATTCAAACAAAGAGGAGTATGTATACATTTTGACAAAGAACAAAATCTATTGAGGGATATTAAAACAAAAGAGGAGGAACAAATTGAGGATCAAGAATTAGATCAAGGTAGAAAATGTCACATATAAATATATAAAAAAAAAATTGATGGATGTCGGAGGATACACAAGTTCAAGGAGGATGGATGTCATATAGTGACACAACCATTAGGTGAAAGAGAAAAGAAATAATTATAATATATAAGAGCTCAAATGAAAACATTTGAGCAAATTATCTAAGAATTATAAATAATATAGAAGAAAGTAGAAAAAAGTTAAAAGGCTAATATTGCCTTTTCATAGGAAAAGCTTTTATTTACTTTGTATGGCCTTAAATAAAACAAAACAAAGTATATTAGAAAAATAAATAATATAAACATCTTTAGAAAAGAATTAAGGTGAGATTTTAGAAAAATTTATCTTAAAAATCTTAGAATTAATACCCAGAGAAGACTTGTTATATGGCTAGATTGGAATCAGACCTTGAGGTACAAAACCGCATGCCTACAGCGGATCAAGGGATCTTTGGTAGATCAAAGAATGGGATTAGAGACCAGACATAAGAGGGTGTATGTGAGAGTTAATTTTTAGTGATTTAAAGGAGAATTGGCTTTGTAAGATCTTTACAAAATCAAGATTGTTTTGAGTGACTTTGGATCTTATAAAGTAAAGAGAGGTTTACAACTTTGAGATTTTCAAGAGTTTGATTTTAGATCTATGGATGAAATTTTGAAGATTTGTGATTAGAGTTGTAATTAATATATACTATGAATTTGAACTAGATCAAACGGTTCAATTAGAAGTTATTGGAGTTTAAATATACTAAGATCTTGGAAGTTGAGGTTTGAAGGTTAGTAAGGATTTGTTAAATATTTAGCAATTTGTTAGTTGGATTGAGGTTAAATTTTTTTATATAGATAATAGACAAGATTTTATTTATGTGTATGTATTTTGAGAGTGATTGAATGGATGCAAATAGAAGTTATTTGTGTTGGAAATTTGGCATTAGGATTGGAAAAAGAGGGCAGCCAACACCTAAGTATAAGTTTGATTATAATTTTTTTTTAGTAACTTAGATCTCTTTTAAATTTCTTGTATGTATTGTTAACTTGATTATTAAAAGGTGTGTGAAATTTAGGCTAAGATCAACGGTTAGATCATTAGCCATTGTAGTTTAAATCTGCAATAGGGTTTATTAGGATTTGGATAGAATTTGTTAAGGTTTAGTTAGGATTTGGTTAGGGTTGTTAGGATTTGACTAAGATTTGTTAGGATTTGACTAGGATGTTTAGGATTTGGTTAGGATTTAGTTAGGATTTGATTAGGATTTGATTAAGATTTAATTAGGATTTGAGTAAGATTTGTTAGGATTTGACTAGGGTTTGACTAGGATTTGTTAGAATTTATTTAGTGTTTGATTAGGATGTTTAGAATTTGACTAAGATTTGATTAGGATTTAATTAGGATTTGACTAGGATTTATTAAAATTTATTTAGGATTTGTATAAGATTTGGTTAAAATTTGATTAGGATTTGATCAGGATATTTAGAATTTGATCATGATTTAAATAGAATTTAGTTAGGATTTGACTAGGATTTAATTAGGATTTGATTAGAATTTGTTAGGATTTATTTAGAATTTGTTTAAGATTTGACTAGGATTTAGTTAGGATTTGATTAGGATTTGTTAGGATTTGTTTAGAATTTGTTTAAGATTTGACTGAGATTTGACTAAGGTATTTAGGATTTGATTAAGATTTGATTAGGATTTGTTTAGGATTTGACTAGGATATTTAGAATTTGACTTAGATTTTACTAGGATTTAATTAGGATATTTAGGATTTGACCAAGGTTTGACTAGATTTTTTTATGATTTTTTTAGGATTTTTATTAGGATTTATTAAGATTTGATCAGGGTATTTAGGATTTGATCAGGATTTGACTAAGGTTTGTTAGGATTTATTTAGGTTTTGATTAGGATTTGACTAGGATGTTTAGAATTCAATCAGGGTTTGATTAGGATTTAATTAAGATTTGATCAGGATTTATTAGGATTTGTTAGGATTTATTTAGGATTTATTTAGGATATATTTAGGATTTGACTAGGATTTGACTAAGGTGTTTAGGATTTGACCAAGATTGAATTAGAATTTAATTAGGATTTGACTAAGATTTAATTAAGATTTGATTATAATTTTTTAGGATTTGACCAAGGTGTTTAGGATTTGATCAAGATATTTATAATTTGATCAAGATTTGACTAGAATTTGATTAAGGTTTAATTAAGATTTGATCAAAATTTATTAAGATTTATTTAGAATTTATTTAAGATTTATTTAGGATTTAATTAGGATTTAATTAGGATTTAATCAAGATTTGATTAGGATTGGTTCAAAATTTGACCAAGATTTGACTAGATTTTTTTAGGATTTTTGATATATTCTTTTATATTTAATTAAAAAATTTGATTAAACTTTTAATGATTGAAGCATATTTTCAATCTTAATTGCAAGTTTATATAATAATATTAGAGATGTTAAGACCTGTTATTGTTATTTTCTTTTTATCTTGTATAGCCAGGTATCCAACGCATTCTCAAGTAGGACTTCACAACATATGACACTGGAGGATGCACAAGTTTGGAGGGAATGGATGTCATATTGTGGTTTGATTACTATGTGAAAAAATTGTACATATATATTTAATATAAAATTTTCTATACAGTTAAGTGAAAGCTATAATAATAGATTTTATTAGTTATAAGATGTAATTAAGTTACTAATTTAGAAAGGATCCATTATAATGACTATTATTGAGGTTTATACAATTTTTTTTTTTTTTTTTTTGATAATAATTTTGAGGTTAACTTATATTGATAATAAATTTTATGTATCTTAAATCACCTTTGTTAGACATTGGTGATCCTTAAAATCTTATTTACTTCTTTTATTTGGTATTTAAAATATATATTATGTAAATCTTATTTTTAAAAAAAAAAAATTAGAAAGGGGTTTTTAGTATGAAAGGGGGTAATTAGGCCATCTATGTGAATGAATGGAGATGGATGATAGAAGTCTTTATTCCTATTGGCCAAAAATCATGCCCAATGGGCTTCAAGGAGGTTGCTTGAGAGTTTATTAAAGATTAGGATTTATTTTTTGAGGGAAGTCGAACATCAAAAGCTAGGTCAATAAGTTTGGTTTTTTAAATATGATTTTGGTGCAAATTTTGTATAGTGTGGATTTTTTATGAAAGGGATAAATGTGCTCAAAGTTAAGATATTGAAGTTGTACCTATTGTCACTCTTTTGAATATAACACATGTGTATAGAGAGCAATAGAGGATCAACAACTAGGGTTAAAAAGAGCACTTTCTTAGCTACTTTTTTTATATATAATTCAATGAAATTCAAGTTAAAATGAAGGAGATATTTAGAGTTGAAGTCAATACTTATAAGCTAAGGGCAGGAAGTGATCCTATTTAATTAGTGGTTATATTTTGAGCTATATCTTAGGCAATTTGATAGATTTTAGCTCAAAATTTTTAAAAATGTATATATTTATGTCACAAGATTATGTGCAAAAAAAATTGTGGCATTAAAATTTTGGGTTTGTAAGATATGAGGAAAATAATACTCGGGTATCTATGAGCTAGGGTTTTAAGCACTTGCTAGGATTTTTATAATATCAGACAATTGGAAGCAAATTTATAGTCGATTCTTTCTTATAATGAAATTTAAGAAGATTATCTACACTTTGAAGAAAATTTTATAGAAATTAAATAGTTGGATCAAGAGTTATTACACTTTAAAGTTTGAGAAGAAATAAGTCTTTGCAAGTGAATAAGGTTTTTAAAAGTTTAGTACAATTTGAATCTTTTTGTACAAACCTACTTAAATACATAAAGGTTTATCAATAAAAATTAACTTTTGTGATATTATTGTATTATTTATCTTTTTTATTAAGAACAAATCACTTTCTAGATTCTTTCCAATAATTTTTAAGTAAATTTTTTATAGTCAAGTATCCAATGTATTTTCAGATTGAAGATCATGCCACACAATATCGTATATACAGATCACAAGAATCTTGAGTACTTCATATCATCATATATATTGAATCATCATCAAGCTTGTTGAAGTATATTTTTATTAAGATTCGAATTCATTATCACTTATTGACTAAAAAAACAATAAAGTCTATATAATGTTCTTTCTAGATGTTCTTATCTTGCAATCCTTTTGAAGCCATAGCAATTTCATCTTTGAATAATAAAATCAACATTAACTATTAATTCAATTTTTTTAAATAAATCCAATTAAATATGTCCTCAAATTCTCTTGTTCATGATATTAAGAATAATTCTTCTAAGTCTCATGATACTTCAAAGTTTAAGTTCAAGAATAATCTACTTTATTTTAAAGGATATTTATATATTCTAGAAGGTGAAGTATGATTACGTGCTCTTAAAGCTTGTTACAACTTTCTTATAGCAGGATATTTTGGATATAACAAGACTTTAAAACTAATATTAAGAGATTTTTTGTGGCTTCAAATGTAAATGGCTGTTAAAAAATTTATAGAGTTGTATAATATTTATTTAAAATAAAAAATTCCTTATCATCAACCTTACAGACTTTTTCAACTATTATCTATATTAAAACAGTCTTGGTCTTTTGTTTCTATGGATTTTAATATAGATCTTTCAAATTTAAATTCATATGATTTTATATTTATAATTGTAGATTATTTCACTAAGATGGCACATTTTGTATTATATATAAAATCTATTATATGTGAAGAAACAGCTAAATTTTTTTTTTGATAACATCTATTATTATTATAGATTATCAAAGAATATTATATCAAATAGAGGGATGCAATTTATATCAAGATTTTAAAGAATCTTTTTTAAAATATTGAAGGTGGATATAAAACCACCTTCAACTTTCTACCCTCAAATTGATAGATAAATGGAATAAGTAAATCAAATTTTGGAGTAATATTTGAGGTGTATCATCAACTATCATTAAGATAATTGGATAATTTTTTTGCCATGGGTAAAATTTACTTATAATAATTTGATATACTCTTCTATTCAATAAATTTTATTTTTTTCCAATTATAGTTATCATCTATGGCTTGATATTTTTGACTTTTTAAAAGCTAATAATTTTACGACTAAAGATTTGGCAAATTGGTTGTCAAAGCTACATACAACAATAAAGGCACAATTAAAGGAAGCTCAAAAGCAATAAAAGATGAATGCAAATGTCTATCATAAGAAATAACTTCAATTCTATATAGAAAATAAAGTATGATTACTTTGTCGTAATATTAACACTATTTGTTTTTGTGACAAGTTGAAATATCATAAGTTTAGACCATTTCTGATTTGTGAATAAATCAATCCAATTGCTTATTGATTATACTTACTAAAATCTATAAAGATCCATCATGTATTTCATGTGTCACTACTTAAGTCATATAAGATAAGAAATATATAAAAAAAAAGACAAATGCCACTATCTCTTATAGAAGTGGACAATAATGAAGAATTTGACATTGAAGAAGTCTTAGAATTGAGGCAATGCCAAAATAGGTTGGAATATCTTGTACATTGGTGCGGATATGATAATAGTGAATACACATAGAAGCCATTTAGGAATCTAGAAAATACATCAATTAAAATTAATATATTTTATCATCAACATCTATCAAAACCAAGATAAAAAGTCAAGAAAATCTTTATTATAAAAAAAAGTATTTTTAATATAAATTTAATTCTATCTTATATTATTATCATTTTTTTGAAAATTTTAATGCCAAAGTGATGAAAAATCAACAATCAAAGAATTCAGCTCAAAAACTATAGCTTGTTGACTTATTGGATGAAACATTACGACTATCATAATCTTCAAGATGACAAAATAGAGATGAAGATCCTCAAGAATGACATATTCTTCCTCAAATTGATAGTGAGATATAACTTATTTGGTATCACGACCTTAGAAGAGACTTTTAGTATTTGGTGATACTTTTAGAAGTAGAAACTACTCTTGATGGTGTTCCAAATATTTTTTTTAAAAAAAATTATAAAAGCCTCAATAATAATCAAATATTAGGGTTATTTCTACCTTGATATAGGATATTATTGATAGTTGAAAGGACCTATCAACTACTTTCAAAGAAAATAAAGATCAAAGTATGTGACAAATATAATTTGATACATCTTAGACTTTTTCAATACATAATCACTATTCTTTGTAGAACTCATCTCTAGTAGGATGTCAAGGACATAAATCATAATAGAACAAAATATCAATATACTCTCAAGTCATTCAAAAGAATAGAAAATCTCTCAAAGTTGGAATAATATTAAAATTAGAATAGCTATTATGTAAAATAAGAAGATTAGAGACTCTTGAATAAGACTAAGAATAAGAAAGGTGGTGACAAAAATAAAGAAGGCTTCATTCTTATCTCTATATATACTATCTACTTAAGAACTACAAGGCGGTGTTTTATAGGACCTCCAACATGTGTCTAATTTATAAGATACATGTCAAACTTGCAAAACAAGTTTTTCATATGTGTGCCACATACTTAGCTTGTTCTACAAGCTGCCAATATGTACAATACACAGCTAACTTATTGGCCCAATTTTTAGCCTACCAATCACCTATAGCCATGTATAAAGATAAAATAGTATCTCTGAAGCTTCTAAAAAGCTTCTCTATAAGATATTATCAAATTAATCTACTTCTATCTATCTATATTAATTAAATAATTATTGAAATAAATCTTATATTTGTGACAAAAGAGGGATAATGTTACAAATATAAGATTTATTCTAATAATTGTCTAATTAATATAAATAGATAGAAGTAGATAAAAGTAAGCAAATTTATTAATATCTTATAGAAAAACTTTTTAAAAGCTTCATAGACATGGTTTCATTTTTATATATATTTATAGGTGATTGGTAGATTAAAAACTTGTCTAACAAATTAGCCACGTATCACACATATTGATAGATTGTGGAATAAATTAAGTACGTGGCGCACATATAAGAAATTTGTCTTGCAAGTTTGACACATGTCTTACAAATTAGACATGTATTAAAGGTCCTATAGCTCTTAGATAGATAATATATATATATATATATATATATATAGAGAGAGAGAGAGAGAGAGAGAGAGAGAGAGAGAGAGAGAAGCTTTCTTCACTCTTATTAACTCTTTTCTTGCTACTAGTTCAATTCAAGAGTCTTTATATTTTCTAAGTTTTGGCAATAGCGATTCTAATTTCTTCTTGAATACATATATTTTGTCATTTTTATTTTGTCGCTTTTCTTTGATACAAATTTCATTGATTTATGCATCTTCTTTCAATTCATGTCCTTAATAATATGATATCCATTAAAAAAATCTTACAAACGTACAAAAAATATTATTTTGATTTATATGAAAAATATCTATTTAATGTCAAAATACAAGAATACAAATTAAGAGACTTAAACTAGAACAAGGTTTCAAGAAGAAACAAACAAGAATTTGAATTAATAAAATGAGTATACAAAGAACATTTAAAAAGGTGAGCTAGAAACTCTAAGAGATGCATTGTCAAGACTGAAGAATTCTTCAGTCTTGACTCCCATATATATCCTTGTCTAGGATACTTCTTGAGCAACTTCCATCAAACTAAGAAGCTTTTTGAGTAGCTTCTACCAACTGAGAAGCTTCTTGAGCTCCTTCTACTAATTATAGAGCTTTTTGAGCTACTTTCATCAATTAGGAAGCTTTTCAATCAACTTTCATTAATTTTAAAATGTTCTAGAAGGTTTTATGAACCTCTGAAGTATATGTTTCTAACATCACTCCTTTCTCTAGCAACGAGTTTCAAGAAGAGCTTATACCTTTGAAAGTCTTTTCACATACATAAAAAATCAAAGATACGCTGTATTAATGAAGCTATATATTTTGTCCTTTGTTCTTAGATAATAGGTTCTACTGGTCTTCAAAGAAATTGCCTATGGCCTTAAGCTAGTACCTCCATTGTTGAAACATCCCATCTAAGGACTTAATCTTTATTATGGCCTTTAAAATATTTTCCAAATAAGATCTCAGGCTTAAAAAGATCCATCTTTCCAAGCTCAAGCAATATTATTAAAGCTCAAGTATTGAAATTGAGACTTATATAGTTGAATCTTATTCCTAATGGCTCCAATTAAGATCATACTTGGCATTGAAATGTATCGTCTTTACTTTGCTCAATTGAAGGCTGTGAAAATTGCACTAATTCATTTGAAGCTTGCATGGCAAGTGAATCTTCTGAATCTTGTTCTCTCAATGCTTGAAGGTTTGACATAGTGATTGATTTGTTTCTACCACTCTATTCTATCTTGGAACAAGTAACTACATATTGATGAAGGCTTTCGTTTAATTTTCTCCCTCTTATGAGTATTCTTTGAATCCAATCTTCACCAAAAAATTATTATCAAACATATTTGGATTTATGGAGATAGAATTGATGAAATTCCTATATCTTTTGACATGCATTGGCGAGATTTTTGGCCAATTTTTATGTGCGTTCATTAATATTATAGTCCTATTAATGAATAAGATATTCCAATTTGTCCCACTTTTGCTGTGAATCAAATATCTTTTCAACCTCGTATTCTTCATGGTCTTTGATTTTGATAGAAGGCGGCAATTGTTGTATTTTTTTTAGAATATATGACTCTTTATAAGATTCTAAAAGAGAAATATAAAAAATTGGATGTATTTTTATAAAAGATGGTAATTCCAAGTGATATGCTATTGGATTTATTTGCTTCTAAATAAAATATGGTCGTAGTCTCCAATAATCTAATTTATTGCATGGCCGCTTGGTCTTAATGTTTTATCAAAGAATCCATATCTTATCTCTAATATAAAACGTAGGCAGTTGATTTCTAAATTTATTTACAAATGCTTTATAAGTATCTTGAGCCGCTTATAATTGAAGCTTCAAGGTTGTTTGGTATTGCAATAGATACTTTATAAATTCTTCAATTGCTAGATTATTATTTTTTGATGTATTTCATAGATCAAGCTTTGGATGATATCTATAATTAGAATAAAATAATATTTATTGAATTAAAATATGAGCAATAATATTATATGTAAACTTTGCTAATAGTAGATATGAGATCCAATCATCTTGTTGATAGCTGATGCTACATTGTAAATATTACTCCAAAACTTGATTAATTTGTTCTACTTGGCCATTAATTTAAAGATGGAAAGCCAAAGAAAGTTTAATATCTATCTTCAATATTTTAAAAAGATATTTTTAAAACTTAGATATGAATTAGAATCCTCAATTGGATAGAATATCATCCAATAGGCCATGATATTAATATATATTGTTAAAAAAGAGCCTTGCCATTTCTTCACTAGACGTAGTCTTTTTAGAAAGAATGAAATAAGCCATCTTTATGAATCAATCAACCACTAAAAAAATATTGTCTAATGAATTGGATGGTAGTAGATCTGTGATAAAATCTATCAAGATAGAAGACTATGATTGTCTTGGAACAAACAAGGACTATAAGAGTCCATAGAGGAGGTGTCGAGGATTTTTGGACCTTGAACAAATGTCGCAAGAGAGCACAAAGTCCTTCACACCCTTCTACATTTGAGGCTACTAAAAATTTTAGGAAATAAATTCTAAAGTCTTGTTAAATCTAAAGTGACCAGCAATTGAAAAATCATGGCGAGATTAAAGAAAGTGCAATCATGTTGGTTCTTTTGGGATATATAAATGTTCTTCAAATTATAGAAGGTCTTCTTCAAGCTTGAAGTTGTCAATATTTTTTTTCAAACAATGCTTGATATCAAAGGCCAAAGCATCATTAATGGTTGTAGCATACACCTCATTGTGGAAACTAAAATCAATAGGTGCCAATGTAATAGTGGTGCAAAGGTAAAATTACTCCAACTTTAATAAAGTTGCATATTGTTAATCAAATGCTGCCTCTCTTGCCTTTGGTACAAGATATGATTTCTTCAATAAAGCATTAGATAATCCTTGTTGCTTTCAACATCAATAAGTGATAAGAAAGTCAAATTGAGATAATTACATATTTCATCGAGCTTGGTAGCAATTAAGAATCCAAGCTGGCATAAAATATTTTAAGTTCTTATGATTTATATATATTATAGAAAATATTGCTATTCTTAAAAAGAATTAATAATAGTAAGAAGTTTCTTATTGTAGATTTTATAATTAATTTTGATAGCAAAAAATTTTCAAGAATAAAATACAACAGGATGGAATTTATAGTCTATATCCATTTGTGAAAGTACGGCCTTTAATGCAAAATCCAAAGCATTAGTTTCTATGTAAAATGTTTTTGTAAAATCTCAATGCACTAAGATATGAACTATAATAAATGCCATCTTAAGGTCTTGGAATGTTTTCTCTACTTGAAGCCTTCATTCTAACTTAGTCTTATATGTCAATTGAATAAAAGGAGTGGCAACTTAAGAGTAATTTTTAATGAAGATCTGATAGAAGTTAACAAATCCAAGAAAATATTGTACGTTGTTGTATGTCGTGAAGTCTTGCTTGAGAATGCTCCGGGCACCTGGCTGTGGAAGATAAAAAAGAAATATGCAACAAAACTAGTCCTAACCTCTCTAATCAATTTTTAAATAATCTTTAATCAAACCTTAATTAAATCCTAAAATAAATCCTAACTAAACCCTAGTCAACCCCAGTCAAATCCTAAAACAAACCCAATTAAACCCTAGTCGAATCTTAACCAAACCCTAAGAAAATCCTAAGGTAGTTTTAGAATCTCAATAACTACCAAATAAATCATTGATCTTGATTGAAATTTTTCACACACCTTACTAATTAAGTTGAAAACAAGCACATTAAGTTTGAAGAAGATCTAACTTCACAAAAAGAAGAAAAATCCATAAATTTGCATGGGTGACGGCCGGCCTCCTTCTCCAATCTTAATGCTAATATTCCAGTACCTAAATCTCCCTTTCACATTGTTCAATTGCTCTCAAATTTTGTACATGCATAGAAAAACAAGTCTACTACCCACACACATAAATTTCACTCCAATCCAACTAGCAGATTGCTCAAGATCTCAAAAATCCCAACTGACCTTCAAAGCTTAATTCCCGAGACCTTGACCTACTTAAACCTCAATTACATATAATTAAACCATTAGATTGAGTTCAAATTCACAGCACACATTAACAACAACAATACCCAAAAACCCACAAATTTCTAGCCGTAGATCTGCTGCAAAGCTTCTGGAATTGCCTAAACCATCAACCCTATTTTATTTCACAAAATCTCAAGTAGCCAAAATAAACCCTGACTTTGCAAAGCTCTTACAAAGTCATTTCTAATCCAAATCACTCTCAACCAAATCCTATGCAAAACCTCTTAAGTCTTCTTTCTAACCATATCTTTTGATCTGCCAAAAGACTCTTGATTTGCCCTAGGCAGCCGTTTTAGTAGCCTAAGGTCTGATTTTGACCCTGTCTTACAAACGGCCAATCCTTGGGTATCCATCTAACCTATCCTAGGGATTTTATAGTCCGACCCTACCCTCAACTTAAGCCTAATGTCAATCATGCTAGTGATTTATCCTTTTTATTATATTTTTATTATTTTATGGCCTTTCTAAGACAATAAAAGAATTACTACAACCTAGAAGGTAAAATTGCTAACTAATTCTTATCTACTAGCTATTAAGTGAAGAAAATAAACTAAGAGACTCTCATAAAAACCTTATTAAAATATGTTGAATTTTTTTTGAACTAAGATAATAGAGTATTAATTGAAAAATCATTTTTAGTCATAATTTCACCATATAATCGTGTCACAACACGACAACGTCTTTCACAGTCTTTGGAGTGGTCTATTACATAATTGCCTCTACCTTCTTAGGATCCATCGTCAAATCCTTAGTAGATATAATGTATTCAAAATATTCCATCTTTGATTGATGAAATATACATTTCTTTAGCTTGGCATACAAACTTATATCTTACAGCTTTTATAACACCAACTTGGCATGCCCCTTGTGTTCCTCCAAATTTTTTGAGTAGATCAAGATGTCATTAAGATAGATCACTACAAACTTGTCTAGGTGCTCTTTAAAGATGTCATTCATTAAATACTAAAAGATAGTGGATGTATTTATTAATCCAAAAGATATGACATTATATTCAAAATGTCCATACTTTGTCCATAATACAATATTTTATTCATCTCTCTCCTTGATCTATACCAAGTTGTATATTCTACAAAGATCTATCTTAATATAGACCTTAGCTTAGCTGAGTTATTCCAAAAGTCTTGAAATTAATAGTAGTGGATAACAATTTTTTATCGTTATCTTATTCAATCCTTAAAAATTAATATACATACGCAAGGAACCATCCTTCCTCTTCACAAAAAGTATAGGTGCACCTACTGGAAACTTTGAATGCCTGATGAAGTTCTTTGCAAGGTTTTCATTAATATAATCCTTCAATGGTGAAAGCTCTTTTTGAAAAAGATTATAGATTGGGCCAAAAGATTGTTGCATTTTTTCTTGAAGGTCTATAGCACAATCACATGGTCAGTGCTCCAGCAATATATCAATATTTTTTTTTTTTATAAAATATCTTAAAATTGGCTATACTGTACTAGAAGACTTGCCGATGAAGTCATATCTTCTTTAATTGGAGTCACAAAAATAACAAATAACATACCTTCTTTGACCGATCTTATAAAAGCTCTTATTCTAACAAATAAAGGCTTATCTATTTGTAACTTTTTATGGATTTTTCTTATAGAGATTTCTATCAAAAATATTATTCTTTACAACTTCTAATCTATAAATGGATTATGTTTTTTCAACTAAGATATTCCAAGAATAATAGGATTTGAAGGAGTCCAAATAACATTGAATACAATTTGGCTTCTATGATCTTTGAATGACATTTCTATAGGCATGGTTTTATGGGTGACACTACCAAAGGATAATGGTCGTCCATCTATTATTTCTACATGAATAGGTTTGGATTTCTATACTAAAAAAATTTTATGAAGCTTAGTGAATGCCTTATCTACGAAACAAGTGGATGTCCTCAAATCCAACAAGGCGATTGTTTGAAGCTTTTGAGGGCCAAAACACAAAAGAATTATAAAACAATGAGTAGGTTGAGTAGAAAGAAAGAAACCTGAATAGTTTTATAATGTTAAATTATCCAACTGCATGATCTCTATTGTGGTTGAATATCTTCATTTTCCTACACAATTGCACTTTTGATTTTGGTAAGGTGTCAATTTTTTTTTTTCAAATAGCTGCCAATCTTATGGCCTTTCTTGCCACAATATAAGTATAGACCTTCTTCCATTTGATGCTTCTTTTCTTGTAGCCTAAGAGGTTTAAAATATATTATATTAAGTTACATATCTTCTACTTTTGAATGTGTATTCAAAATGCTTGTCGATGTAGGAGGAGTATGTTGGATTGTATGTTGTCTTGTTGAAGCCTATGAACATTGGTCTTGACGATATTAGAATAATTGATTATCATATTCTACGGCTTGGCTAATGGCTATATTGAGCAATTGTGGATCTGATAGTAATAATAACAAATCCTTCATATCATCTCTTAATCTTTAATAAAATTGACTCATTAAGGCTTCTTTGTCTTAATTGATGTCACATGCTAGTTGCCTAAAATCTTAATAATTGTCCAATGAACCTTATTGTATTCTCCAAATGCTTTTACAAATGCTTCTATGAAAACTTCAAAGTAGCTTATAATTCGTGATCTTTTTTCAAACAAGGAAACAAACCATGATAATACTTGCTTTGTAAGCAAGATGCCAATCAATCCAACCTGTGATTCTTCTATCAAATAAGTAACAGATTATAAAATTATTATCAATCAAATTTTATTAACAAATCCTTGAAACTTTAAATGCTATCATATTACATGTTGTCTTATTTGAAAATGCACCAAGCACTTGGTTGTGGAGGGTGAAGTTATGAATTACAAATATTCAAGAAATCTTAATAGATTTCATCCATATAAGAAGAATATGATTCAAATTTCAATACAAGAGTACTTAAGTTAATAAAAAGTACTTAAAAATACTCTTCTTGGTAATTTCAATTATACACAATCCAATTGCTTTGTTACCTTCACAATTAAGCAACTATGATTTTTCTTTATAAGTCTTAACATCAATTAATAAACTTCAATAAGCTAAAACTTTTAATTTGATTGTCAATTTGATATAAAATTTTGCTCACAAATGCCAAAATAAGTCTTCTATGTGTTAAATAAATTTTAGTCCAATCTAACTTACAAATTGTAGAAAATCAATCAAAAACCACATTGATGTCACTTGGTAGCCAACTTGAAAGTTGATGCAAATATCCAAGTAATAATGTCTCCTTTTCAAACTATTAACTTTAGCTAAAAAATGATGTGTAGCTTGATCTTCAAGTCTTCTAATACTATACCAAATTTCACCTTGATTTGACTAATAGATCTTTAGATATTATAGAATCTTAAACAACCCTAAATTCTTAATTTCTGGTACCTCCTTGTACTAAAGATCAAATAAATCTCAAATGTACTATTAAATTATTACAAATTTTCACTCAATATGAGTACAATCAATTATACACACATTATCAAATTTTTGACTATAGATATTACATAAATTGCACAAAATAGCTAAGAGTACTAGCTCTAACTTTATTACATGTAAATCCAATCTCTAAAACAAACCTTAATTTTAGATAATGATTTCTAAGTTCTCCCAAATTATACAAAAATAAGTCTAATGCTTTTGAAACAAGCTTAAAGCTAGCTCTCCAATTCTAATCACCGATCTCCAAATGACCTAATATCTTGTTCTTGGTGGCTGTTTTTGTAGCTAGAGGTGTGATTTCAATCTTGTCCTATACATAGTTGATCCCCAAGTATCAATCCTACCTATCCTAAGGGTTTTCAAGCTTGATCCTATCTTCAATTTAACTCTAATATCAACCATATTAACTATTTATCTCTTTTATCCTATTTTTATCAATTTATGGTTTTTTAAAGGTAGTGAAAGAGTTCCTATAATATAGAAGAAAAAATTAACAATTAATTTTTATCTATTAACTATTTAAACAAGAAAATAATCTAAGAGATTTTTATAAAATTTTTCTTAAATATCTTGAATTTCTATTGAATCAAGATAATTGAATATTAAATATAACTCATTCTTGTTTATGTTTTTTACCACATAAATATTTTACAACATGACATCCACCCCCTTTGAACTTGAGCATTTACCAGTATGCACCAAATGAATAATATGTCATAGTTGGTATCACACCATTTCTTTATTTTTTATATTAAGTTCTTCATCATCATATTTATCATCTATGCCAATACAATTATATTCTTCAAAATTATTGATATCTTCAATATGATCCTCTATATTGATTTATCCATCTCATCTTTTAAAAATCTTCACTCATTTCCTAATAATAGATATTTTCATTCTTGTACCATCCAATTCCCTCAATAAATATATAACATTGTTATCACCTATTATGACTATGTATGATCCAAATCATCGTTATAAAAACTTCTGTAAAATATTATGTTGATTATCTAAATTGCTATCATAAACAAGTATCTAGTCACTTTCTTCAATTGCTCTAGGCTTCAATTGATGTCATTTATCAAATTGAGTCTTATTCGTTAGCCTTACCTCTTATAATGATTTTAATGTTAATTCTATATCTTTTGATCTTTGTTCAAATTGTCAAATTTTAATATCTAATAATTCTTCTCTTATTAATCCATCTTTTCAAGGTAGCGTACTCCAAGTTGGCACATATTCTTCAATCGGCATAATAGGTTTTTGACCTATCATGAGTTCCACTGGCATATATCCTGTCACTGAACTATGTATTGTTTGATTAGTCCATAATGTATAAAGTAAAAGTCGAGGCCATTCTTATACTCTTCCATTATAAGTTTTAACTAAGGCTTTTATAATTGGTGGATGTCCACGTTCACTCTTTGCATTTCCCTTTGGATTATAAATAGTAATCAATGATAATTTAATTTTGCATCTTTTAAAGAATTCATGAGCTTCATGTGCATCCAATTCTCCACGATTTACAATAATCTTTTCCACACATCTATAGCAACAAATAATATTCTTAAATAAAAACCAATAGATTCCTTCTATAGACATTATTCTTAATACCTTGCCTTCCACTTGGTTTGATAAATCTATACAAGCCAAAACTAAATACCTCATTTATCATAATCTCATTGGCAAAATAATCAAATCTATAACCCATTTAAAATAAATAGCCATAGGATATGTTGGATGTAGGCCACTTTGATGACGTATATTCAAATACATTTGACAAATTATATAAGATTCTACAAATGAAGCTATATCTTGATACATATTCTTCTATCAATATCATTTCTTTAATTTAGAAAAAGTAATCCAAATTCCTCTATGTCCTACTCATAGACTATTATAAAATTTCTTGAGTAATTTTTGTTGATATTCTTTGATATCTATTACTTATTGCAGTATTCCAATGTTTGATTTTGATCTTTTCTATAAAAATCTTTCTTGTAATATGAAATTGTATATTTTTTTTTTATCTATTTAAATTTTTTAATTAACCAACTAGTATGCTTGGTTAATGTGCTCAAATAATGTCCAATATTCAATAACTCTCCTTTATAACTTTCTTCATGAAATGACATATCTTTCTTATTCAATTATAAAACTGAATAAAACTTTGTGTTTACATCATCAATATCCTCAATCATATCATCTTTTCTATCGTATTTTGCTCAAGATTGCATATTTGCTACTGGATTGTCCTTTCTTGTAACATGTCTAAATTTTGGATTTAATAACTTGATATAAGCAATCCATCTCAACATTGCAATATCCGGTGTTGTACAATTAATAATCATTCCAAGTAAAAGCAAAAATTTGTTTCAATCACCACCATTGCTCCAATTAAGTAATCTTTTTTAACTTTCATAGCTAAAATAACTCCCTATAATTCTCTTTTCACTTGTAAATATGCATATTGGAAAGTACTTTAAACCTAAGCTCCAAATCAAACTGCAAATTTGTGTCCATTTAAATCATCTTGACCTATAACCCATCCAATAGAAATTGGACTAATATCCATTGTAAGAATCACTAGTCTATTGCACTTATAATCAATTTTTCTCAACATTGGAGGTGATGTCAATAAATCCTTCAATCTTTATATTGCCTTGATATATATTTTTTTCCATTTAAATTGATAATCCTTGTATAATAATTCATACAATAGATTTGCTATAGTGTGAACATAGTAAAGAATCCAAATATGATAAAATACATATGCACCTAAAAACCTTTGTACCTTTGTTAAAGAAGTGCAATCTTCTTTCATTCTTCCAATTACATCAAGCTTGCTTGGATCCAATTTTCTTCCATAAAATCCACATAAATGTCTAATAATTACAACTTTTTATACTCCAAACATAGATTTTGCACCTGATAAGTTAAGATGAATTTCTTCAAGCCGAATCAATATCCTTTTATAATCTTATATATAATTAATAACATATTTGGAACATCCTCTGTTATCTAAAGTTTCATCCTTATCTTTTCCTTGCATCCTTTTATAAAAATATCATCTAGAAAAGGCATAGTCTTCTTAAGAATAAAATCTTTCAACACCCTATTCATCTTGTTCATCATAAGTGCAACTGAATTAGTAGCACTTTGAAGAAGAATACACATTCTAATTAGTCCAAGTAGTATTTTCATTGTTGTCATGTCTCTATTCTCTATTGCAAGTTGAAATTGGTCATAGCCTGAATACAAATTATCTATTGAATAGATTGCCTTTTTTACAAATGCTTCAACAAATTCATCCACTATTGGTCCAATTTTTGCATTCTAGATAGTCACTGCATTTATTGGTTGCATATCTTGAATAAATCATAATGATCTATTTTTCTTAGGCTTTGTAAACCATCCACTAGAATATGGTACAAAAGAAGGCTCCTAAATCTTCATCTTCTCTTTTAATAATTCCATCAAACTTGGTAAATGTGTGACATAGTAAAAATAACCATTGAAGTTATAACATTTAGATCTACACACCTAATTTCATGAGATTCAAAGGCAAATGATTTACCTTGTTTTACTAACATCTCTTTGAAATACTTAATTTTTTCTGGCAACAAGAAACCATTAGAATCAATCTTCAATTCTTCAAAAGTCTCTTTAGTGAATTTGTGTCCAATATTCTTTAGATTCCTTAAGCTCGTTTTTCTTGATGCTTTTTCTATTTGTTCTTTAAAATCTTTTAGCAAAGATATGGCAACATGTTTCACCTTCTTATCTATTGTCTTATATTTTGTTTTAACTATAACCTTTGGTACTTGAAAAGATTCAAGAATAGAATAAATTTTCCTTGAATGAATTTGTACAACCTTATCATCATTTTTTAATCCAATTAATGAAATCACTTCTAGAGAATCATCCAATCTATTTTTTTCATAAATACCAAAAATCATTTCATCATCTTCTAATGTCTCTAATTCACATAATTCTTTTTTAATGTCACATAGTCTTTTTTTTTTCTTTTTTTTAAATCTATAATTTTTTTATATATAATATTTCTATTTTCAAAAATATCAATAAAACTTGTATAAAAGTTATTTACATCTTATTAGAGTACCTCCTCTTCTATACCTCTATAATTTGTTTTATAGTGGTACTTCTTAAAAATCTATAAATTCTTCAATAATCCTTAGTAATGGATTCTCTCTTAATTTATCTTGATTGCATTCATGATTTGGAGGTACAGTCAAAAATTGTACTGCCCTTCTTCCATCTTCATTACAAATCCATCTATCAGCTGAACCATCATCAAGCACTTTTATTTCCATCCAAGTTGCAATAATATATAATTGTCTCAAAATAAGAGGATCAGATGTTGCATCTTGAATAAAGAAGTTTTCTTCTATTGTAACATCACCAATCTAAATTTATACATTTGAGCAAACACCTTATAATTCACCTCATGTATTATTAGTTATCCATATTATCTATCTATGCTCTATATCAATTGGCCACTTTTGCTTCATGTAAACATCCTTAGATATAAGATTTATCTCCAAACCATGGTTAATTAAAATAACAACCGGCTCATTTATATCTCCAATCTTTATTAATACCTCTGTAGTCACTTTAATCCAATACTTTTGAATATTATGATTCAAAATCTCTTTCTCTTCATGACTTTGATCATCAAAACATGATCTTTGACTATGACTCTTTTTTCTACTTGTTGATTATTTGCAACAATTATCAATTTCATCTTTTTCATCCTCATATATATGTACATCAATAATATGATTTGATCTAGTTTCATCCATTAATTGCCTCTTCCACTTAATATTGTCAATAATGACATTATAAAATTTCTTCTTTGTAATTTCCAAAACCTCTTTCAACATAAACTAAACTTTAATATTGAATACATGCTCTTCAAGCACCTCCTTTAAATCTATTGCCGCTTCAATATCAAAGAGTAATTTGTAAGTTGTTGACTTATCTTTTTTTTTTTAAGTCTTTTGATTTTTCCTTCAATGATATTGAGACATCCTTCATTAGTAACTCTTGTAAAACTATGTCATGAGCCTTATTTCCTCAAGTTTGTCTATTGGAAGAATTTCTTTCTTTTATTCTCTTTTCTTCTATCAAAGCTTTATGTTGGCTCTTAATAATATAGGCATATATTGACAAAGCTTCTACAAGATCCTCCCTACCCGTAGTTCTATGAATTATTGCAACAGTCCTTAAAAAAGCTTTCCATGGCATCTTCTTTTTATATATTGTAGAAATGGCAGAAGACCAAAGTCCACTTGGTTCAATATTTCTAGAAAAATCTTGTTTACCATCATCATCCACTTTAACACCATAACTTCTAATTTCCATTATTGTAATTCTATTTGCTGCCAAATAATCTTTAACCAATGCTTTCATATCTCCCTTATTAAAGTTAGTTTGGATAAAATCACCAATATCTTTTAATATTATTTTTTCATCTTTTGAAAGAATAATGCCTTGTTACACTATTTGATTGAATTCACCACAATCTTTTTGAGAATGGAAATCATCATCACACCAAATATATCTTTGGACATATCTTTGCTTAAAAGTGGCTTTTGAATTCATTGTAGAAGTCTTTTTTTTAAGCCTTGCAAGTTTGATTTGAAGATCTTGCATTCCGCATATAATTTCTTCAATTTTCAGATCTTTTTTTTTTAATGTAATCATTGAAGGTTGGACAATACGTACTATTGATCATGAAGTGGGCACTTGAATTTTAGGTACTTCCACAATTCTCTGAATACCAACCCTATCCTTTCTTTTCTTTTTTAAATTTCTAATTTCTCTTGCAATTCTCCATTAGTTGCTTAAAGAAATAATTCAACCTTGTTTGGTTCTAATATTATTTTTTATACTTTTGATAACCCAGAATATTGCCTTTCAAATTCCTTTAATAATTTGATAGCTTGCAATTTCTTATTAGAATACTCAATCCATCCCAAAAATGATTTTTTAGTAATTTGATCAAAGTCTTTCAAGAAACATTCATCTCTCAATGCATAAGAGAATATCTATCAAAAACTTCTAAATTGTTTCATAATCGATTTCACATGTTCTCTTATCTCTGATATTACAGCAAGCTCAAATATTGAAATCACATCTTTTTTAGAAACTCAATTCAATTTTATTTTCTATACACAATATCTTAAATATTTAAAAATATTTCTTCCATCAAACTAGTCAACCTTGTTAACCACTGCTTATAATGCTTTGATTGCAATCATTGCTATCTTGTTGTTATATAAATAATATAAATGCTTAAAATATATTTATAATATTTCGATCCAGATACATATCTTGTCTACTAGAAGAAAATCCACTTGAAGTTCTACTTGAAAATCTACTTTAAGCACCATCCAAAGCTCTATCATAAACTCCAAATTCAACCTTTTTGCCTTCTTGTGCCATCAATTTCAAATAACTACAAATCAAATCTAACACCTTCTACTCCAAACCTTCATGTCGGGTGCATTTTCAAATAAGACAACATGTAATATGACATAATCCTAATTTTAGATAATAAATGCTAAGTCTTCTCAAATCTTACAAAAATAAGTTTAATGCCCTTAAAACAAGCTTAAAGCTAGCTCTCCAATCCTAATTATTGATCTCCAAATAATCTAATACCTTGTCCTTAGTGGTCGTTTTTGTGGCTAGAGGTTTGATTTTGATCTTATCCCATACATGATCAACTCCCAAGTATCAATCCTATCTATCCTAAGGATTTTTAAACTTAATTCTATCCTCAACTTAATTCTAATATCAACCATATTAATCATTTATATCTTCTATCATATTATTATTAATTTATGGCTTTTTAAAGGTAATGAAAGAGTTCCTACAATATAGAAGAAAAAATTAATAATTAATTTTTATCTATTAGCTATTAAGACAAGAAAATAATTTAAGAGATTTTCATAAAACCTTTTTTAAATATCTTGAGTTTCTATTGAATCAAGATAATTGAATATTAGATGAAAATCATTCTTATTTATATTTTTTATTACATAAATGTATTATAATACAACATCGCATACCATCATATTTTTCTAAAAGATTAACTTGAGGCTCCTTACATTGCTGAATAGATAAATTTCTTTGATGTAGCATAGATATTATTACATCTTTGAGCATAGAAGTTGGAGGTGGATGTAGTCTAAATTGTGGTATTCTAAATATAATATTATTATAAAGTTTTACAACAACTCCTTCAATCTTCGCAGTCCTAAGAGATAATATAGTAAGAGCATTTATAATGGCATCTAACTTAGACTCAGAAGATTTAGTCATACTAATGTCTTGACCTATAATATTATTTTTTTAATATTTCTATTATCACCAATTATATTATCTTTTATTGCTTTCAGACACATCATTTATATCTATTATACTATTATAATTATAAGTCTATATGTCTCTCTTGAAATATCATCCTTTAATATAATCTTTCCTATAATATCCTTGATTTGATTACCATCTATGCATAATATATAAGATATCATATATGGTATCATATCAAAAGTATTAGGATAGATATAAGTCTCCATATCATAGAACATATAATCTTCATATTCTACATCAACCTTATAATTAAAGTCTATGTTATTCTTTATATTAACATCATCTATTAATCCATTGTATACATAATAATGAGCGTTATATTGTGAATCAAAACAACAGGCTCTCTATCTTGCACATTATTAGCATATATTATTATCTTTATATTGGTATACCTTTCAAATCTTCTTAAAGATCTTATAGATACCATAGAATTAGCCTTAAGTCTCATCTTACTTCTTATTAAAGATATATCAAAAGAATTACATGGTAATATAACATGATGAATACAATCAAAAAAAAAATCATATATGCCATAATACTTAGGAGACTTTAGTATCTTCACATACCTAATATATACAATAGCAAAGATTTAGTATGTGATTTATACCAATTGGGTGCATTTATATTATGTATGTCTAAAATGATATAAATCTTTTTCCAATATTCTTATTATTACTAATTATATTATTTTATTATTATTTTTAGATGTATCATTTATATCTATTATACTATTACAATTATGAATCTGTATATCTCTTCTGAGTATATTAATAGTTGTGCTGATAGTATATCATCCTCTGAATGTAGCTATGTTGAAGGTAATGTTCTATCTAAAAAGAGATTCCATGTTATATCATAGAATATGGATACTTCTCTTATATATGATAGAATCTCTAGGACTACTTAGGATGAAGATATATTCCTTACAAAGTTTAAAGAAGTCCTTCATTACAATCTTGATCTAAAAGAATATGTTTTTAGAAACATGATTTTTATTATAACAGATAAGTATAAGATGTTCAAGAGACTATCTTTAACAAAGAATCATTTATTATTTCTATCTAAAGATATACATAAAAGATTAGATATAGCATTATTTTTATTAAAGATTAAAAAGTATGTTATTTTATATGAAGTTTATAATGGTCATAAAGATGAATGGATTGGAAGATATGGTCATAAGATAGAAGATTTTAATATCTTGACTTGTATATTTGAGATGGCTTGTGACAACCTAAGGTTGCCAAAAGAGGATATATCTTTGCTATTGTATACATTAGATATGTGAAGATATAAAATCTTCTAAATATTATGGATTGTATAATTATTTTTTTGATTGTATTTATCATATTATATCACCACGTAATCCTTTTGATATACTCTTAATAAGAAGCAAGATGAGATGTAAGGCTAACACTGAGGTATCTATAAGATCTATGAGAAGATTTGAAAGGTATATTAATATAAAGATAGTAGTATATGTTGATAGTGTGCAAGATGGAGAGCCTATTGCTTTGTATTATAGTTATTTTGATTCACAATACAAAATAGTTTTTATATTATATGATATTTATTACTATATATATAATAGATTAATAGATGATATTAATATGAAGAATAGCATAGACTTTAATTATAAGGTTGATTTGGAGCATGAAGGTTATATGTTCTATAATATGGAAACTTATATCCATCCTAATATTTTTGGTATAATACCATATATGATATCTTATGTATTATGCATAGATGGTAATCAAATTGAGGATATTACAAGGAAGACTATATTAAAAGATGATATCTCTATGGATATATTTAAAATTATGCATAGGTATATAGGAGATATAAATATTCTATTAATTGATTATAATAATAGTATATTTAATAATTATATACTTATAGAAATATTAACAACTAAGAGCAACAAATTTAAAGATACTATACTAGATAGTTATGATAGAATATTGCAATTTGGATATAATAACATGACATCTAAGGATCCATATAAGTTTATGCTAACATCTTTAAAGAGCACAATAATAAGCTTCAAGTGTGATATTATTAAAGGATATCTTAATCATATGGTTGTACAAAATAGTATCTATAATGACACTTTTGACCTTTATATGTATAACAATGTAGATATGATAAAGGATTATGCTATAAGACATGTATTATCTTTAAAAGAATTATACTTTAAAGCTAAGAAGACATTTGAATCTATAGATTATAATTTTTTCATAGATAAGTCCTTAACTCTAGCTCAAATGTCCATGACTGCCTTTACACACTTTTTATCTACAATTCATACAATTGATGGAAAGACTATTAAGTATAAGCTTCCAATTATTAAAGATCCTATGTTTGACAAGACTATTAGACAAGCACTAGTAGGAGGTAGGTGTCAAATCTTTAATGCTATAGAAGAAAAAGACTATAATATACAATCTATAGATGTAATATCTTTATATCTTTATGTAATGATAAATAGTATATCTGACAATGGTTATAATTGTAGAAAATCTGATCCCAAAATCATCTTCTTTAATATCTCTTTCTAAGAGTTATAATCCTTCATTGATAGATATTACAAATATATTTTTTTTATCTATTAATAAACTTATCACATGATTCCATAACATTGCATAGTATATTATACTTCTTAAAAGGTGATTGCTCCATCTTCCTACTTAAAGAATTTATAAGGAGTTTCAAACACTCTCTCAATGCAAGATTGTATAGACTACTATATGAGTCTTTATAAATATCTTAATTCATCTTTTGTATATCTGACAATGTATTTATATTAAAGAATACATGTATGATAATTTCATATCCAAGATTGATTTCAAGTATGGTATGGATACAGATAGTTTGTTTCCAAGATCTATAGATCTAGATAAAATAAATAATTTTTTATTTGGAAATAATCTTGGACAAATCAAGACAAATTTATCCTATAATTCTAGAGGCATCTATGTAGATAAGAAGATATATACTAATTATATAATAAGTGGTAATTTAGAAATAATTATAAAATTTAGATTCAAAAAAATATATAGTTTTGATAAGTATATTTTGAAGAATGATATAGAATATATAACAAATCTAATTACAAGTAATGACTATAAAGAGTTATCTAACATATGGAATACCTTATTGTCTACTTATTGTATAAACATATTGAGAGAGATATTAGAAATTAACCAAGTACACATACTAAATAGTCAAATAAAGAGGAGCTTTAGAGGTACTACTAATATAAAAGCCTTTAATATAAGAAGCAAATATATTATAAGAATATTCTATTTAGATGATACTATTAACATATATGATCTACTCTAGTTGCTTTCTATACTTGTACTTCATATATTTATATAGAAAATATATATCTTTTATTATAAAATAAGCTATATGAATCTTAGGTACAAAGTCAGAGTTGTATATCTCAATAGGATTTCTATCTTTTATCTCATCTTTATATATTATTATTTTTATGTCTATAAATCTTACAAAATATTTAATCTTTTTGATGAATATTTCTATATTATCTCTTAATTTCATGAGATTCTTTATCTTTTCTATATCCTCTTCTCTACTATTATCTAAAGATACATCTATATATTTAAAGAAATTATCATGTATATCATATTTATTCTTATCAATCTTCTTATCTGAAAGGTATTTAAGAGCAAAATGATCACCTATATTAGGATCTTCTTCTATCTTCTTTATTTCTATATCTTTAATAATTAATCAATCATGAACAATATAATACTTATTAGGATTATCATCTTTAGGCTTAAGCTCAAATTTAATTTTTTATATCTATATAGATATATCATCCTTCTTTGCTTGCATTTGTCTCTCTTCAAACTCTTTAATAGCTCTAGCGGCATTTGTCTTGCATACTTTAGCTTGTTTAGCCATTTTTTTTTTAAATCTTTTTTTTTGTTTTTTCTCAGTCATAGTATTTATTATCTTATAAAAGTCTATAGAATTATATGGGTTTATTTCTATTGGTTTTGTATCCTCCATTTTTTGTACTATCTTTGATAAAGCTAATAGATTATAAAAAGTATCTATTATTATATTTCCAAACTGCTTGTCTAATTCTAAATATGTATCTATTTTTTTAAATATTATCTTATACTTATCTTTAGACTTATAAAGAGGTCTATAGTTAACATGTCTTTTACAATATATAGAATTAGATTTGGTCTTATTCCTACAAGGAATATCCCTCAAAGAATCATATAATATTCTACTCTTATAATAATTAACCTCATCATCTTTTTGATTCTTCGCTAATACAAAAATATCATAATTCAAATGATAACCTCAATAATCACTGCAAGATTTAACTTTACAAGTATAAGGAGCTCTCTTTAGGAAATTAGTCATCAAAACACCTTTGCAAATAGCAGGTAATCTGGGTATACTATTTGTTATATCTACAACATTGTCTATACACACTAAGGAGATATTTGAATCTTTCGTAATACCAAGATAATATATTTTAGTATATCTAGAGGCTATATTAGACTTGATAGTCTCAAACCTCTTGTCTATCTATATAGAAATTCTAGGCCTTTTTTCATTAAGAATATTGCTTATTAACTCAAGAAGCTTTAGTAGTATATTATTTATATTATTTATAGAATATATTTTAAGAAAAAAAAAATCTATAATAAGATAATGTCAATTTAGAAGAGGGTAATCTATAACCTCTAAAACACTTTAAGACCTTCAAAGAGAGGGATAAAATTCCAATATTGAGATGAAAAAAATATCAATTTAGAGGAGGATAATCCACAACCTCTAAAATACTTATATACTTTCAAGTAGAGGAGTAATCTACTCTCTAACAAGAAGGATCCAACTCTAATATTGAAGATGAGGTCAGTCTTGACAAACTATCAAGGACACAAGAATACAAAACAAGAGATTTGAATTAGAATAAGATTTCAAGAAGAAACCAACAAGAATTTAAATTAATCAGATGAATATACAAACAACACCAAAAAAGGTGAGCTAGAAATTCCAAGAGATGCGTTGTTGAGATTGAAGAACTCTTCAGCTTTGATTCTCATATATATCTCTGTTTAGGATGCTTTTTGAACGGCTTCCATCAAACTAAGAAGCTTCTTGAACAGCTTCTACCAACTAAGAAGCTTCTCAAGTAACTTCTACTAATTGAGAAACTTCTCGAGCAGCTTCTACTAATTAAAAAGCTTCTTGAGCTCCTTCTACTAACTATGAAGCTTTTTGAGCTACTTTCATCAATTAAGAAGCTTTTCAATCGACTTTCACTAATTCAAGAAGCTCTAGAATATTCTAAAAGGTTTGGTGAACCTCCAAAGTGTATGTCCCTAACATCTAAACCACTTATTAATTATTGATACTAAAAGAATATGATAAAAAATAATTTAAAAAATACTAAAATTTTATTTTTTTCTTATGTATATTTATAATTTTTTTACAAATTTAGTTTTAAGAAGATGAATAATTATCAATAAATAATTTTATTTAAAAAACTATAATTTTTAAAAAATTTAAAATAAACCATTAAATTATTATAATTTTTATAATATTAAAATAAAAATAAAAATAATATAAAATATATGTTATTTTTTGAATGAGTAATAAATTATAGTATATTTAATATCATAACTTTAAAAATAAATATTGATACTTGTTGATATTATTGGTGGAAACTAAAATACATAGCATTTTAAATGTATTACTTGAAGATAGTGACAAAGGCCTTTATTATGATCAAATAATTATGTGGTTTTTTTATTTGGATATTAAATATTATTTTATTATTCAATAGACCTATCAATTGTTTTTGAGTAGAACATTGATTAAAGTTTGTTGCAAAGACTATTGAAAAAATCTTTAATTTAATTAAATATTAAATAATTTAAAATATGACTAGGCTTTATAAATTTTTTAAAAAATAATAAATGATGTAATAAAAAATTATATTATATATATATATATATGGATTAGATTGATAGTATTTTCTTTAAGAAACTTCAAAGAAGTGTTTTAGACATAAATTGGATGTATAATTGAGCCATGTGCCAACATTAATTTTTCTAAGAAACTTTTTAACTTTAAGAAGCCACAACAAAAGTGTCTTACACATTAAAAACTTAGAATGTAAGCCTTCTAGTTTTTTGGAAGCTTCAACACAATTTTTTTTTATTAGCTAGTATAAATACAAGGAAGATCCAATCTATTGTTAATCTTTTTAATATTTTTTTAATATTATAGTCTTGATTTAAGATTCTCTAATCTTTTAAATATACTATAATAGTTATATTAGTATAATAAATAATATTATAAATATAATATATTTTTATTTTTATTATTATTTTTATTATTCTTATTTATATGTAAATATATATTATTTTTTAATAAGTCTATTTAAATTTATATTTTTAAAAATAAATAATTTTAAAGAATAAAAATAAAAAGAACTTAATTAAAATATTATTATTTGTTGTATATTATTTTTATAAGTAAAATTAGATGGTATATAGATAATTTTATTAAAATTAAAGATATAAAATTATAATAAAAGTATCATTAAATATATTTTTGAATTAATTTTTTCATCATTTTATATAGTTTTATAAATAAAAAAATAATATATATATATATATATATATATATATATATATATATTTATTTATTTATTTATTTATGATATAATTGAAATAATATATTATTATATAATAAGATATAAGATATTAAAAGAGTTCTTAAATTAAAATTATTTAATAAATTTTTAATTAATTGAATACTTAGAAAAATTAACCAAGTATCAAGGATATGAATCAAGATAAAATTTAAAAGACAATATACTTATGTGTCACTAAAGAAAGAAGAAAGTAAAGAAAGAAGAAATAGTTATAAGATAGAAAAGAACTAGAATGGCTATTGCCAAATACAAAAAGATTAGAGAATCTTGAACCAAGATTGAAATACAAGAAAGATGTTGACAAAAGAGAGGATGGCCTCAGTCTTGCCTTCAAATATACTAGCTACAAAGAATATCTCGTAGATGCTTCCTAAAGACCACAACGCTTGTAGCCCACACATCAAGTTGTAGGTTGCTTCTAACACAACTTCTTAAAAGTAGGAAACTTATTGGACAACTTTCAATAACAATGTCACATACCTTTAAAAGTCTAAATTTCTAATCTACATCTAAAAAACATCCTTGAAGCTTTTTTAACAAAGATATTATCTTTCCAACATGTTTCTACCTACTTCTACTTACTTCTATTTACTTAAGTAATATGAGCATCTATTATACCAAGACTCATGAAAAAAAAAATAATAAATGAGGTAGAATACATTTATTTTTCTACATGGCATGAACAAAGTAATTTCTTGGAATTTCTATTAGATCTATTGCAAGAAGACATGTTTAAAAAAAGTTTGAGAAATCATATTTAAAATTGCTAAAAATATTTATTAAAATTTATATATATCTATATATATATATATATATATATATTATATTTGTCATGATTATTAGAATCAAAATATAAGCAACCATATTCAAAATTATAACAAAAATAATGATTTGGTTTGTATTATAATTTTTTCTTACTTCATGCTATATCAAGGCTTCCAAAGAACATATTTTCTTCACTAAGTAAGAGGCCTTTATAAGTCTTTTGAGCCATTACTTTTTAAAGTAGGCTTCTAGGTATAAAGACCTTCTAACATTATTTATTTAAAATTAAAAAAACTCATATAGTGCATAAAATGTATGCATTAAAGTTAGATAAATAATACACAATGCATAAGAATTGCATAAGAATTTTGAGTTGTTTATGTAATATTGAATAATCAAATTCTTTAACTACGTAATAAAAACTTGTTAATGGTGCCAAGTTTTGGGTGTAAAATTTTGGATACAAGCATGGCTACAAGTGAAAAAGAGCAATATTAAAAAAATAAACCAGGTTGGAAAGTTTAAAAACAACATCAATAAATAAATAAATAAATAAATAGATAGATAACAATTAAAAATAACATTTTTTAGCTTTTTTGCAGTGTAGACAATCAAGAACCATACATTTTCTGCTTAGATTGAACACAACAGATGAATATAGTAGCTAAATAATGCCTTTTCTCAAATTTAATCTAGGATTTTAGTATCAAATACCCTCCAGCAACACAAAATAGAAAGCAAACTTTCAAATCCACTTATTAAGCCAAAAAATGTAGCTGTAGAGTTTCACAGTGAAAAAGCAAGCTGACGTGAAAACATACTGATGTGATGGAAAATATGCCAAAAACAAATCATGCAACCACTCCACAGACGTCCACTTCATTTTAAAATCTTACTCTTTTTTGATGTTTTAGTCGCCACACCAAAATCGAAATTCAGGACTTACTGAACTCGGCGACCTTTCAATATTATCAGTTCGTCAAAACTCAACAAAATAAAACAAACAGGGGAGCTCCATTGACACGCCCGAAACGAAGAGAAACCTCAGCAGGAGTCTCAGTGGAGGCAATTGCCTCGCGCATTCAAAGCTAACAAGTCTACAAAGCTTCAAATTAGATGACTAATCAAGCCTACAAACAACCCCGTGGGGTTTAAATTAGTGGCTAATCAAAGGATAGATTTAGCTTGAGAGGAGAAGCTGTCGTGGTCGTTGGTGCTGTACCCGGTGGTGCTGTAGCTACTATACTTGCTGTTGGTGTTGCTGCTGGCTTTACTGCTTGTCCCCGGCGGGCCGTCGCCATCGCCGTGCGAGGTGACGGTCACGTCGAACTCGGAGTAGGAGCCATACTGCGAGTACACTGCACACTTCACAATCGGCTTCTCGGTAGGGACAGGGGGAAGTGGACTGTCGCCTGTGAGGATCTGTCGCGCGTTCCGCATTGTTGGTCTGCAGATTGAGTCGGGGTGGCAGCATAAGAGTCCGAGGAGAAGAGTGCGCTCGATTTGATTCGCGTCTCGGTCGTCGCGGATTTTGGCGTCTACGATGCAGAAGATGTCATTGCCAGCATGCGCGGCCCAGACGCAGTCAAGAAGCGGCATCTGCGTATCGCGGTCGACGTCTGTTGGCCGTCTACCGCAGATCATCTCCACGATTAGAACGCCGAAGCTGTATACGTCCGTTTGCGTGGTTGCCCTGCCAGTTTGCGGAAGTTCCGGCGCCATGTAGCCCAGTGTCCCGGCCAGCATTGTGGTTGCTGCTGCTTGGTTGTGCTCGGTGAGGCGGGCGAGACCGAAATCGGCCAGGCAGGCGTTATAGTTCACGTCGAGAAGGATGTTCCCGGGCTTCAAGTCGCGATGCAGGATGCATTGGCCGACCTCCTCGTGCAAATAAGCTAAGGCTGCGGCGACGCCAGTAAGAATGTTGTAGCGCGTTCCCCAGGGGATTACTGTGTTCGGTGCTTGCATTTCTTTTCGCAGCAGGCTGTCAAGGCTTCCGTTTGGAAGATACTCGTAGACGAGGCAGAGCATCCCCTTCTCGTTGCACCAACCTTGCAATTGCACCAAGTTCCGGTGTCGGATTTGGTTTATGATAGACACCTCCGCCTGAAATTCTTTCTCCGCCAGGTCTTGTGACCTGTCAGTCTGGATCATCTTCACCGCGACCATGGCTCCAGAGTCGCGAAGAACTCCGCGGTAGACACTTCCTGAGCCTCCTTTTCCTAAAAGCTCTGATTGACTGAAGTTCTTCGTGGCTAAGCTGAGCTCTTTGTAGGTAAACTTCCGAGGTCCAACCACTGCGACACCTCCTGGAATCGTTTCTTGGCTATATGTTCCGGCTTCTGAGGATTTCCCTCTGCAGCAAAAGCATCCTAGCCCTAGTCCAAGCAAGAGCAGGAGACCACCAGCTCCACCAGCAGCGGCACCGTATATGAGGCCCTTGTTGGAAGAGGATGTCGAATTAGAGCAGAGAGTTGATGTGCAATTTTCTCCTGGTGACAAAATGACAGGAGCGGACGAGTGTGTCGCTGGAGGGGACGACTGTAGAGCTGGAGGGGACGGCTGTGGCGTTGGAGATGGTGTTTCAGGTGATGTAAATGTGGAAGAAAAATTCCAAGAATAAACTGAGTCCTCTTGCGGTGTAACATAAATTCCGGAACCGGAGAATCCAACGAACATTTGATCATTCATATAAGGGTATAAGTTCTTTGTAGTATTTATTCTTCCCACTGACTCGCCCGCGATATTGAGCAAATCCACAAGGAGGATATGGCTGAGGCCGTTGTAACGGACATGAAGCGTAAACACTCCCCTGTTTTCAATGCACGGGCTTGTCTGACTGCCAGGAGGGGACGCCATGTCGAAAACAGGATCGGACTTCATCGTTGTGAGGTCAACCCCAAGATGGCAGTTGCTGGTATCATTGTAACCAGGAAATTCGCTGAATCCTGTGTCGATCTCGATGGCAAAGACTTTGTTGGAAAAATTATCAGTTGACGTATTCATTAGGCCCAAGTAACGACCGACATCTCCAATCGTTCGATTATCAGGGAAAATGCCCCAGGCCATGCCGGATGGCGAGCTCGGACCAAAATTTCCGAGTTTCGTGTCGATGGAGAACGTGAAGGAAGTTTCAAAAGAGGCCATCGTTGCCGTGGTTGAGTTCCGCAATTGGACTGGAGTGGGGTACAGTGCTCTTCCAACAGATACAGCTTGACCCTCCACATTTCCGGATATGTTGCACAAACGGAGTCTGCCACCGGGCATGATTCGGGAGTCGGCCACAAGTGTGACAGAGCCAGGATCGAATTTGGAGTACGTGAAGTAGGTATCAGGCAGGCAGGTCACCAAGGTGGAGAAGAAGAGAAAAAAGCACAATAATACGGGAAGTCTATTTATATTGATGCCTTCCTCCAGGGTGAATGTTCTACTAGCCCGTCCTTCATTGAAAAAGTAGCAGAGGATTCTGCGATGCTCAGAAGCCATTGGACTTCACATTTCCAAAATTTTATTCACGGTTGATATCTGTTCAAAACAAGGAAACTCGTGAGTCGTAGCGCAATTGGCGCAGTTGTCATTAGAAATCTCAGGGATCCGATTAGGGAGTACTATTACATTGACTATTCCTTGGTTTTCATAGTTTGAAATCCATATCAATCTTTGTCTTGTTCCTTCCAAATGTAAACAACGGAGATAATACAGGATCCACACTTCCAGTCACAAATAGATGGATCATTCTGATTGAACATTTTCTTTATTCGACACTTCATGGTAGCGTATACACTGTGTTTGTAGAGTCATGATCCGGCAACGCAGAGATCAATGCCAGTGGAGTGAGACAGACATGCACATCACCATAATCATCATCGGCTCAATTCTAAAGAATGTCACACCCAGTTGCCGCCGCACCCCAAATCCATCGTGAGTGCATATGATTTTCGCATGCGTCCCTGAACATACGAATCTTCTCCTAGAGAAACTAGACTTATATCTCCACCTTCAGCATTGCAAGACCAAAGTTCCAGACACCACGAAGCAAGTGGAGGTAGATCGCGGGTGCTCACCTGCGGCAATAGAGAATGCGCGCTTCGGTCTTGGTCGTCTTTACAAAAGCCGCGTGAAAGAATGGACCTCCAAGAGCTTCATTACGAAAATGCTAGCCCAAATCTTGCTCCGTAAATTGTCCAACTTGCCTCTCCCCATCGTAAACTACCATCATTCTCCACACATATAAAGACCATGCACCTAAAACGGCGATGGAGCAGTGGCCAGCTCCAATGCAGGTAGCTGAAGCAAGATCTAAGGCTCAGTTAAGCTGCGCTTCGAAAGAAAGCAGCAGAATCTCAGATGCGACCACAAACTAGGAAACCACTGCACCAGCTGTACCCAATGAGTGCGATTTCGGAAGGGACAGAGATTTGAGAAAAAATATCTGCAAGAGAACTGAAAAAACAACAGATACGAGAAATGAGCAAGACAAATCCCTGCATCACAGTCTGCGCGGCACCAGCTTCACTGCGAGAGAAAGTATCCCACCCTTGTGCAGCTGACCATGCCTATAACAAAGGGGGGGTTAAGCGACATCGGAGCGGCATTTCCTGGTGTCACCTGCACATGGTCCGATGCTCGCATCCGGAGGCGAAAAGCAGTATCCCCGGACCCCATAGTCACCGGTTTCAGTCCATTTTAAGCTCCCCACGCAAACTTCGGCCACCGAAACTCGCCCATCTCGGCGCAGTTTTTTCCAGTTTTCAAAAGTCATCGACAAGTCTGGTGCCCTCTTCCGGTCTTGCTCAATTTCTGCGAAGCTCCTGCTGTGCTATAAATGCACAGAATATTTAGTAAACGTGTTGAAATATTTTGCAAGTATTAGGATTAAAGTTCTAAAACGCTATTTTAAGAGATAAATAGTGTGATGTGATAAAAGTTTAGGTGTAAACATGCTGTAGAAATGTTTTTGGGGGAAGAGAGGGAATTTACATGGGAATAACTATGTTGCTTTTTTGTAGTAATTTATCTCTAGGAATACACTTCCGAAAAGTAATTATCTAGGGCTCTGAAAAATCAACTCGTCTGAGCTGAGAAAAAGGAAAGTATTATTGTTTGTGTTATTATCTTTCTTTTTGCATTATTTATAAAATTTGTATTATATATTTTTTTTTAATGTATTAGAAGTTTTATTGAAAATGACTCTGATCCAATTTGAGCTTGCATGTTGCCACGAGAAATCATTTTTGTTAGAATCATTATTCCTTTTGAACAAATACATCAATGAATGAAATGTAACGTTTTTTACTGTTAGAATTTAAACCCCCAAAGGATTTGAAAAGTTTATTCTACTGATTATGTTACTTTCTATTCTCAAGAAGTTATAAAATAAGACGGTGGTAAAACCAGTTTTTATTTTTCATCCTTTCATCCACTTTCATCATATATTGTTCCAATAATGTGTCTTTGTATTTTGAATCCTGCTCATTTGTGTTGTGGATCTGTGTAGTATTGTTTAAATTCATTTTAAGAATTTAGAAGCACAATAAAACACAGACACAACAATTTATAAGACTTTTTCAGGAACAATGCATGCATCAATTAATTTTTTAAAAAATAGATTACTCAATGTTTGATTTAGGTTGAATCATAAGATCAATATTGTTACTAAACCATAATTCTTAATTAAAAGAAAGGAGTTCTGTACAAAAGAAAGCTGCCTAGAAAATAAATTTCATGCATAAGTGAAGAGACGAGTTATTGAGAAATATGATTTAGTAACAAAATAGTTTATTGACAATCCGTCTATTGACTAAGATAATATATGGATTTTAATTGCAGTTTTAATGGATTTAACTATGACATTGCAAGCATTTTATGTGGTGTGTGTATGCATAAAAAAAAAGTTTTTATCAAATTGTTTTTAAAGCCAAAAAAAATAAATGAATAAATAAAAAAATAAATTTTGATGAATGTTTACATTAACAACAATATCTTAAATATAAAAGTGAACATGAGAGATTAACTTTGTAAAAAATCAAAATTAAAATCAAATTTTAAAAAAAGGTTGAAATTTTTTTTAACTATTCTTATAACAAATTTTAAAAACTTAAAAAAATGAAAAAATAAAAAAACGATATGAGTTAAAGGTGGTTTGTGGAGTCTATCAAAGATAATTTTACTATCACATCTGTAAGTATATTTTCTAGTTTTGTTAGTCAAATATATATTATTAGGATAGTATATTCAAATATATATTATTAAGATACTATATTCAAATGATATATTTAAAAAATATATATATATATAATTATTTATTAGAATTAGATGTGAATATTTTGAAAAAAAAATATTATTCATATATAAGATTTTTTTTAAGATATTAATAATAAATATGTATTATGTACAAATATAATTAAATCTAAGTGAATAATTATTTTTAAGAAATAAAAAAATCTACATCTATCTTAACTTTTTTAAAATATTAAAGATTATAACTTTATAAAATAAATAGAAGAATTGTCATTTAGAATCAATGTAAAAAAAATTATTAATTTAAAAATAATACTTAATTTTCATCCATTAAGATTTTTTTTTGGGTAGTATGTAGATGTAATAGATAGATAATTCTTATCCTCTAGTAGTGTCACTCATAAATCAATGCCTATAGAATGCCAAATTATGTTTAATGTTATTAAGATTTCTTCAAATCATATTTGGTTGTCTTAATAACATTAAACATAATTTGTTTAATGTTATTTAGAAATAACATTAAACATAATATGCCTATAGAAATATGTCTTAATAACATTAAACCAAATTATGTTTAATGCCTATAGAAATATTGTTCATAACAACCAAATTATGTTTAATGTTATTAAGATTTCTTCAGATCATATTATTCTCAAATTATCTTAATTGAAAAACCATAATCCATCTATAGATTAGAAGTTGCAAAGAATAACATTCTGATAGAAATCCTTGCAAGAAAACTTTATAAAAAGTCACAAGTTGCTAAGTCTTTATTTATTGGAGCACACTTTTATAAGATTGGCTAATAAAGATACACCATTTGTTATTTATGTGATTCTAATTAAAGAAGATATTACTTCATTGGCAAGTATTCCAAAGCAATATAGTAAATTTTAAGATATTTTTTAGAAAAAAAATATTGATATATTATTGGAGCATTGACCATACAATTGTGCCATAAATCTTCAAGAAGGAATGCAACCACCTTTTGACTTAATTTATAATCTTTTTCAAAATCAGCTTTCGACATTGAAGGATTATATTGATGAAAATCTTACAAAGAACTTCATCAAGCATTCAAAGTCTCTAGTCGGTGCACCTATAATCTTTATAAAGAAGAAGGATGGTTTCTTACATATGAGTATTGATTATCGGAGATTGAATAAGATAAAGAATCATTATCTACTACCATTAATTTTAAAACTTTTGAAACAATTTGGCCAAGTCAAGATCTATATTAAAATAGATCTTTGTAGAGCCTACAATTTGGTACAAATCAAGAAAGTAGATAAATGAAAGACCACATTTTGGACAAGGTATGGACATTTTGAATATAATATCATACCCTTTGAATTAACAAATACACCCGCTATCTTTCACCATTTAATGAATGATTTTTTTTGAGAGTACCTAGACAAGTTCATCGTGATTTATCTTGATGATATCTTGATCTATTCAAAAAATCTAGAGGAAATTAAGAGGCATGTAAAGTTGATATTATAAAAGCTACAAGATGCAAGTTTGTATGCTAAGCTAGAAAAGTATGTATTTCATCAATCAAAGATTGAATTTTTGGAATATATCATATCTACTAAGGATTTAATGATAGATTCTAAGAAAGTGAAGGCGGTTATGCAATGGGCCATTTCAAAGATTGTGAGAGACATATAATATTTTCTTGGATTTATTAACTTCTATCAGATCTTCATCAAAAAATATTCTCAAGTTGTCATCTTTTTTATTCAATTAATATACAAAGACAAGTTGGAATGGGGACCTTAAGCAAAGAAGGTATTCCAAGACCTCAAGAGAGTGTTTATTACAGTCCCAATCTTGGTGCATCTAGACTTTATAGAAGCATTCTATATGAAAACTGACACTTCGGATTTTGCACTAAGAGTCATACTTTTACAAATGGATAAAGACAATAAACTCCATGTTGTTGCATTTTATTCTTAAACAAAAAATTTCTACTAAAATTAATTATAAAATCTACAATAAGAAGTTTCTTGCTATTGTAGATTCTTTTTAAGAATGACATCATTGTTTTGAAGGAGCAATGCATCTTGTGGCTATATATACAAATCACAAGAATTTTAAAAAATTTATGGTAGTTTGGTTCTTAATCGCCACCAAGCTCAATAAAATATATCATTATCTTAATTCAATTTTGTCATCATTTATTGACTTGGGAAGCAATAAGGATTATTCAACACTTTATCAAAGAGATCATATCTTATATCAAGGATTAGAGAGGTAGCGTTTGATTAATAATATGTAATTTTATTGAAGTCGGAGTAATTTTGCCTTTGCACTACTATAACATCAACACCTATTGATTTTAGTTTCCTCAATGAAATGTATGCTGCAACCACTAATAATGCTTTGGTCTTTGATATCAAGCATTGTTGTATTACATGAAGTCTTGCTTGAGAATGCATTGGGCAATTAATTGTGAAAGATAAAAAAGAAATAGCAACAATAAGTCATAACATCTCTAATAGAATTATATAAAAATTACAATTAAAGAATAACAAGTATGCTCAACTATTAAAAAAAATTCAGTTAGATTTTTAATTAATTATAAAAAAATATTTAAAAAATCCTAAAGAACTTCTTAAAAAGTCATAAAGAAATAATAAAGAAATAATAAAGAAATCTTAAAGAAATATTAAAATAGAAATTCTTTTAAAATATTAAAAAATAAAAATTATAATCAAATTTTAATCAAATCCTAATCAAATCCTAGTCAAATCTTAATCAAATCCTAGTTGAATCCGAATCAAATCCTAGTCAAATCCTAATGAAATCTTAATCAAATTCTAATCAAATCTTAATCAAATCCTAATCAAATTCTAATCAAATCTTAATCAAATCTTAATCAAATTCTAGTCAAATTCTAATCAAATCTTAATCAAATCCTAATCAAGTTCTAATCAAATTTTAGTCAAATTTTAATCAAATCCTAATCAAATCATATTCAAACATTAATGAAATCCTAATCAAATTTTAATCAAAATCTAATCAAACTCTAGTCAAATTCTAATAAAATCCTAATCAAATTTTAGTCAAATCCTAATTTAATCCTAAATCCTAAGCAAATCTCAATGAAATCCTAATCAAATCCTAAATGATTCCTAATAAATCCTAATCAAATCCTAATAAATCCTATAGTAGACTGAAACTACAATAACTAATGATCTAACTATTGATCTTAATCTAAATTTTGCTCACCTTTCAATAACTAAGTTGACAACAGATACAAAAAAATTGAAAGAGATCCAACTTATCAAATAGAAGTTAAGCTCAAATTTCTACTTAGGTATAAATTGCCTTCTTTCTCCAATCTTGATACTAATTTCCCAACATACATATCTTTTTTTTGTATTATTCAATTACTCTCAAAATTCATATACAAATAGACAATCAAATCTACTATCTATACAAATAATTCTCATCTCAATCCAATTAGTAGATTGCTAAATATCTAAGAAATCCTTACTAACCTTCAAACCCCAATTTTCAAGATCCTGACCCACTTGAGCTTTAATAACCTTCAATTAAATCAGTTGATCAAGCTTAAACTTATAATATGTACTATTTACAACTATAATTACAAATCCACAAATTTTCACCTATACATCTATAATCAAATATACAAAATACTCAAAAATATAAATGCTCTTTTATTTTACAAAAACCAGAGTCACTTGAATCAATCCTAATTTTACAAAGCCCTTACAAAGCCAATTTCTATCCAAATCATTTAAAATTTATACTCAAAAAAATCCTTTCAAGTCTTCTCTCTAACTCAATTCTCCAATCTGCCAAAGAACACGTGGTTTTATAACTCAAGATTTGATTTCAACTCAGGTTTACAATTGGTCCTCTCCGGATATCAACTCTAGGAATTTTGAAATAAATTTTGCTAAAACCTATTTGTAATTTCTTCATAAAGATGTCTATATTATTTATTTTTCTAATTTATTTTATTTTATCTTATTTATAGCCATACAAAGTAAATAGAAGCCTCTTCTTCAAAAAAGTAGTATTAATATTTTTAATTTTTATTACTTTCTTTTTTATTATCTATATTTCTAAGATAATTTGCTAAAATATTTTCATTTGAGCTCTTCTATAATATAATCATTCCATTCTTATTTCACTTAATGGCCATATTATTGCATAATAACATTGCCTCAATAAAAATGCTGACAAGTTTAAGCTTGAGGAAAACCTTCTATACTTTGAAGAACGTTTATATATCTTAGAAGGACCTACATGACTGCATGTTTTTCAATCTTACCAAGACTTTCTAGCTGCAAGTTACTTTGAATTTAATAAGACCTTAGAACTTATTTCTTAAGATTTTTGGTGGCCTCAAATGTGAAAGGCTGTGAAAGACTTTGTGTTTGCATGTGACATTTGTTCAAGGTCCAAAAATTTGCAATATTGCTCTTATGGACTCTTATAGCCCTTGCCTATTCTAAGACGATCATAGTCTTCTATCTCAATGGATTTTATTATAGATCTACTACCATCCAATTCATTAGACAACATCCTTATCGTGGTTGATTGATTCACAAAGATGGCTTATTTTATTCTTTATAAGAAGACTGCTTCTAATGAAGAAATAGTAAGGCTCTTTTTTGGCAATATATATTTATATTATGGCCTATTAGATGATATTGTATCTGATTGAAGATCCTAGTTTATATCTAAGTTTTGGAGATGTCTTTTTGAAATATTGAATGTGGACATTAAACTTTCTTTGGCTTTCTATCTTCAAATTGACGCCCAAATAAAACTAATTATTTAAATTTTAGAATAATATTTATAATGTATCATCAATTATCAATAAGATAATTGAATCTTATATCTATTATTAGTAAAATTTATATATAATAATATTATTCATGCTTCAACTTAATAAACACTATTTTATTCCAATTATGGATATCATCCAAAGCTTGATTTATAGAATATACAAAAGAATAAAATTCCAACAACTAAAGGATTTGCAAAGTATCTATCATAATATCAAACAACTTGAAGCTTCAATTGCAAGCAATTCAAGATGCTTATAAGATATCTACAGATAAATTTAGAAATCAATTGCCTATTTTTTATATTGGAGATAAAATGTGGCTTCTTTGATGGAACATCAAGACTAAGCGGCCATGCGATAAGTTGAACTATCAGAGACTAGGATCATTTTTTATCTAAAAGCAAACTAATCTAATGGCATATTGATTAGAATTACTATCTTTTATATAAATACATCTAATTTTCTATATTTCTCTTTTGGCCTTACAAAGAGTTGCAAATTCTAAGAAGAATACAACAATTGCCATCTAATACCAAAATCAAAAATCATGAAGAATACAAGGTTGAAAAGATGTTGGATTCATAGTGAAGGTGGAAGAAATTGGAATATCTTATTCATTGGCATAGCTATGATATCAGTGAGCGTTGTCGTATGGCGTGAACTTCTATTTGGAAATACACTAGATATTTGGCTGTAGAAAATTTACTTCAAATTTATTGGCTAAATTCCAATAAATAATTTTTTCTTAATAAAAAAAATAAATAATATAATAATATTATAAAAGAAAAATTAAATAAATAAACCCTCTTGTATTCAAATAGATTTGTACAAAAAAGATTCAAATATCCACAAAAATCTTTCAAAACTTTATTCATCTGCAATGATTTATTTCTTCTTGATCTTTAGAGTATAATAATTCTTGATCCAACTATTTAGTTTCTATGAAATTTCTTTAAAGTGTAGATAATATTCTTAAATTTCATTATAAAAAAGAATCAACCATAAATTCATTTTCAATCGTCCAATATCTCAAAAATCCTAGTAGGTACTTAAAACCCTAGCCCAGAGACACCTGAGTACTATTTTCCTTATATCTCACAAATCCAAAATTCTAATGTCACAAAATTTTTGTATATAATTTTTTGATATAAACATATACACTCCTAAAAAATTTGAGCCAAAAATCTATCAAATTGCCAAAGATATAGCTCAAAATATAACCACTAGTTAAATAGGGCCACTTACTGCCCTTAACTTACAAGCACTGACTTCAACTCCCAATATTTCCATTCTAGCTTGGATTTCATCAAGCCACACATGAAAAGTGTAGCCAAGAAAGTGTTCTTTCTAACTCTAGTTGCCAATTGTCTATTGTTCTCCGTACGCACAAGTTATGTCTAAAATAGTGATAATAGATACAAATTCTTTACCCTAATTTTGAGCACCTATAACTCTTTCATAAAAAATCCAAATCATGCAAGATTTGCACCAAAATCATATCCAAAAAACCAAACTTGCTGATCCTAGCCTCTAATGTTTGACTCCCCTCAAAAAACAAACTCTAATCCCTAATAAATCCTTAGACAGCCTCCTTGAAGCCCATTGGGTATGATTTTTGGCCAATAGGAATAGAGACTTCTATCATCCATCTCCATTCATCCAAATAGATGGCCTAACTATCCCCTTTCATATTAAAAATCCCTTTCTAATCCTTTTTCTTATAAGATTTATATAATATATGTTCTAAACGTCAAATAAAAGAAGTAAATAAGATCTTAAACATCACCAATGTCTAATAAAGGTGGCTTAAGATATATATATATATATATATATATATATATATATAAAAGTTACTATGAATATAGAATCAACTTCAAAGTTACTATCAAAAGAAGAATTAAGGTTGTATAAACCTCAATCATAATCTTTTTAATAGATCCCTTCTAAATTAGCAATCTAACCACATCCTATAACCAATAAAATCTACTATTATAGCTTTCACTTAACTATATAATAAATTATATATTAAATATATATGAATAATTTTTTTATATAATAGCCAAACCACAACACGACAGCGTATATGAAAAATGGCCAAAAATCTTGCCAATATGCCTCAAAAGATATAGAAGTTTCATCGATTCTATTCTTATATATCCAAATGTGTTCAATGAAAACTTCTTGGTGAAGATTGGATTCAAGGAATATTCATAAGATGGAAAGAATTAAATTAAAACCTTCATCAATATATAGCCACTTGTTCCAAGATAGAATAGAGTGGTAGAAGCAAATTAATTACCATGTCCAACCTTCAAGTGTTGAAAGATTTAGTAAAACAAGATTCAAAAAATTCACTTGCTACACAAGCTTCGAAAAAATCAGTATAGTTTTCATAGCCTTCAATTAAGTATTTTTGATTTTTATATATATATATATATATATAAAGATTTTAAAAGATATGAGCTCCTCTTGGAATTTGTCACTAGAAAAAATGATGATGTTAAGAACATATATTTTAGAGATTTATAGAACTATCTAGAATATTTTAGAGATTCCTAAGATAATAAAAGTTGATTGAAAAGCTTCTTAGTTGGTGAAAGTAGCTCAAGAAGCTTTATAGTTAGTAAAAAGAGCTTGAGAAGCTTCTTAGTTTGATAAAAGCCGCTCAAAAAACATCCTATTTAGGCATGTTTTTTGAAGATTTTTTTTAAAGGTTGAAGAGTTATTTAGTCTCAACAATACATCTCTTGAAATTCTAGCTCATTTTTTTTGGTATTGATCGTGTACTCATCTAATTAATTCAAGTTCTTATTGGTTTTTTTTTGAAACCTTGTTCTAGTTTAAGTTTCTTGCTATGTATTTTTGTGCCCTTGATACTTCTATAGAAATTTCTATCAAGTTGAAGAAGCTTTTATAGAAGGTTCAATAAGGCATAGATCTTGTAATATAAATAGGAGGCAAGACCAAGATACACCTCAATTTTTCCAATACAAGTCTTGGAGTAATTCAAAGTATTGTCTTGTTTCTTAATATCAATTTAATTCTTATTCTTCTCAACCATTTAATTCTTTATTGTAATCAACCATCTAATTCTTTGTTCTTGAAATTAATTTAGCTTTGTATTCTTTTTTTTGTCCATTTACTAATCAATTGTCTTATATTCTTAATACATATAAATTCTACTAACACTCTTTAAGCTACTATCAATCTTAATCAAACATCAAATAATTTTCAAATAAATCTTAAATAATTCTAAAAAATTCTAATAAAAATCTTAAAATCAAGCTATTAATCATTAATAAAATCCTATTCAAATTCTAAAAATTCTATCTAAATCTTAACCAAATCTTAGCAAAATCTTAACTAAATCCTATCCAAATCTTAATCAAATTTTAATCAAATTTTTTTAAAAATTAACTAAATTCTAATTAATTTTAAAAAATCCTATTCAAATTCTAATCAAATCTTTAAAAAATTCAAATTAAATATTAATCCATCTTAAATAAACCTAACACCAAATTAAAGTCTCTATAACTCTCTTATTAACTATTGATTTTATTTAAAACTTTGTATAATTTTTAGACTTCTTATTAATAATATGCACAAAAAATTCTATAAGAATTGTACTTACCAATTGAAAGAAAAGTCAAATAGTCTATTCAAAGATTAAACAGCTTCTTTCTTCAACTTTAATATTGAGCACCCAATTTTAATATCTCTTTCTTGAAATGTCAATTTGGTTTCAAAATTTGTATAAATGTTGGTGATTATGTGAATTATTAGCTCATTGATTTTTATCTCAATTTAATTAGTAGATTTTTATAAATCTTAGAAACTCTTATTGGCCCTCAAATCTCTAATTCTAAAAATCCTAACCCACTTGAATTCTACTAATTTATAATTTGATTGTCCAATTGAATCCAAATTCAAAATACACATTCAACACAATTATTTTTATAAATCCACAAAATTTCATTAATAGTCTTGCTACAAAATTCATACAGTTTTCTAGAATGTGAATCCACTTTATTTCTCAAAAATCAAAATCACTTGAATAAAAACTTGACTTTGTATTACTTTTATAAAGTCATTATAAACTCAAAATCCTCCAAACCAACTTAAATAGAAATGCCTTTAAATTTTTTTCTTCTAACTTTGTCTTTTGATTAAACAAAAGAACCTCGCATTTGCCATAGGCATATAGTTTTATATCTTGGGATCTAGTTTTGATCCTTGTCCATAACTAATATTATATTATATGTCGTCTTATTTGAGAATGCACCAAGTACTTGGTTGTAGAATATAAACTTATATTTTACAATTAATCAAGAACCTAAAAATCCTATTAAAATCATAAATAAATCCCAATTGAATCTTTAATAATCCTCATCAAATCCTAAAATAATCTTAAAGAAATCCTAAAAAAACTTTAAAGAAATCATAAAAAAAATTTTAAAAATTTTAAAGAAATATTAAAGAATTTTAAAAAATTTCTAAAGAAATCATAAAAAAATCTTTAAAAAATTCTATAGAAATTCTAAAGAAACCATAAAAAAAAATACTAAAAGAATACTAAAGAAATCCTAAAGGGATCATAAAAAAATATTAAAATAATATTAAAAAAATCATAAAGAAATCATTAAAAAAAATCACAAAAAATCATAAAGAAATCCTAATCAAATCCTAAATTAGAACAATTATAAACAAAAAAGTTTTTAAAATTTTAACAAAATTTTGAATAAATCTTAATTAAATCTTAATCAAATCTTAATTAATTCCTAATAAAATCTTAATTAAATTTTAATAAAATCTTAATAATATCTTAATAACCTTAATAAAATCATAAAGATATCTTAAGTGAATTCTAATCAAATCCTAATCAATTTCAATAAAATCTTCAAAAAATCTTAAATAAATTTTAATAAAATCTTAATCAAATCATAATTAAATATTAATCAAATTCTAATCAAATTATAGTCAAATCCTAATAATTCTAATGAAATCTTTAAAATATCTTAAATAAAATTTAATCAAATTTCAATCAATATTAATGTAATCCTAAAGTTATTCTAAGTATATTCTAATCAAAATTCCATTAAAATTCTAACCAATCTTTATGAAATCCTAAAGAAATTCTAAATAAATCTTAACAAAATCCTAATCAAATCCTATAGCAAATTCAAAATCTCAATAATTATTAATTTAACTATTGATCTTTATTCAAAAAAATTATATTTCTTGATTTATTAGTTAAAAATAAAAATATAAAATTTGAAAGAATTTGAACTTATTGATTGGAAGAAAAAACTCCTAATTTATTTAGATATCAACCATCTTCCTTTTCCAACATTTATGTCAATCTTCTAGCATCAATAGCTCTTTTTTCTATTATTTATATATTCTAAAATTATATAAAAATGTTAAAATTAAGTCAACTATCAACTCAAAAAAGTATCATTCCAAACTAACTAGTAAATTGCTCAAAATCACAAAAACCCTTACTAACTCTCAAAATTCAATTTTTGAGATCCTTGCCTACTTAAATTCTAATAACATATGATCTAATCATTTGACTAAGTTAAAAGTTATAATGAACATTCAACTCAATTATGTTTACAAATCCAAAAAAATTCATTTATAGATCTATTACAAAACTCACAAAATTCTCAAAAATGTGAATCTAAAGATAGTATCTATCAAAAGATATCTATAGTATCAAAAGATACCTATAGTATTATTTTTACTAATCTATCTTTTTTTATCTTGTTTATGGTCCTACATAATAAATAGAAGTCATTTTTATAAAAAAGTAGTATTAATACTAAATATTTTTGTTAACTCCCTATCTTTTAATTATATTTTCTAAAATACTTTTATTACTAAGTCTTCAATTAAGCTTCTCTATAATATATATCTTTTTTTATTCTTTCACTCTATAGCCATGTTATAACATAACATTGGTTCTTCTTGGATATCAATCTAATATTTTCTTAGGTAATTTTTGTTAGGAACTATTCTTTACTTTGACTTAAAGATTTCTATAATATTAGTTTTGCTAATCTATCTTATTTTATCTTGGTTATTGTTCTATAAAGTAAGTAAAACCCCTTTAATAAAAAAGATAGCATAGACATTATTTTTTTATTTCCTCCTATCTTTTATTTATCATTTTTAAAGTAATTTTTTACTATATTTTCAATAAAGCTCTTATAATTATTAATCTTCATGTATTCTTTCACCTAACAGTTGTATTAGAATATAACAATGGTATAATGAAAAAATATTTGACTACATATACAAGAAGATATCTGAATTAGATAATTTAAGATTAGTTATAATTTCTTAAATATTTAAAGATTTAAAAATGAAATATAGAGGATATTTAATATTTTATAAAATAAGTCACAAATAAGTCTTACATTAAGTTTGAATAGAAATTCATAGGTAGATAATAAGAATTGATTCTTAAAATTCTTTATTAAACTTAGAATAGAAAATTAACCATCATTGGTGGAGGTTTTATTACAATAATTATCAATCTTTATATTGAATTTCTTTCAAAAAAATTGAATGCGTAAATTATATTAAAATAAATAAAACTTTACAAAATTTTAAAATAATCCAACAATGTAATTAGAAATTGTATTCTATTATACTTCACTAATTGAAATTTAAAATATGTTTAGACTTTTTTGAAATAATGATTTAATAAGATCTAGGATATAAATTTAATAAAATCTAAGATTTAGAATTTAAAAGATTTAAGTTTTATAATTGATAAGATACATGTTTTAAAAGGTTGATAGGATATAAATATTAGAATTGATATAATATATGATAGTTGATATAGGATTGCTCAGATTTAGTATTATTAAGAAGATTGAGTTTTGTTAAAAATGAAGTTTTTAAGTACCTTACTTTTTTTATTTTAAAATAATGATGGCAATAGAAAAAATTCTTCTACAACAAAATATTTAATGTATTTTCAAACAAAAATTTATATAATATAAATATTTAAAAATAGAAAAATTAAATATAAATAATTTATGAATAATTTTTTTTGTACATAAGTTGTCTAATTTCTTCTATAATTTTGGTTGAATTTTTATTGATAATGTTATATATCACATCATATACAAGATTCAAATAAATTATAATTATTAGTCTTTCTTCCCACTCTTTGTCAGTCTTGTTTTCAAGCTTATTTTCCAATAATTTATAGAGTCCTTGTTGTACAAGAAGGACTTTTGGTTTAATCTACCACAATCCAAAATTATTCTTTTTGTCAAATTTGTCTACCTCAAATTTTGCAATTGAGATCTTTATTGCCAATTGATCACCTCAACTATGCTTTGATATTAATTGTTATAAAAAATACACAAAAAATCACACATTGTGCTATAGGGGGTCATTACCTTATTCTCCCTTTTGCCAATGAAGGACTAGAATAATGTATCTATCCTCTCTTAGAATCTTTATTGAGACAATTGATCACATGACAACTAAGTCTACCATAATGTGTATATATATATATATATATATATATATATATTAACTTAGATAAAATAGAAGATATCTTTAAAATAATTATTTTAAAGAATAATAAATTTTATTAAATATCCTATCTAAAAAAAATTTAATAGAAAATTAGAAGTAGATGTATTTTATTATTATTAAAAAAAAAAAAAAAAAAAAAAAAAAAAAAAAATCTTATAATTATGAAATTATATCTTTAAGATATATACTCAATAATTTTAATTGAACTTTAATTTTTAACTAGATTTTATTTAATTATGTCAATAGACCCTCTTATTCTTAAAATTTGAAATCAATTTTAAGATATTTTTAGTTTTAAAAATATATATATATATATATTAAAAATCAATATATATTCAATATGGTCAAAGAAAATTATGTATATTTTAAGAATATCATAGTTTTTTTTAGTAGCATAAATATTTAGACATCACAAAATATTAGATTTTATTTTAAGAAGCTTTTATTAGTTTTAAATAAAAATATTTATTAAAAATTGTGGAAATATTGTCATTTTTTTTTATTAAGCAAAGACTTCACTTCATTGGCCATATAGATTTCTCTAATTCACTACTTATTCTATTTTATTAGAGATCTATCGACCTAAAATAATAAAATTTTATTTTATAATAGTAGATTATATAATCAAATTAGTATATTTTTATTATTTATAAAGACTATTATAAGTATATAAAAATTATAAATAATAATAATAATAATAATAATCATAATAACTAATTATTAAATTATTTTATTATTAGTAGTAATACTGCTATACCTATTAATTTTAGATTTTACTAATTTTTAACCTATTTCTATTTTATATTTTTTAGATAATCATATCTGAATAAAATATACAAAAACGCCTTGCTTATCATACTTTTATTTTTATAATATGAGACATAAACTTCTAATGTAATATTTATAAAAATCTTATTAACTATTAATTTGATTGTTTTTTTGTTTTGACTATTTTTGTATATATTTTTTAATTTTTTATACTATTTAATATTTTAACTATCACAAAATTAGAAAATTTTATTAATCTAATACCAATTCAAATTATCATCTTATTAAAGATTGTCAAGCAATTTAAGTTAAGTTTTTAAGTATAACTTAAATTTTAATTCTTACAAATATATTTTAGCATCATTAGATAATTTTTTTAATATCTTGTTGAAAAAATATATATATATATATATATATATATATATATAATATATTAAAGACATTGGTGTCTGTATATCTATATGTGTACATCCATCTAAAAGACAATACATCTATTTATGTGTTCATTTAACCATTTATCTATGTAATAAATGTTTGAGAATAATTATTCAAATTCATTTCTATTGGTGTTTGTCTATGTGCATCTATCCAAAGGACTATATGTATATTTATGCCTGTATACAAATGTTTGTTGTAAAAATTGCACATAAAATCAAAATTTATTTTTAATTACCAAGTATTTTGAAGAAACAAAAGTTGATACTCTTGAGAGCAACAAGATAAGCAGTAAGTGGCACCACTAAAGGATCTCAACTCATATAGTTTGCACCAACTACACCCAATGGAGATTGATACCCACAAAAATTTAACTCTCAACATTTGAACCTACAAATTAATTCAAAAAAATTTAACTCAACATTAAATTTCAAAACTAGATTAAACAAACTAACACATTATTTCCGAAGCAATAGTAGTTTGGATGTATGTATGTCTATATATATATATATATATGTATATACACACTTCTGAGTGTGTTAAAAATTGTACCCCTTTTTCTGTAAGATCTACAAAATCCATGGACAATCTTGACAAAATCGATGGTTGACCAAATGAAACGGTTGACCGAAACGAAGCTTGTGCTCGATCCTTGCATCGGCGTTGTCACCAAAGAAATTCGAAGCTGGTGCAAAATAAAAGAGACAAACACACAGACACAGACAACAAGACACGCAGAAAGAATTTCATCAGTAGAGTTGGAAGTGGGAGTTTGTGGCGAAACCCCCCCCCCAAATCATGGGAAGAGCCCTGCATGGAAACCCCATCCAGCACACGAAAGGCGTGGGTGCGTCGGATCGTGACTGACTGACGGGTATGGGGAGTGTGCGTAGGCGGCCTTGAACCCCCAAGTGTGATTGACACGGAGTTGCTTGATGGGTAGTGTTTCACCCTCTCCCCCTCCCCCATGGTGAGATGTTGACTGATTCGTGAAGACCAACTTCGATTTCGAGGTTTAGATTTGACGTGCATCGTTGCTCACTGACACTTGGGTTGGGGCCGGGTCGAGTCGGGTCAATCGGATTGTGAGGAGCCCCCTGATTTCTCGCCGACTGCCATTCTCCGATCCCATCTTTCGCTACCTCAGAGATGGCAGGTTGTTGGACAGTTGCGAACGACGTTGTGGGCCCCATAGACTGATTCCGGACCTGAATCAGTTTTGTGACGCCTGCATTGGAGAGTATGTGAGGTTTTGTGGGCATCGAGGAAGTTTGACCTTGTGTTCTCTTGCACCAAAGCGCAGTGCAGCCACGGTGAGAGCATGCTTAAGTAAGACCGTTTATGCTACATGAATTTGTTTTGAAAGCGACTTAAACCCCATCATCTTCATTGGTCACCGAGCTTCAGACGTAGGAGGATCGCCGCTGGAAGTGCGCACTGAAGGCTGTGAAACTCAGAATAGCACCAGTTCAGAGGAGGAGGTCAGGGTGGCCAGTTTAGGGTTTGGATTGCTAACAGTGGATTTTCGTGTGCGTGCTTCTCACAGATAGCGTGCTAGTGGTGGATCATGCCAGATGGACACGGACGGCCTGTTCTGAGACCAATTTCGAGAATCTCATGGCTTTTGCGTGAAAATCAAGACTAAAATTGGATGAATACTATGTTACCAGAGAATGTAAACTGTTGAGGCACCTCCTTCAGTCAAGATGGTTCAGAAAAGTCTTCGTCCGTATCTTCGCATATGTTGCGACGCTCTCTCTCCTGAACCAAGCGATTACACCTTTATGCACATGCTGGGCCATGACAAGCCTGACATGCGGCACCGCCACAGTAGGAGAAACAGCATCTTAAAGAGGCACCAGTTCACTTGAATTCCAACAATGATGTTGTGCTGGGAAGCTATGAACAAAGAGAGCTAGCACAACTCTCTCATGTGGCACGAGACCCCTGCTGACCCTTAAATCTCTCATGGAAACCTGCCTTGCAGCCATGTCGTGCTGGACGTCCATAAGCCTCACATTCTCAAGTCAAATCTCCACTGCTCCTATCATCGATGATCAGATACATACTAAAATCATCTCTTCTACAACTTTAATTTCATCAAATATGTTCCAAATACGTTTTCTGCCAATTCCCACAGATTTATGACTCCGATAAACCCAATTCGGAAGAAAACATCCTCCGCTTCAAATGTCGACCTCGCTTCCCGTTCCAATCTAGAGAAAAACAAATCAACTTTGAGAAAGAGTGTTTTCCAGAGCAGCCTGGATTGCTGTTATTCCTTAATTCCTTAGTTCCTTCACTTTCAGCTCCTTACCCAAGTTGGCTTTTCCAAGAGGTTTACTAGAGCACATCTTCCCCGTCTGACGCCCATAGTTGTTCTAGTTATGCAAACGCCATAACTGAAAAAGAAAAAGACAACACGGCTAGTCATCCTTGGGCAGCATCTTGGGCATAACCCTTGATCTGGCAGCCAAGATCCTCAATTCTTATCTGAATCCATTCAGGAGAATTCCACGCCATGAGCCACTCCCTCTACCTCCAGGAAAACTATGAAGAAGGCCATAGATTGTGTCAAATCCACTAACTTCAGGATCCGTCGTCAATGACGAGTGTTTTTGCAGAGATTTAGGGTTTCGACCACTTCTGGCTGCCTTCTACCGGAATTTCTGTTCAATACGTTGATTATTTCCTAAATTGTTTTTCTGGATTTGTATCAATTTTGATGTACCTTACATCCCCAAATTCTGAAATCTTTGCCTTATCGTTATGTATGAAATATCACTTAAATATAAAAGTGTTTTTCTAAACATAATAAATTATGTGCCTGTATTAATATTTCAGTTTTTATCTTCTTAGAATTTCTTGAACAATTACAAACTGATTCTTTTTGAAATCTAAAGTTGATATATTTTACAGCATGCACATTTGTACACATGCACATCCAAGTACACATTGTCATATATTTTATTGATAGACCACAACTTGAAGAAATGAAAGATATTTTCATTCAACATTTCATTGATGCCACACTGAGACAGAAATTGTGAAATTGAAGTGATGTGATTGTGACATTAGAGAATATCAATTTCACATTGATGTGACATCTCCCATCTGCTTTAATGTCACATGAAGACTTTAAACTATGAATAATGTAACTTTAACACTTCATCACTGCCACAGTCAAAAGGAGATTGTGATATTAAAATGATGTCATTGTGAAAAACTTATAAAATGTCAAAAGCTGTATATATATGATATGTGATTTTTTAAATAAAATGTCATTGGTGGAAACATGTGTTTTCTATGTTGGATTTTAGATTTTTGGTCTTTAACAAACTTTTTCAAGTTTTGATGCTATAGAAGCCATAAAATAATAATAATAATAATAATAATATTTGACCTAAATCACACTTAAGAATATTTCTAATGAAGTTTAGAAATTAACCAATATAAGAGAAGTCAAAATATTTATAGACAAGAATTTTCATAATTCTAGATTATTAGAATTTTCCTTTTATATTGTCTTTTATTTTTTAAAATTATAAAATTTACAAACTATTATAAATTATATTAGTATTTTTTAAAAATATATATATTAATACTTTTCTAATTTCATAGAATTTTTTTTAATTTATTCTAAACAACTTTTTAACATAGAAAATCCTCTAATGCTATTTTTCCAAGAATTATTTTCTCAAGTAATTAATCATATATAGAAAATGTATTATGTCTACAGTTAGAAAATATATTTAATAATGAATTAGAAAATATTCATTTATTTACAATATTTTTATAATTAAATGATATTTTAAAATTTTTCATTTATATTAATAATATGCAAAAATATTTATTTATTTAATACAGCTCTTAGATAATAAAAATGATTTATATAAGAATTTTGAAATGTATGTTAAAATTTTCATTGATCTTATTCTCAAGTTTTCTGTTTTCTAGTGTCATCAACAAAAAGATTATATTTTTATGCTTTTCTAGTGTTTAAAAAATTGAACTATTAATTTGAAGTCAGAATATACTTTAAACAAATTTACTTGACTCATAAAACCATAGAATGTTTAAAAAACAAAGAAGAACAAGAACATTCACATATCATTTTAAAATTAAAAATCAAAAAATATATATATCAAAGAGACGATAATCTATTTTTAAATCCCGTTTTTTGAAGGCACAAATAAAAGTATCAAAACAAAAATTAGAATGTATAAGTGTATTTAAATTTTTAGTAAACTTAATTTATTAAAAAAAAATTAAATCTATATTTTAAATATATTTGAGGTCATAATGTAAGATACAAATACATACAAAAACAACTCTATTATTATTTTTATTATTTGAGGAAATATTTTTTATAAACAACTCTTTGAATTTTTAATTTAAAAAAACAAAACAAAACAAACAAACAAACAAACAAACAAACAAGCAAAAACAAAAGTCCATTCGCTTTTCCTCTTTTCATATATATTTATTATTCTTTTCTCTCTTTCTTTTTCTTTTGAAATGTCAATATTTTGGTGGTCCATATAAATGCCAAAAAAATGGAGATTATATTGGTAGTCTTGAGTTTGTTTACAATCCCATCTGTTTTTAAAACATTTTGGTCTGGCCTTTAAATTTTAAAATTTTTGCTCAAAAGTCTACAGTGTAGAAACCTCCACTGTATTTTAATTTAGGCTAATCAAATGTTTTGCATGTAACCTAAAAAAAATAACAACAGAACAATTGAGCCGTACTCACATAATTATCAGCCATACATGCCTAAACCATATTGCAAGCTTTCTCTTGCACTGAAGCTTTTTGTTTCGTTGATTTGATATCCACCCTATGTCTTTCAAAACCATATATATATATATAAGTGTATTTTGTATTTGTTTTTTTTGGCAAAAAATATTTTTATTAATCTAAATAAATATCTAAGATTGCAAACATTGTAATCTATAAAAGATTTTAGATGAACCTTTCATTGTTTTTGGTTTGATAGAAAAGGGAAGAGATTGGTGCACATCTCTTTCAAATCAACTTCATATCAAATGCTTTAAAAAAGGGACAAAACTGAACCACAACCTCAAACAAACATTTTTTGGTGAGTCCTTCACAAACAGCTTCTAACTTTATTTTCACTTTAGGCTTGTCAACTCAGAAGGCAACATGTGGATCATTTGGATCCAAAGAAACAATAAGACTTTTGTTTTGACATAAAAGGAAATATTAAGCAAACAAGAACTTCATGCCTTGTTTTGAATGGTCACCATCAAGTGCCACAAATTTAGACGTAAATAAATCCAAATCTGATCAACTACAACCCCACAAAATAAGTGAGCCTGTAGTCAAAAGATCGGATTCAATTAGAATTAGATTATTAAATTTGCATTTTCTAGAATAGGTCACAGTGCTCACAAATGGACTCCTGACACCTCAAAATCATTCACTGAATCCTAATCAACAAGCATCCTCTTTGTACCTCAATAGACATACCAATCACAACTGGTTATAATCTACATTCTTGACAGCAATAAGTCCCGCGACCATTTTTGTCTTTTTGTTCCAACTACTTTAATACTACATGAACAACAAAACAAAAGTAGAGATGGTGAGCCATACTTGATAATTCACACGACAAGTTTGATATATATATTTAGTTGGTATTCAGTTCCCAGGGGTTTCAATTGTGGCTCCTGCAACTGTTGTACAAAAGCCTCCTCTATGACACTGTTGTACTTTTCAACACTAGATCACAAAGAAATGGACAAAGCATGCGAACCAAACACGGCCATTGGAAGCACAGTGAAAGGAGGAGGGGTTCGGTGGGGTTTGACCCCTAGCCCCCCCTGCGACATAGGGGCAGTAGCGATAGAGGCGCATTTACAGAGGGAGTTGGAGATACAGTCGTGGCCGGTAGCCTCGCCGCGCTACTCCACGCCATCAGCGTCAGCCATGTCCAACCTCCATTCCTTCATGTTCTGTGGCCCGAAACAAAATACATCATCCAATCAGTAAATGTACAATCGTTCATTTCTTCATTCGTTCACCGAGAGAATGGGCCTTACCCAGCAAGGATGGACGGAGTAGGGACCATGTAGTGACGGGGACGGGAGGGGCAGTCATACTGGGACGGGACGGCCCTGCATGCAGAAGTTGTGTAGGAGGTGGACCCGTCCTGGACAGTGATGGACCTGGACAGGCCCCCTCGGTCACATTGAAGTTTCCTCTGTTTGTGCCCTTCTAGTGTAGCGAAAAAGGTAAAGGCAAAGTAGGAAAAAGGGAGAAAAAAAAAGTGGGAGGCTAACTCGTAGATTCTTTCCCAAACCGACGTTGCATTCATCCATCATTCATCTCATCATATCTGAAATAGTTACAAACCTTGGTTGGATAAACCTAAACACAACAGCAACACAAGAATCATTTAAAGAATACAATAAAAAATATTTACACATAAAAAAATTATTAGAAAAAATATGTATTACATTTAAATGGTATTTTTATAATTTATAATATTCTTTCTTAAATTATTTTTATTTCTATTATTATATTTGTAGTTTTTAAAGATGCAATTTGAATGATTATTCAACTATTCAATTGTATTTGATTAATAACATCTAAATTATTAAACTGTTAAATATATATATATATATATGTATATATATATAATTAAATAAATCACCATCTCATAATTATTTTGATAATTTTAAACATTGAATATATATAATTATCTAATATAATCAAAGAACAAAACTTACAATGTGATAAATTCTCTAATTTTTTTGAATAATTTATCATTACTATTGTTGTTATTTTTAATATTTTTATGTATTAAATTTATAAAATAATTATCTTCAATATTTAATGAAATAACCAATAAATTATATTCAATTAAAAATATAACTTCTATATACTTTTAATAGAAAGTTTGTTATACTTTATAAAGGAATTATGGTTTGATGTTATTGTTTATCTTATCTTAGTGCAAAACAAAGTATGAGATTAAAATAAATAAATAAATAAATATCTCGTGTAAAAATAGAAGTTTTTAATAAATTTACATCCTATAGATTCTTTTTATTATAATTCTTTACAAACACTAAAAGTCAAATATATGTGAAGGATCTATTGCTGAAATAAAACAATTTATTAGATTATTGGCATTTATTTTAGGGGAATATTAAATCAATTAAAAAAATTGTATCAAGCTGTCCCTTCTTTGAAATAAGGACATAGACTGAGCCTAGTATAATGCATACTATAAAACATTTGCAAAACAGTCTTGGAAGGTTGAAGTTGAACAAGCTGGAGTTGAAGGTTGAAGGTTGCAACTGCTGGACTTACAGCCAAGCATGTAGGATTGACTTGTGCAAGTCAAATTTTGCTTCATGACTCCCATTGCAAAATTTGTATTTCAAAGAGATGATCCAAAAACCAATCATTTTGATCTATGCCTTAATTTCAAAGTAGAGCAAGCTTAGCAAAAGATTTTGGGTCAGTTTAAGATTTAGGTGGATTGATTTAATATTTACCTTATTTTATATTGTCTACAGTATAAAAGCTTTTATTAGTTTTTAAATTAATTTTGAGTTATTTTTAGTATTGTGGCCCCTAAATCCTAACATGATGGAATATATATATATATATTCTAAAAATAAGTTTATTTTCAGCTATTCAAAGAAGGTATTAAGAGTGTATATGTGTATGTGTATATAAATATATATATATATATATATATATATATAGCATAAAAACTTGCATTAGATAATACTTACTAAATAATAAATCTCATTTAGTAAATTTATTTAGGTTTGAATTTGTCGAAGAATACTTAATGTCTATAAAATTTAAAATAAAATAAAAAACCATGTCAAATAAATTAATTTTATTGAAATATATATAGTAATACAAATATCTAAAAACGGATATATATATATATATATATAGGTGTACATGGGTGTGTATGTGTTGATACATTCATATACATGAATGTGAAGTGAACTAAAAAAGTTGTACTTTAAACATACCATACTATTAATTTTTCAAAGTAGGCTTAAAAAGTTTTTCTTGTTGTGTTAAAAATTATAGAATTCCCTAATAAAATTTTATTAGCTCTTCAACATTAAATTTCTGTATCCATGGCATCATTTAAAGTATCAAAATATCGAACATAATTATTTTTACTCAAATATATGCTGATTGCATAGACAAAATAAAACAATGTATGATGAACATAGTTTATCCTTGATGGTCCTTTCTTTATTGTATTTTGCATCTTGTAAAATAATGCATGTAAAATGAACACAAAATAAATAAAATTATACATAGATCAAAAAATGATAAATTAGGATTTAGTTTTATTTTTGTTTTTTTAAATTTTTTCTGTGAATCAGCTTCTCAATTTCCCTAACGCCAATGTGCCCCATTTTGCACACCATAGGGGCCAATCATTAAAAACATCAAGTCATAGAATTTCAAAAGAAGATAATTGACGTGGTTGGATAAAACCACAGAATACAGAGATTCTCATGATATTTCTTGATGATGCCACAAAAAGTAAAACCAAAACAAATAAGAAATAGAAAGAAAAAACAGAAGAAGACAAAATGAAACGAATTGAAAGAAGGAAGAAGGGGCTTGTTGGCCGCATAGACTCCACGCTCACTAAAGCAGCTCCAGCCCTCCCGAACACCTTTCAAAAATTATTCCCCAAGATTCAGGCGCAACATCCTCCTGTACCCTATAAATCTCATAATGAATTACCACAGACCAAGCTCTCATTCATCTACGAATCATCCACAGATCAACCACAGTGCCGTCCTGCCACGAACTGCCGTATGATGACGGCGTCACTGGAGGCAGTGCCGCAGAGTAACGACGTCATCCACGGTGTCGCCAGAGTCATGAGAACGGGTTTGCATGGTAGTGGACTAGCTCGAATTGGAATCTGTCTTGAGCCAGCACGGGAGTTGGCGAATTAATCGCAGTGGTTTTTCCAGAATTCGGAAATACTCTTATTGTGTGAATGCCCAGGTCTTTATAATGCTCGAAGCCCAATAATATGCACGAAGTTGCAGCCAGATTGTCGCAGGATCGTATCAAAACGGTTTGGAGGCTTGTGGGTGAGTGGGCTCCAGGTCCACCATCGCGCGGAGATGCGGCTCAGTGCAGCTCGTCGACTGCTGCAGTAATCGAAAGCGCGTGGTTCTGTGGTGTAGCAGCTAGCTTCAGACGGCACTGATGAATTTTGCAGGGAAAGAGTGCTTGAGAACTGAATGCTGAATTCGCCTTAAAGGAGTAAGCGGAGTTGCCAGCTGGGTCTGTCCTGGTGACACGGACATGATGGCCGCTGAACTAACCTTTCCGATTCCTTTTAATTTCGGTCCGATTGAGAGACTGTGCTCTGTACACGACAATGGGGAATTTTACAGCTATCGGGGCATTTTTCCGTGAAGCATGAGCAACGTGGGCTTCTGCGGTGACAGCATCCGAGTGCGTGAAGCTTCACGTGGGCTCGTGGGTGAAGCTAGTTCAGATCTTTTTGATGCGATCTCGTTAATTAGAACTAACCGTATGGGATAATAATTCCGTTAAAGCCTCTTCTGCGCTGGAGGTCACTTGCTGAGGAACTCTCTATTCTCGAATCACAGTTCCCTGGTGGACATGTGTGAGGATCCCTCCAGTTGAGGCGTTCGATCAACAACCATCTGAAGTTTTTCCAATCTCGCTCTTGCGATGAACTAGTTAAATTGTGCATTTCTTTCTGTTCAAGAGTGTCTGGCTGGGTACCGAGCTTTCCACTTATCCAGTGATCACGCCCAAGGTTGTGTGAATCAGTGTTTTGTTTGCATCAGCATCAATTTTTTGTTATAATCTGATCATTTGTGGGAATCCTTTTCATGCAGACTGCAATTGATTCATGGTGGTTGCCTCACGTTTCCACTTATGAATTGGGAAGTATTCTTTTATCTGGGCGCACAGGGGAGGAGTTTTTGTAGAGAGCATGTCAGCTATGGCAGCTTATCGAGTTGGAGGTAAGAGGAATATTCAGGTTCTACAGACGTTTGAATTGAGCTATTCTTGACAGAGAATAGTTTGCGCAATTTTTGTTTGTTTGCTTGCTTGTTTGTTTGTAGATCCCTCGGGTGAAGGCGATCGTTTAATTGAGTCAACGTGCATCGCTCTCAGGATTACATTTTGAGTTCTCATCAAAGAGTTTCCAGCACGCCTTTGTATGCTATGGCCAGCTTCTCCTCCTCCTCATCACCTTACTCGTCCTCCTCGCGACATCTAAGAGCACTACCCAAGGAGCAGTAACTGGAGCCGAACTGCTGTCAATTTTTGAAATGCGCTGCGCGTTGTACAATGTCACCTCTGTTCTCTCTTTGCTCCTTGGATTGGCAAATGCTGCGCTTGGGGGATATCACTACTTCAGGGCACCTCTTGGGGAAGATCCACTCGACCCAGTTTCTTTTTTGGTGCTAGCGCTGGCTTGGATCGCAATTGCCGTTTCCTTGAGTATCAAGCTCCGCAATCCAACGAAGAAAGTGGTGTACGTGTGGTGGGTACTGACGTTCATTCTCATTACCCTAGCGAGAGTTTTCTCTCTCATTGACCTCTACAATGGCGCCATCGCGCCCTCACTGGAGTTCTACATCGCAATTGCCGATTTGCCAGTGGCTTGTCTTCTCCTGGTATGTGCCGCTAGGGGAGCGAGATTTATGGCAGCAGATCGAGAGTTCCAACAGGATGGTATCAACGAGCCTCTACTCAGTGACACTGCAAACGGTACAGTAAGAGCAAACAATACCTCCGAAAATACAGTCTACGCAACCACAAGCCCTTTCAGTGCTTTAGTCTTCAGTTGGTTGGACCCTTTGATTGCCCTCGGGAACAAGCGCCCCTTGGATCTAGATGACGTCCCAGACTTGAGCGAGGATCTCCAAGCAGAAACTGCCGTGCACAAGTTTCTTCAAGCATGGGAGGCTCAGAAGGAAAATCGCCCGGAGAAGGAGCAGTCCGTTTTCAGGGCGATAGCGACTGTGTATTGGAAGTCAATGACAGTGAATGGTTTCTTAGCAATCGGGAAGTGCCTAATGCTTGCTTTCGGACCCCTGATCTTGCTGCGCTTCATCAAATACGAAAGTGGAGAGCGGCTGTTTCAGTATGAAGGGTACACTCTTGTGGCATCTCTGTTTGTAACCAAGATTCTAGAGTCTGTTTTCCAACGGCACTGGTATGCGGGAGCAAATACAGTGGGAGTGAAGCTACGTTCGGGCCTCATGGCTGCCATCTATCAAAAACAGCTCAGGTAATTTAGATTGTAAAATTCCCAGCTACAAAATTGGCATTCCAATGCTTGATTCATGAGTTCATTAGGATTCGAATATGAGGCCAGATTGACCAAAGGTTGGTTGGTTTGATGAATTGACTCAGGTTATCTAGTACGGGTCGGGCAAGGCATGCCGCTGGTGAGATTGTGAATTACATGTCGGTGGATTGCTATCGGCTGGGAGAGTTTCCCTTGTACTTCCATCAAATCACCACCTTACCTCTGCAACTCTTGATTGCGTCTTCCATCCTCTTCTCCGCTCTGGGCTGGGCCACCTTTGCAGGGTTGGCACTGATCGCTATCACGATGCTGATTAACTTTCCCCTGGCACGAGCTCTACAAAGATTTCAAGTCAAGTTAATGGGTGCTCAAGATGAGCGTGTCCGAGCCTCGAGTGAGATACTCAACAGCATCAAAATCATCAAACTCCAGGTTGCTTTGGGACTCCTGACATCGTCTCATGTTTTCCAGAGAGTGCTGATTAAAATTCTCCATTAATTTCTGTGTGCACACATAAACCCACAGTCAAATAACGTTCATGTCTCCGATAAGTGTTTGTTCAGATCATGCATTGCTGTTCTGATTGCGTTGCTTCATCAAGAAGTGCACAGAGCCTGGCATCTTCACCGGTCTCATACCATCTGAGGCTCACACTTTCGATATGTCTGTGTAGGGTTGGGAGGAAAAGTTCAAAGCAAAGCTGATGAAGCTCCGTGAGAATGAGTTTCATTGGCTCCAAAAATCAAACTTTAGACGCTCTCTGGGTACAATCCTGTATTGGATGACGCCTGTGCTTGTTTCATCGATAACATTTGCGGCCTACGTTCTCCTGGGCCACCGCCTCACCCCTGCCATAGTCTTCACCTCCCTCGCTGCCTTCCGAATCATCCAGGACCCTGTTCGCCTGGTTCCAGAGCTTCTTGCAATTGCCATACAGGTATACTTTCAATTCTCTTCACTAATGTTGTTATTATTATTATTAGTATTATAATTATATCTCACTTTTCTTTGCTTCTCGTGAGGTAAAACTAGCTCAGTTAATTTCAAAAGTCGGATAGGCAAATTTTATGAACTCTCCAAACTTGTGTTGATGGCAGTGTGTTCTTACAGAATTGGTACATTTGCATGTTGCGCAACATTCACAAAACAACGTGTTTCTTTTGCAGGTTGAAGTATCACTTGGTCGGATCGAGAGGTTTCTTAAAGACGATGAGCTTGACAGTTGCGTGGAGCGTGAGGAAAATGCCGACCGAGCCGTTGAGATGCGTGATGCAGCCCTCAGCTGGCAACCACAAGAGAAGATTAAGCCAACGCTGCGTGGTATCAACCTTGACATCAAGAAAGGTGACCATGTAGCGATTTGTGGAGCAGTCGGATCAGGGAAGTCGACACTATTGTATTCCATACTCGGAGAGATTCCGAAAGTCTCTGGCAGAGTGAGTAGATCAATCATCCACTCGAATCCGCACAATCTTCAACATAGTTTAATAAACCGCGTGGGGTACATGTTGGTGAACAATAGAGAGAACAATCAACCAAGCAACTGAGTTTTGGATTTAGTCCTTCTATTCACCTTCTTGTGGGTTTGTTTGTTTGTTTGTTTGTTTACTTCTAGATAATGGTGTCAGGGAAGCTGGCATATGTAGCCCAATCACCTTGGATCCAAGGAGGCACCGTACGGGATAACATTCTCTTTGGGCTTCCAATGAACTATACTCGCTATGATTCTATCCTGAAATCGTGTGCACTGGACCAAGATATACAAACGTTTCTTTTTGGGGACCTGACGGAGATAGGCGAAAGGGGGATTAATATGAGTGGAGGCCAGAAGCAACGAATTCAGCTGGCTAGGGCCATGTACGCAGATGCTGCCATTTACTTGCTGGACGACCCTTTCAGTGCCCTGGATGCACACACGGCTGCCAAGCTCTTCAAGGCAAACTTCTCTCCCGACAAGTTCGTCTGTGTCCGATACGTTTTCTGATATAGTTACTGAGTTCGACACTTGCACTCCGGAGCTTGCGACATTCTTATCAAAGACTCCCGAATTGTATGCGCAGGACTGTGTGATGGGTGCTCTGAAAGAAAAAACTGTCATATTAGTCACACATCAAGTGGAATTTCTTCACTCTGTCGACCTCATTCTGGTACGCCGTGGATCCAAAGTTTTAGTGGAATAAATTCCTTTGATCAGCTGAGGGTTTCAATGCTCTCTCATTTCTGCATTGTGCTAGCAGCAGTCGCTACTTTGATTCGCCAATATTAATCCAACACCTGGATTCGACAATTAAAACTTTGAAAGAATGAAGATTAGGTTTCTGAATATAGCCACAGTCCCGGAATCGACGTATTCATGTACTCAGTCTATTGTGGTTGCTTGCTTTTCTCAAGGTGATGGAAAGAGGACAAATAGCACAATCAGGGAAGTATGACGCCCTTCTTGAAGAAGGCCTTGGGTTCAGGGATCTCGTAAACGCACATGAAGACGCTATGAGCACCATCAACCAACACGAAGTAGAGGAGAAGCGAGAATTAGCGGAGATCATTGAACCAGTGCTCAATGGGTCGGAGATTAGCGGTGAGACTATGCTACGAAGTTTAAGCCTGGCGAGGTCAAGGAGAGGGAGTCGAAGAGAAAGAGAGCCTCCAGTGGAAGTTCCTGCGACCCAGTTGACGCGCCAGGAGGAGCGGGAGGTTGGAAACCAGGGCTGGTTCATTTATCTTGAGTATATCCGCGTGGCCCGGGGCTGGTTGATGTTTTGGTCGGGGTTCATCTTCCAAGCTCTTTTTGTGCTAGGCCAAATGGCAGCAACCCTGTGGATGGCAACCAAAGTAAACGACCCCGAAACAGGCGAAGCTATGCTGATCGGCGTCTATGCGGGCGTGTTCATCGGTAGTGGAATTTTCGTCTTCATGAGGTCGCGGTTTAGTGTCTACCTAGGCTTGCAAGCCTCGACGAACTTCTTCCATCAATTGACAGAGTCGTTATTCCAAGCCCCTATGGCGTTCTTCGATTCAACGCCCACGGGAAGAATTCTTAGCAGGGTAAGCTACGTGTCTCGCTCTCTGTATGTAGGGATATCTAGAGAGACTTGTCGCACAAGTGAAAGGCTTAGACGTATCCTCAGCTCTGCTACTAAGGAATCATACTAACAATTCGAAATATGGGCTGGGCAATAACAGTTTTGATTGTTTTGGCAGTTATCAAATGACATGACCTTGCTGGACGTGGATGTTCCCCTTGCATTCGGATTCGTCTCCCAAGTTGGCCTTGAAATTGCTGGTGTGATCGCCGTTATCAGCCTTGTCACGTATCAAGTGCTTATCGTCGTTCTCCCGTTGCTCCTTGTTGTCAGATGGCTGCAGGTAATCTATCACTTCTTCCTAATTCGACCGCCTAATTTATCCTTATTCATTCCTATTACTGTCTAGTTGTGTTAATGTCCTTCTTCATTTCCCTTCCCCTGTGTGTGTGCAGACATACTACTTGACCTCAGCTCGTGAATTGATGCGAATGAACGGAACCACAAAAGCTCCAATCGTGAACAACTTCGCTGCAACAATCAGCGGTGCAATGACGATCCGAGCATTTGAGAAAATCCCCCAGTTCCAAAAAAAGAATCTGCAACTAGTTGATATTGATGCGAGCCTCTACTTCCATACCTTCATTGCCTACGAGTGGCTTGTGCTGCGGTTGGAGACCTTGTGTGCTATCATCCTGGCAACCTCTGCTTTTTTCATGATCGTCCTTCCCGCTGATAGTATCGATGGTGGTAAGCCTCAGTACACTTCATTGTAACATAAAACATACAGTAATTTGTTTTATAAGCAAGCTGAAAATTTCCTTTATCAAACTCACAATCCCTACTGAATAATCAACTCGGTTGCTTGTGCAGGATTTGCTGGATTGTCACTTGTATACGGTTTGGCATTAAATGGTGTCTTAGTGTTCTTCATTCAGTACGTTTGCCAGTTAGCGAACCAGATCGTTTCAGTGGAGCGCATTCGGCAGTACATGACGATTGAGGGCGAGGCTCCAGCTATCATTAAAGAGAATCGTCCGTCGACCCAGTGGCCTACTCAAGGCAAAGTGGAGCTTCAGAACCTGATGGTTTGTTACACTCCCCAATGCTCTCCATAAGTCCCGGCTAATACTTAAATTAATACTGTGGAGTTTGAACTGGCCGTGACGCTCATAATTTGCTGTTTATTTTTGTAGATCCGATATAGGCCTGGAGCTCCTCTCATTTTGAAAGGCATCACTTGTACATTTGAAGGAGGACAGCGAGTGGGCATTGTTGGTCGAACCGGCTCAGGAAAGGTATATCATCTTTTTAAAAATTATAAAACAAATTTCACAGCTGGTGGCTAACGTGATAAAGTTGGATGGAATTGAGACCACTGTGGTAAAGATAAATGCTCTAGCTTATCAGAAGCAATTAGTATTTGTTTCAAATTAAATGCGGAAAACTGGGTACTATTCACAATTGTCTGTAGCATGGTTTACATCAATGGGCTGCGACCTTCACTGAAAACTAATATGTGATTGTAACAGACCACTCTGATTAGTGCTCTGTTCCGCCTGGTGGAGCCTGCGGGAGGGCGCATTCTGATCGATGGGCTTGACATTACTTCCATTGGCCTCCGTGACTTGCGATCTCGTTTGGGTATCATTCCACAAGAGCCTACTCTCTTCCGCGGAACTGTGCGTTCCAATCTTGACCCACTTGAAGAGCATGAGGATCGGCGAATTTGGGAGGTATGCACAGGACGACAGCCATCTCATTTTAAAAGTTTCTCTTTTGGTTTCATGAAAATGAAGCAATAGTTTAATATACTTGAACCAAAAATCTTTTTCTGCAATTCTGAGAATCTAAGAGAATGAGTTTCAATACACCTCCACTTTTTCGGTAAGGTTGGATTTTTTCAGCATGATTTTAAGTGTGGTCTATGTTCGATGACCTCACAGGCATTGGAGAAATGCCAATTGGCAGATATTGTTCGATTCATGCCTGAGAAGCTCGATGCTCCAGGTATCAATTTCTTAAACATCTTCCTTTGCGATCACCATGATCATATGCACATCATGCCATAGTTGCATTGTTAATTGTGCTGCAAGAGCGAGAGAGAGAGAGCGAGAGAGAGAGAGAGAGAGAGAGAGCGAGGTGGCTGCTGATCACGCTTGCTTGAAATTCCAACTGCAGTGACGGATGAAGGCGGAAACTGGAGTGTAGGACAAAGGCAACTGTTCTGTTTAGGCCGAGCTTTGCTGAAGCGTTGCCGCATTCTCGTCCTGGACGAAGCCACAGCTTCCATCGACTCCACCACTGATGCTACCATTCAGAAGCTGATACGATACGATTTTAAGGATTGCACGGTGGTCACAGTGGCCCATCGCATTCCCACCGTCGTTGACAGTGATATGGTGTTAGTCCTCACTGAGGGTATGTCTTCGATTCTAGTGTGATGAAATCCAATTGTTGTGTGGTTTTGTTGAATTCGAACAGCATATTTGCGTGTCCTTTGGTGCTTTTCCTCTAATGTCTCAACTCAAAACGCGTTTTTCAATATAACGTTTGTTTTTCTTTTTTCTTTTTTTGTCTGCGTAGGGTTATTGGCTGAATACGACACCCCACTTCGACTTCTGGACAATCCTGGCTCCCTCTTTTTAAAACTTGTTGAAGAATACTGGAAAACCACCCAATTCTTCGAATAGAAGACAATTAGAATTAGGACGATCTTTTATTCTTGGCTACCTCCTAGGTGGCTTTGTTACACATATACCATTTTAGAATTGAGATTGGAAATAGTGATTTTATAATCGAAAAAAATTAATTTTCCTTGTTAATTTTCTCTGTTTCACTATTTCTCATTTGCTTGAAATTTTTTTGAACTATTTCTCGATTTCCGAGCATGTCATTTCTTGTTTCATGAAAGTACAGGTTATCCTGCTCGTTGGTCGTGGAGTATTTACTTTTGGTTGATAGACGCAGACACATAGCTTCAACAACCAGCCACAAAAACTTCTTCAAACGGTGACCAGCACGATTCCAACCTCCCAATATTCTACTCCGTTAAGTCGAGGTATCCCAACTTGCAGACAACACATTGGATGTGGATGGTGATGAGTCAGTTCAGACGATGAACTTGTTGAGCATCAGTACCGCCAACGAGGATGAGAACTTTCTGAGCGAGTTTTGAACCCAATGAAATGTCTGCCAAAGTTCAACAACCACCTCTCATAATGAAGATACTCCACACAAGTGGGCAGCCTTTTACCGTGGAATGCACACGAGCCTTTCAAGGAACTGTAGCATGCGAACCGCTTTCTGATCGATGCAACGAGGCATTGTGTGCGTCGTTCAGAAGGAATATTCTCTGGTGAATGTGGAGGTCACGAGGAACCATGTACCCCTGGAACAGCCATACCTAGCACTGTTTGTGGGCTGCAGTGGGGGCGAGGTGGCAATGGCAGTGTTGTCAGTGTTTAGAGCCAGTGGCAGTGGCACTGATGTGGCGTGAAGGGAGGGGCCATTCGATGTGTGGTTTCCCATCAGTTCTACTGTCGGTACTGGTGGCGATGGAGACGCAGTGGCATTCCTCTCCTTTTGCTTTTCGGATTCGGTGTCTATTGGGCCATGGCCTGGCAAGTCACCAGCGTGTCCCGCATCGTTTGATGTTGTAGGACTTAGCAGTTTCTGTGTGAGCGCCTTGATGAAGTTCCAGCTTCCGTTTTACTACTTCTTGGGGGTGCTTTTACCACTTTGGAAGGTTGTGTTCAAAAGTTTTGTGAAGAAAATTTGTTTGTTTTATTTTACTTTTAATGGTTTAGAGACTAGCATATTCTCAATAAAGCTTCTGTTTGAATATGAGTGGTGGCACAAGATTCTAATTTGATTATACATTTGTCCATAGACTACTCTTATTCTTGGGCTACTAATTCTTCTGCTACTCTCATTGCACTTAAATACCCAAATATCCAATTGAAGTAGGTAAACTCAAAATTTCTAAACTTGGCCAAATAATACTTGGATGAATAATGATTCTAAATACTTGTATTCCTCAATGTCTAATTGAGAAGTTGATTTACAATTGCCTCATATTCTGTAGGAAGATATACTTCATTTTTTCTTCTTATAAATATTTGATTTTTTTAATTATATATGAAACTAATAAAAAGAAGTTGTTTTATTTCAACTAATAATAAGCTTTGAAGTTGAGACCTCTTACAAAGATCTCCTTAGTTTATTTTGCTAGAAAAAATTGGATTTCTATATATATATATATATATATATACATATATGTGTGTGTATGTGTTTGTATATATGTAAAAGTTTCAAGATATGAAAAGATAAAACATAAAATACAATACATACAGTAATTTTACTTGAGAGTGTTTTTACAACAATTTTAAGATGGGACTATTTGCATCTTTTTAAATTGATATTGACTTTCATCTAAGCATTTACTTGCTATTCATAAATTGTATTATTGTATTTGCTAATGTTCTTGTTTGTGGTGGATGTTTTATATTTTGGGGACGTTAAAAATAGCAAAGAAATAAACTTTAGATTGTCCTTGATGGACTTTTTTTTTTTTTTGCAAATACATAAAATTTATACTTGTTGAAGCTGCAGAATAAGTTTGATGAATTTTTGATGTTTAATGAAGGTTTTCACATCAAGGTTTAATCAATTTTATTTTTACTGAATGAAATAAATATTCTTAATGCATTCTATCTAAACTTAGAGCTATAATAAATATGTATATATATATATATATATATATATATAATTTTATTTGGACTATTTTGGATTTAAAATTTTTATGCTTAATTTAAATGATATGGAAAAAATGTGTCTTTATATCTATGTAAGTGTATATAATAATAATAATAATAAACATATAAAATGTATATTTATCAATTTTAAAAAAAGATTATTCTGAGATAATGATTTTAAATTAAAAGAAAGTTTTAAACCTCTTAGAATCAAGTGGATGGTCAAATATGATAGATTTCACAATATGGAAATATGAGCAATTTTATTTTTATACTAGTGTTGAACATAACACATGAAAAACTGTTTTATGCTGTACACATTGTGGTTTGTGCTTCATAGATTTTTTTGACAAAGACGGTTTTTTTCCAATTGAAACTATTTTTTTCTTTTATTTATATTTTACAAGCAGGCTTGAATTTCATATGTGTATATGAAATTCAAGCAGGCTTTTATTTCTTGTTTTTAAATAGTAAAAATAATTTGAAATAGTTTTGAGATTTTTGTGCTTATTATAGAAAAAATCACAACAAAGAAAAAAAATTTAACTTTAATTACATTGATTTTGTAAAAAATAATTACTTAGTCTGGTTTTAAGGTAAACTAAACTTTTTTTAATTTTACTTTTTAGTAGTATGTTTTTAGAGTATACAATATTTTTTGAAAACAAATATAATGTTAAGATCATAAATATAATATTAGGATCATAAATGAATCTGTACAAAAGGTATTGAAAGGTAAGACTATCACATCCAGATATCCATCCTAGCCCATAGGACTACTTAATTGTTGTGGTGTGGTTCATAAAAGAAATCTGTGAAAAGTGATATGATTCTTAGTTCACCCATCTAAGGTTAAAATTGAAATTCTGAACTTGGTTCAAAAAAATCAGAATTAAGTTTCAATGCCTGGATACTTATAGTAGAGTAGCCTCACAATTCCTAATAATTATAAGATTCTACATGATTACAAGGTAAACATCTACTCTGGATTAGGTTATGCAGGTTTGGTAGGTTGAAAAATTTTACAAGTCTGTGTTAGGCCAGACTTGTGCCATTTGCAATGAGAGGAATATCAAAATAGATGATGTAAGGATTGTTTTAGACATTTAAGTAAAAGATTGAATAAGAAACTAAGATTACCTGGTTGCCTAGAGCATATAAATGAAAGAAGATTCCATTATATAAAGCTCATCACAAAACATGTCATGCAAAGGTGCTAGAGAATGTAAATGATATCATACTGTCATTATTTTGCAGTAAAGAGTTCTTTAGGCTTCTAGTTTACTAGAAATTTAGACTATTATTCAATTATTATTGCATTGGATACTTGACATGAAGTTGTTGAGGGAGTCAAATAAAAAAATTGCAATGTCTTTTTTTAAACTTTTTTTACTGATTGTTTAAAAAATAGAGATTTTAACATATAGGAAGATTGGCTTGAAATGTTACCATCCAAGCGCCCCTTTCTTAAAGGCATCAGTTGTTTTGTTATGAAAATTTCAATTTGAAAATGTATTAGGCATCTAGTTATAGAAGGATTTCAACTTACCTTGAAGTTCTTCTTGTAATAAAAAAAAAATGCATAGGATGTTTAAAAATACCCCTCTTAGCAATTGTGACCCGCTTAAAATCCTTAAGTCAATCTATTTTACTTCATTTAATTTTATATTCCATCTTTACTATTATTAACCTCATTCCTAAATGGCCTTGCTTAGATAATTTTCAAGATCATTTATATGGCTTTTATTCATCTCCAAGGCAATTGAATATATTATAAATTTAAAACTCTCCAAACCAATGCTTATAGAAAATCTTATAAGATTTTTCTCTAACCATGCCTTCCAATTAAACAAAAAAACCATGTATCTAATATAGGTACATGGTTTTATACTTTGGGATTTGATTTTGTCTCTAATCACAATTGACTGTTCTTGGATATCAATCCAAGGTTTTTTTAGATAATTTTTATTAGAAACTACTATTTTTTTGACCTAAGGATGTATGTATTATTATTTTTGCTAATCTATATTTTTTTTCTTTTTTTTTGGTCCTAAAAAGTAAATAGAACCTTTTTAATAAAAAAAATAATATTCATATTTTATCAAAAATATAAATTTAAAAAAATACATAAATTAGTGAAACTTATGTCAAAAAATAATAATAAAATAGAAATAAGGAAGTATGTATATTCAAGAAGAAATTAGAATGACTATTGCCAAAGATTAGAAAATTCAAAAGACTCTTGAATTAGACTAGAAGCAAAAAAGGAGTTGACAAGAGTGAAGAAGACTTTACTCTTGTTTTTATATATACTATTTATTTAAGAGCTACATGGTGGCGTTCTATAAGACCTCCAACACATGTTCAATTTGTAAGACATGTGTCAAACTTGTTAGACAAGTTTTTCATATGTGCGCCAAGTACTTAGCTTATTCTACAAGCTACCAATATATATAACATGTGGCTAACTTGTTGGCCAAGTTTCTAGCCTACCAATCACCTATAGCCATGTATAAAGGTGAAACCGTGTTTATAAAGCTTCTAAATAGCTTCCCTCTAAGATATTATCAAATTATTTTATTTCTATTTACTTCTATTTATCTATATTAATTAGATAATTATTGGAATAAATCTTATATTTATGATATTATCTCCCTTTTTAGGGATGAATTCTATGAGGAGCGGTGATTACATATTGAGGAAGTCCAAGATGCATCAAATTGTATTTGCTACAAATTTTGATCTTTGTTCCTTTTGAAGATAGTTGATAGGTCTTCTCAGCCATTGATAGTATCCCATACTAAAGTGAGAGGATCACCTTGTTATTTGATCATTGTTGAGGCTTTCATAATTTTTTTCAAAAAAAATATTTGAAACATCATCAAGAATAGTTTCTACTTCTAAAAGTATCACCAAATATTAGAAGTCTCTTCCAAGGTCATGATACCAAATACATTGTATCTTACCATTAATCCAAAGAAGAACATATCATTTTTAAGAATCTTCATTTCTATTCTGTTGTCTTGAAGGTTGTAATAGTTGTAATATCTTATTTAGTAAGTCAACAAATAATGGCTCTTAAGTTGAATTTGTTGGTTATTGATTCTCTATCTTTTTGATACAAATAAATTTAAAGAAATAGCAAATAGTACTATAAGATAGAATAAAACATCTATTAAACCTGTTTTGTTTTATAACAAAGATTTTTTTGACTCTTTATCTTAGTTTTGATTGATATCATCAATGAAATACATTGACTTTTGCTGATGTATTTGCTAGATTCTTGGATGGTTCCTATATGTATTTACTAATATTATATCCATGCTAATATACAAGATATTTCAGCCAATTTTAATGCCATCTTAAATCTAAGACTTCTTCAATTTCAACTTCTTCATTGTTCTCCACTTCTATAGAAGATAGTGGCATTTGTCTTTTTCTTTGTATATCCACTATCTTATATGATTCAAGCAATGACACATGGAATACAAGATAGATTTTTATAGATTTTGATAGTTGTAATTGATAAATAATTAGATTAATTAGAAATGGTTCAAGCCTATGATAATCCAACTTATCACAAGGATGAATAGTCTTAATATTATGGCAAAATAACCATATTTTATCACCCACATGGAATAAAAGTTGTTATTTGCAATAGACATCTGCATTGATCTTTTGTCGTTCTTGAGCTTCTTTTAATTCTGCCTTCATTGTTCCATATAGCTCTAACAATCGATTTGCCAAATCTTCTAACATATGATTATCAACTTTTGAAAAGTCAAAAATATCAAATCATGGATGATAACCATAATTGACAAAGAATAGAATTTATTGAGTAGAAAAATGTATCAAATTATTATAAGCAAACTTTGCCAATGGCAAAAAAGTTGTCCAATCATCTCGATGATAGTTGATGGTACATTTCAAATATTGCTCCAAAACTTGATTTATCTATTCTGTTTGTCCATTAATTTGAGGATAGAAAATTGAAGATAGTTTTATATTCACCTTTAATATTTTGAAAATAATTCTCCAAAGTCTTCATAAAAATTATATTTTTCTATCTGATATAATATTCTTTGGTAATCTATAATAGCAATAGATATTATTAAGAAAGAATTTAGATATTCTTTCACCTATGATAAATTTTATATAAGATATAAAATATTCTATTTTAGTAAAATAATCTATAATTATAAATATAAAATTGTATGAATTTAAATTTGAAAGATCCATGATAAAATCCATAGAAACAAAAGATTAAGATTGTTTTGATATAGGTAATGGTTGGAAAAGTCCGTAAGATCAATGACAAGGAATTTTTGATCTTGAACTAATATCACATGATTGTACAAATTCTTTAAGAACTTTTTATATTTGATGCCACCAAAAATCTCTTGCTATTAGTTCCAAAGTCTTGTTATATGCAAAACGTCATACTACAAGGAAGTTATGACAAGCTTCAAGAGCACATAGTTGTGTTTCATCTTCTGATACATATAAGCATCGTTCTATTTTATATAAAATTTTATATAAAATAATATATTCATAAATCTTATATAAAATAGATTCTTGAATTCGAGCTTAGAAGTATCATGAGACTTAGATAAATTATTTTTAATATTATGAACAAGACGGTCTAAAGACATACTTGATTGGACTTATTTGACAAAAGTTAAATCAACAGTCAATGTTGATTTTATTGCTCAAAGATGAAATTGCTCCGGCTTCAAGAAATTATTCTTTGGTGATCAAAAGCCAAATCTCTTTCTTTTGGTGCAAGATAAGAATGTCTAAAAAGGACATAGGATGGACCTTATTATTTTTCTAGTCAATAAGTAATAAGAAATTCAAATCTTGATAATGATATATTCCAACAAACTTAACAACAATTCAATATGTATGTTAATATAAAGTATTCAAATTTCTTGTGATCTATATATATGATGATTGGACTAAAAGTGTCTTCTAAATAATGATGCTATTCTTAAAAAAAATCTTTAATTATAAGAAGTTCTTTATCATGGATTTCATAGTTGATCTCTACTACTGAAATTTTTTTAGAATGAAAAGATACTTAGTGGAATCTATCATCTGCTCCCATTTGTAACAATATTGTACTTAAAGCAAAGTCTAAAGCATCTATTTCTACAAAAAATATCTTGAAAAAGTCGACACAATATAAGATTGGTATAAAAATTAAAATTATCTTCAAAGCTTCAAATAATGCTTCTGCTTCTTTACTCCACTCAAGTTTGTCCTTACAAGTTAAACATGTAAGTAGAGCTACAACTTGAAAAAAGTTCTTGATGAAGATTCAATAATAATTGGCAAATTTTAAAAAGCATTGCATATCCTTTATTGTCTTTGAAATCTTCTAGTCCATGATTATCTAAACTTTTTTATGATTCATTATGAGGCCATCATTTAAAATGATGTATTCTAAGAAATCAACTTAAGTGGTATGAAATATATATTTTTTTATTTTATTTTGGCATACAATTTCCTATCTTTAAGTTTTTGTAACACATGACAAACATATAATTCATGTTCTTCTATATTCTTAAAATAGATCAAAATATCATTCAGATAATACATAATAAAATTATCCAAGAATTCACAAAAAATCTCATTCATGTGTCAAGGATGTAAGATAGCAGGTTAGCAAAGAACTAAGGAGAAGAAATCAGAACCAGAATAACTTCAAGAACAAGGAACTGGATGGACAAGAACAAGAACTAGATCAGGAATAAGAAACTAGATTAATATCAAGAACAAGGCAACACTCTAGATTACTCCAAGACTTGGGTTGGCAAGACTGAGGTGCTCCTTAGTCTTGCCTCTTATTTATACTATGAAGCCTTATGTCCTATTGGACCTTCTAAGAGTATCTTAGAATATTCTAGAAGCTTAAGAAAGATTTTGGAAGATTCTAAAAAGTCTACGGGAGGTCTTGAAAGATTGAAGAAGATTCTAGAGGATCCTAAGAGTATCTTAGAATATTTTAGAAATTTGAAGAAGATTTTGAAAGACTCTAAAAAATTTACGGGAGGTCTTGGAAGGTTGAGGAAGATTTTAGAAGGTTTTAGAAGATTCTAAAAGATTCTAGAAAGCTATAGAAGATTATAGAAGACTATAAAAAGTTCTAGTAGTGGCTTAAAGTATGTCCGTGACATCATCTTCTCTTCTAGCGACGAGTTTCATGAAGAGCTGAAGCAATTTGATAATCAAATCAGATGCGTAAAAATTCTAGAATTCATCGGAGTACAGAAGGAACATATTCCGTCTTTTGTTCGTTGGTTATTGGTTCAACAGGACCCTTGAGATGGCGTCGATGACCTCCAGATATAACCTCTGTTATACCAATATTCCATCTAAAAATTTTGTTCTTTGTTGCGACCTTCAAAACATCCTCCGAACATAATTTCTGGTCCACCTAGAATCACCTTTCCAACTTTGAGGAGTATTACCAAAGCTCGGGCATTTGAATCGAGATTTTTGTGATGAGGCCGTATCTCCAAAGACTCCAAGCATGGCCTTACTTGACATTGGTATACTCCTTCTTCATCTTATCCATGTTCTTCAAATTTAGCAGATTGTGAAAGTTGCAATAATTCCGCAGTCGCTTGTATGGCAGAAGAGTCTTCTGACTCTTGTTCTTGCAATTCTCTTGAAACGCGAAGATTTGACATGATAACTAATAAGCTTCTAGCAAGATCTATTCTATCCTAGGAAAATACAAGTACAGGTCTTCGTGTGGCTCTCCCCTTTTTATATTAGTCGGAAGCGTCATTTAGAAGCCAAGAGATGTTATTGTCCACGAAATCTTTAATGACCATTGAATCTAGATTTTTTAGGATATTGTTGATGGAATTGGCGAACCTTCTTAGGTGCATTCTTAAGGTTATCAGAAGGTTCCCATGTTCTTTTGCTAACTCCATAGCCCTTCCAATGGATGAAGTATTCCAATCGTCCATGTCTTATACGTGAATCCAATATTTCATCCACCTTGTATTCAATCTCTTGATTGACTTCAACTGGAGCTGGTGGTGGAATAGTTCTTCCAATAATATTTGATTTATAATAGATTTCTAAAAGCCAAACATGAAAGACTGGATGAATGTGCATGCTATTTGATAGTTTGAGACAAAAACTTACTGGATTTACTTGGTGTAGAATTATAAAAAGTCCAAGTCTTTGATAGCCTAATTTTCATGATGGTCGATTTGTTTGTGTATTTCGTCGAAGTAACTAGACACAATCTCTTATTTTGAAATTTGGTTGGTTCTTGCAATGAATGTCTACATAGTCTTTATATTGATCTTGAGCTATTTGTAATTGGAATTTCAGTTCTTCATAGATGGTTTTTAAATAAGTAACTTGATTCTCTATAGCAAGGCTTTCCACATCTTCAATTTGGAATGGATCTGCTCTAAGGTGGTATCCATAGTTTGAGAAGAATGGCGTTTGCTTTGTTAAAGAATGTTCGGAGTTATTGTATGCAACCTCAGCCAATGGTAGAAAGTTCGTCCAATCATCTTGTTGGTAATTTATACTACAAGAAAGATATTGTTCCAAGATCTGATTCACTTGTTCTATTTGACCATCAGTTTGAGGATGACAAGCAGATGAGAGGTTAATCTTGACCTTTAAAAGCCAAAATAATCCTGTCCAAAAGTTTGATATAAATTGTGGTTCTCGATCTGAAATAATGTCAATTGGAAGGCCATGTATTCGGTAAATATTATCAATAAAAAGCTTAGCTGTTTCCTCTCCAGAAATAATCTTGTTGCACGAAATAAAATGTTCCATCTTGGTAAGACGATCTACCACCACAAAAATTGAATCTTTTCCATTCAAAATTGGGAGGTCTGTAATGAAGTCCATAGATAACGATTGCCATAGGCCCTTAGGAACTGGAAGGGGTTGTAGAAGTCCATATGATTGGTGTCTTGGAATCTTTGTTTGCGCACAGATTTTACATGATTGGATGAATTCTTTCACCAATTTCCACATTTGAGGCCACCAATAGTCTCTTGATATCAATTCCAAGGTCTTATTGAAGCCAAAGTGCCCAGTTGTTAGAAGGTCATGTTAAGCTTGAAAGATTTGAAGTCTTAAAGGTCCTAGAAGAACATATAGGAGATTCTTGAAATATAACAATCCATCTTCTAATTTAAAATTATTGTTTTCTTCCACATGTGTATTTTTTAAATGTTTTTGGATGTTCTTTATAAATAGATCTGTCTTCATTACTTTTTGGATTTCTATCTTGAGAGTTATATTTATATAGGTAGATATCGTTGATGTCTTTCATTACAAATTGGATGGCTTCAACATAATTGATTTTTGTTGATCCAATACAATGTCTTCTATTCTTGGTGCAAAATATGATCGTCGAGAAAGGGCATCTAGTTTTTCTTGAAGTTTTCCTAGACAATATGTAATTACAAAATCAAATCGAGATAATGACATGCTCCATCATGCTTGTCGATGATTTAGAACTCGAGCACTCATAAAATATTCCAAGTTTTTGTGGTTGGTATATATCATGATCTTGTGTTGAGCTCCTTCCAACAAACGGCGCCATTCTTCAAAAGCATCAACAATTGACAATAATTCTTTATCATGGATTTCGTAATTAATCTCTGCAGCTGAAAATTTTTGAGAATGGAATGCTACTAGATGTAGTTGACCATCATCACCAATTTAAGAGAGTATAGATCCCAATGCAAAATCTGAGGCATCCGTTTCCAAAATGAATGGTTTTCTTGGATCTGCGTGGATAAGTATAGGAGCAAAGGTGAAAGATTCTTTTAGCTTCTTAAATGCTTCTTTAGCCTTATCATCTCAAATAAATTTGTCTTTGCCTATAAGTCGCGTTAATGGAGCCACAATCTTAGAATAATCTTTGATAAAGATTCTGTAGAAATTTGCAAATCCCAAGAAACATTCTACATCTCTAATTGATGATGATTGTTTCTACTCCATAACAGTTTGTATCTTCTTTAGATCTATAGAAATCCTATTTTTTGAAGCAATACATCCCAAAAATTTGACTGATGGTTGGTAGAAAGAGCATTTTTTCAATTTGGCATATAATCCACTTTCTCGTAGTTTCTTTAATACCTTTCGTACATGATATTCATGCTCTTCTTCATTTTTAGAAAAGATCAAGATATCGTCCAAGTAGATGACTACAAAGTCATTTAAGTATTCTTGTAAGATATCATTTATCATATGTTGGAAGACTGCAGGTGCATTTGTAAGTCCAAAAGGCATAACATTGTACTCGAAATGTCCATACCTTGTGTGGAATGCTGTCTTCCATTGATCTCCTTATTTAATCTTGACTAGGTTGTAGGCGTCTCTCAAATCAATCTTTGTAAAAATCTTTTCTTGTCCTAATTGTTCCAATAAACTTAAGATTAATAATAATGGATAGCAATTTTTTATAATTACCATGTTCAGACCTCGATAGTCAACACACATACATAAAGAACCATCCTTCTTTTTCACAAATAATATAGAAGCTCCAGCAGGCAATTTTGAATGTCAAATAAAATTCTTAGCTAGATTTTCATCAATATATTCTTGTAAGGCTATAAGCTCTGTTTGTGAGAGATTGTAAATGAGACCAAATGGAGATTGAGTTCCATCTTGTAATTCGATTGTACAATCATAAGGACGATGTTTGGATAATATGTTTGTTTTTTTTTTTTCAAATATGTCTTCCAAGTTGTGATATTGATTAGGAATTTCCTGCTTTAGTTGCTTTGTTTGATCTTTTATTGGGATAGTATACAATGCAAATGCATCTCCTTTTTTTGCTGCTTGCATAAATGCTTTAGCTTTAAGGAATAGAGTAGTACCTCGTTTTTTCTTTTGATGTGTGGATCTTGAGAAAATCTTCCGCCTACTCCAATCAATATCAAGATTATGTAGCTCAAATCAAGGAAGTCCAATGACAATAGGATTTGTCAGATATCTAATGATGTTGAAAATAATTTGTGATACTTGATCTCCTAGTATTACTTCCAACCATTGGATTTCTTTGACAACATCTCCTGATGCAAGGTTTTGTCCATCAATGACTTCAACTGGTGTAGGATGGGTCTTCTTTACAAGTAGTAGATTGTGCCTAGTTGCAAAATCCTTATCCATGAAGCATGCTGAGGCTCTAGTATCTAAAAGGACTTTAGCAGAAATTTCTTGTTTCAAGATTCTTATATATACAGGAAGTATAAAAAAAGATGTTGAATTCGGAGGTAAAAAGAAACATTTTTTTGGTACTTTAGATTTGGGGTGTCCAATCGTAAGGTCCCTACTGTGGCTGGACGTCTTCGTTTTTGGACCTTTCAAATTCGGATATTATACCTCGTGCCTTAAATTCTTTAGACTTATTTGGATAATTTACTGCCTTATGATTGGGTCTTCTATAATATAAGCATAAATTCTCTTGCCGACGTCTAGTCTTTTCCGCTAGTGTTAATGGCTTGAATTGAGTCGTATCAATCTGCATAGGTTCAAGATATGTTAATGGCTTTTTCAATACTCTTGAAGATATAGCAGTCGTACCTTCATAGGTATTGCTAAAAATTGATCGCCTTTCTTGTTGTAATTCAAATAGGCGATTGTCACAAATAATAGCTTGAGCTATGAGTTCCTCTAAGCTTTCAACTCTTGGTATTGTGATCAATAAATTCTTTACATCATCCTTTAGGCCATAACAAAATCGAGTCATAAAAGCCTTATCATTCCAATCAAGATCACAAGTAAGCTGTTGAAATTCTGCGGCATAAATTGCAGTTGAACGTTGCCTTTGTCATAGATTTTGGATCTTCCTCTCTGCCACTCTTTTTTGATCATTGTCTCCAAATGCAGCAATAAATCTTTCCATAAAAACTTCTAAGTTGTATAGGATCGGAGAATTCTTTTTTAATAGTAGCGCAAACCATGATCGAGTACTTCCTGATAAAAGGGTGCCCACAAAAGCGACTTGAGTGAATCCATCTAAGTAACGAGATAGATATAGTCATAAGCAAAGTCGTACTTATTATACAAATCCTCGAAAGTTGGATCTTGTTCCATCAAACTTGTCAGGCATACTAGCTTTTGGCTCTTTTATGACAATCCTTGGAACTTCTAGAGAAGTTGTGTATATAGCTTGTTTACCGCTTGCTTCTCTTAATCAAATAATCTCTTGTTGTACGTTATAAATCTTTTGCTTAGTTTCTTTAGATACTTGCTCTATTTACGATTCTTTTCTTGGATTGCGAAAGAATGTCATTTCTTCTCGTACTGTATCCAATAGGGCTCAAAGATCTGCAAGTGTTGCTACTCTATTCTCTGTTTGTGAGGATGCACCTCCATTAACCTGATCTGTTTCCATCTTAAAAATAAATAAATTGATAAGCCGTTAATATTTTCTATACTAAAAAGAATACTTTGAGACAGTTAGTTTAGAGGAGGATAATACACAACCTCTAAAATGTAGTGATATAACTTAAGAAAGGGATAATCCACTCTTTCCAAAGAAAAATCAGCTACAACAAGTAAACATATTAACCTAGAAGGGAGTAGTCCACACTCCTCTAGAACGCAATAGTATCTTGAAGAGGGATAATCCACTCTCTATCAAGAGATCTAAGTTCAAATATGATTATGTAAGTCAGTCTTGCCAAACTATCAAGGATGCAAGATAGTAGATTAACAAAGAACTAAGGAGAAGAAATCAGAACCAGAATAACTTCAAGAATAAGGAACTGAATAGACAAGAACAAGAGCTAGATCAAGAATAAGAAACTAGATTAATATCAAGAACAAGGCAATATTCTAGATTACTCCAAGATTTGTGTTGGCAAGACTGAGGTGCTACTCAGTCTTGCCTCTTATTTATACTATGAGGCCTTATGTCCTATTGGACCTTCTAAGAGTATCTTAGAATATCCTAGAAGCTTAAGAAAGATTTTGGAAGACTCTAAAAAGCCTACGGGAGGTCTTGGAAGGTTGAAGAAGATTTTAGAGGGTCCTAAGAATATCTTAGAATATTATAGAAATTTGAAGAAAATTTTGAAAGACTCTAAAAAGTCTACGGGAGGTCTTGGAAGGTTGAGGAAGATTTTAGAAGGTTCTAGAAGATTCTAAAAGATTCTAAAAAGCTATAGAAGGTTCTAAAAGACTACAAAAAGTTCTAATAGTGACTTAAAGTATGTCCGTGACATCATGAGATGTTGAAAAATAATTGGTGCATTCATAAGTTCAAAAGGCATGACATTATATTTAAAGTGTCTGTATCTTATTTAAAATATAGTCTTCTATTCATCTCCTTTTTTAATATAAATTAGATTATATGCTCTTTATAAATCTATTTTTATATAGATCTTAATTTGGTTCAATTGATCAAGAAGTCTAGATATCAAAGGTAGAGGATATCTATTTTTTATGGTAATCTTGTTGAGCCTTCAATAATCTACATACATCTGTAATGATTCATTTTTTTTCTTTATAAATAAGATAAGAGCTCCTATTGGAGAATTTGAATAATATATGAAATTTTTGGCTAAGTTTTCATCAATATATTTTTTGAATTCAACCAACTTATTTTTTGATAAATTGTAGATTAGTCCAAATAGAGGCTAAGTTTTCTCTTTGATATCAATTGAACAATCATATAGACAATGTTTCAATAAGATATTTGTATTTTTTTTTCAAAAATATCTTAATAATCTTAATATTGGCTCGGAATGCTATTTGAAGTCTTTCCACCATTAGAAATAGGTGTAGCATAAATAACAAAAGATAATCATTCTTTTCCTGTATACATAAAAGCTTTTATAATTATAAATATAGATTTTATTATATTAAACTTATGGCTTTTTATTTAATTAGTAAGAATCTTATTAATGCTTTGAAAAAAGTCAAGTCTATAAGAAATCCAGCTTATTTGAGGATTATACTTTTTTAACTATAATAAATCTAAAATAATTAAATTAGATAAAGATTTAATTATATTAAAGCTTACATAACTATTATAACCATTTATTGTTATACTTATAGGAAAGATTTTATAAGTAACATCTCCAAAAGACAATGGATGACCATCTATGACTTATATATATATGGATTCAGTTTTTTGTACTAGAGGTATTCTATAGCTTTTAACAAATTCTTCATCCAAAAAACATGGTGAGGCTTCTGAATCTAGCAAGGTAGAGGCTTTATAATTTTTAGGTTCCAAATACACATCTATTATAAATTAAGGAGAAGGTTCTAAAGAGAGAATATGATCTTTATTAGGACTTATACAAGATTCTAGCTACATGGTTTCTATTGTAGTTGGACAAACTAATTTTCTGACATATTGTCTTCTTTGACAACCGTACTCTTCATTTTGTAGCTGAGTCATTTCTTTAGACAATGTTAAGCAATGTCCTTAGGTTCTCTATAATATGAGCACAATCCTTCTTAACGACGATGAGTCTTTTCTTGTTCTATAAGAGATTTAAAACATACCATGTCAATTTGCATATCGTTTACTTCCAAATATATATATTAAGAAGACGTCAATGTTATCATTCTATTATAATAATATTGAGCCTCATTTGTATGATTTTTAGATCAAAATTCAAAAAGCTGATTGTCACACTTTATAGCAAAGCCAATTGCTTGACTTAATATTTGAAGATCAAATAAATTGAACATCAATTTTTTCACCTTATATTATAATCTATAGAAAAATTAACTGATGAGTGCAATATCATTCCACTTAATATCAGCCGCTAATTGTCAAAATTACAAAGTATATAATATCATTGATCAATTGTCTTATTGCAAAATATGGATCTTGTTGGTTGTAATACAAATTATATCATGTTTTCTATATATAGATCAAAACTCTATTAAAAGTACTTTCAAATTATCTAATATTAGATCATGTCATTAAAAAAAGATAAAAATCATAATAAAATAGAATCTAATAGTAGTGTTCTAATAAACATGACTTATGATCCTTGAATTGGATAACTTTGAGGTTGAAGTTCAATCACCAATTGCACTTAATTGATGAATCTTTAAAGCTTAGATTTGGTGCCATTAAATTTTTCTAACAAACTGATTTTTGATTCTTTGATGTTTGAATGGTGTTTCATCATAGGTGAAGTGGTATGGCTTGAAGTAGCTCCAATCATTAATATATCTTCACTTCCTACTAATCTTATTGCTTTTTGTGGTGGTAAATTAAATTGATGCATTGTAAGTATTAACTCTTTCATTTGCTCTTGTATTTGTGGCATCACGCTTTTTATTTTAGTAAGCTCTACCATGATAATATAATAGAAAGGAAAGAATGTCTACTCTCATTACAAAATAAAACATTCAAGAATAAAAAATAAATAAATTTTAGCAATAATATCAGTTTAGAAGTGGATAATCCACAACTTCTAATATGCTTATGTCTTATCAAGAGAAAAGAGTAATCCACTCTTAATCAAGAAAAGATAAAACTTTGATATTATATCTTTACTTTTGTCAATTTGTCAAGGACATAAATTGAAAAAGATGCATAAATTAGTGAATCCTATATTAAAAAAAAATGACAAAACAAAAATAAAAAAGTGTGTATATTCAAGAAGAAATTGAAATAGCTATTGCGAAAGATTAGAAAATATAAAAGACTCTTAAATTAGACTAGAAGCAAGAAAGAAATTCACAAGAGTGAAGAAAGCTTCACTCTTATCTCTATATATACTATGTACCTAAGAGCTACATGGCAGCATTCTATAAAACTTCCAAAACATGTCCAATTTGCAAGACACATGTCAAACTTGCAAGACAAGTTTTTCATATGTGTACCACATATTTAGCTTGTTCCACAAGCTATCAACATGTGTGACACATGGCTAACTTATTGGCCAAGTTTCTAGCCTATCAATCACTTATAGCCATATATAAAGGTGAAACCATGTCTATAAAGCTTCTAAAAAGCTACTCTCTAAGATATTATCAAATTATCATATTTCTACGTACTTCTTTCTATCCATACTATCTAAATGATTATTGGAATAAATCTTATGTCTGTAGCATATCATTTTTTTTTATTTCTTTTTATCTTTTATTTATGATTTTTAAAGTAATTTTTTATTATATTTTTAATAAATCTTTTTAGATTATTAGTCTTCATGTACTCTTTCACCTAGTAGCTGTGTTACAATATAACATTGCTTCAAATAAACTAATCACCATCTAGTGTTCCACCTTTATTTTGGTAATTAGGCATCCTTAAATAAAAGAGTGATATTTTAAGATTGGCAATGATGTATAATATCACCACCTCTCACCTATTATATACATTCAATCAAAGTTGTTATTGCAAAGCTATAATAAAGGTATATATGATCTTATTGTTTAGTCATTCAAACTCCATATCTTCATAGAGAGTTCAATTTCATTGAATCCATGTTGGAAACAATAGAATTGTTATTACACCATTTATATATGTTGCATACTTAATACAAATAAATAGTGATATAATATCATAATATTTCAAGAAAAAAACAACCTAGATTGTATTCTAAGGTCCTTAATCAATTATTTAGTAGAAAAGAAAATAATTAAGTAATAACAATCAAAAGGTAGGTTTAAAAATAATCATCTTTTTAAGAAAGCATAATAGCTCATTAATCTAGTTTTGTGGCACTCAAAATATATTGGCATTGAAGTGATTCACCAAAGTGACAAGACCTTGAAAGTGCCTACTTTAGTGTAATTTTTATTTTTTAAAATTTAAGTGTCAATAGCAAAATATTTTGTAAATCAAAGAAAATTATTAATGACAACACTTGGAAATATCAGAATAAAAATGCTGACATGAATAACAATAAATCATGTGAAAAACATGATTGCCAAAAGTTTAAGGGTTTTTGCATTTAATAAATCTATGCAAAGTGAATTGGTCCCTAAAGAATCTCTAAAAGGACTTAGTTCAATGGGCACTCAAAAGTGACAAAGTTGCTTTTTTTACTACTAAACCACAAATTACTTATGAATGGGATGATTGGATAAAAAATTATTTATATAATAAAAAAAAATAAAAAAAATAAAATTAAAATTAAAAAAAAACTCCAATACATTAGCATGATAGTAAAGAAAGAAAAATCAACCTTGATTGAAAAAAATGTTATGGATTATATCCAAAGCTCTTTTTGAAGGGCATCATGCATTACATCCAATGGAAAACAAGAATTGCAGTGTGGATTATTTCTAAAGCACAACTTGAAGGACATTACGGATTAAGACTTGAGGAGAAGGGCATTATGGATTACGCTCAAAGCACAACGGGAAGGGCATCATGGATTACGTTCAGAGCCCAGCCACGAGGGCAATACGCTACGGAAACGTCTCTCTCTCTCTCTCTCTCTCTCACGAGGGTACATTCATCGCCGAATGTTAAAGCGGAATGGGGATGGTTCGATCGATCGATCGATCGTCTTCTGTAGCTTAAATCCAACTCATGCCGTTGCCTTCGCCTGCGTGCCGCGGATGGCATGAAGCTGCCTCTGGATGTGTTGCACAAGCTCGTAAATGCGGTATGTCACATTTTGTCACGGACTGAATTGTTTATCGGACTCAGTTGCTGCCTCGGGCTGCGAATTGTCGTCTTGGTATGGTGTAGTCCTTCGTGACGGAAGGAAATTCGAGTTGATGCATCGCTAAGTTGCAATCATCGTATTATTGTAGTGTGCATCTAACCCTAATTTGTAGCTCTACTGTGTGGGGAAACTAGCAGCGGCTTTACCGGGGGTACATGGTTGTATTTGAGAAAGAATGAAACTGTGCCGTGAACTGTAGACAGCGTAGAAGAATGCTACTCTGTCGGTGATTTTGCTTGTAATGGTTGATCAGGGTTACATTACATAACTATGATGAGTGCCTCGAAACAACTCTTTGGACATGCGTATAACTGTCTTTTTCTTCTTTAACGTTTTAATTCCAATTTACTGCGTGTAAAAATTGCAAGTGTTAAAAATTAACTCATCAGGTGTCTGAATTGATGATTTCTGCGTGATGAACGTATTTGGTGCGGGTGGTGACACTTGTGGGCAATGCTGGAGGCGTTTGTCTGTCTAAATAATCATTCTCCTTGGACTGGCATGACTTTGCCTGACAGTGTGTTGCCTTGTTTTTTTTGGTTCATAGTGGATGTTGCACTTGCCCTCATGTACAAAGGGAGTTTTGGCTCACTCTATCACTTTCCTGTGTTGGCAATTTTGACACATTGATTGCCTTATGGCTGTTTGTCAGTTGATCGCTCATCCATGCTTAAGTTTGAGTGATGTGCAGTTTATTTCCACGGTTGTGGATTATGAACCTCATATCTGCAGAAAATAACTGCTAACTGGAAAGGAGCATCTTAGAAGGCACTGGCTGAACTGCGAAGCCTCTAATAATGGGGGTTGTTACTGAAGGTAATACTACGGAAGTGCTGATCTTGAGATGGTTGACCTTGAACTTCATTCGACGTAGCTTCGCACAGTGAATTACCTGTCGTTGATTGCTTCACGACATTGCCATTCAGGCACTTGATATGAAGAAGAGAACCCCCTTGGTTTTAAAAACTTTCTGTGAAATTGTCTGAGTTTGCTCTTCACAATTATAATATTGTTCCTCCTTGAACATCTTAATTGGTTGTTCTCTTGTTCATCAGCATAGTCGGTCTTAGAAGTGACTGTTTCCATGGCCTCCATAATACGTCATGTGGAGTGCACCTAGAACGCATACGCTGGTATGATCTTCAGATGGTGCTTAGCTGTCCTTCATTCTAGTGAACTTGTTGCGACTATGAAGTTCGTATGAGAAATTGAAAGTCTCTTTAAAATGGAAGTGTTGCGCGCAGGAGCGAGGTTCGTTCCGTAGTTCGACTGTTATGTGCTTTTAGAAATAATATATATAATTATGGACCTGTTATATGGAGTGCATGTGCCAGACTGGGACCTCATTTTCTCCTTCAACAGTTCCAAATTCGACTGTCCATATAAGTAATAGTTGAGAGAACTGAAGCATCCCTCAATTTAATCGACTTGAAGTCATTCATTGCTAGGTCTTAAGAATGCTGTGTAGATATCAACTTCAGCAAGTATTTTTTACATAAACAATAATCGATTTTACGCATAAATTCAAGTACACCTGCAAGTAGTTTAGAGGCATAAAATAGTATGTGTGGTTCTGATTCAAACCCCGTCTTTTCACATAATTAATTTTTTTTCTGATGTATATAATCCAATTGTGACTAGTTCTTTTTAACATGAACGATTTTCCCCTACAAGAGAAAATTTAGGATTTTCTGTCACAGATACGATCAGAGTGAAGGAACATTTGTTTCTTGAGGTGGATTGACAGGTTGCATGGATAGTAGAGCACAGGCCATGGCGTAAGCAGGGCCTTAAACATCACCGAGTTCCCATTATCCTTCCAGATTTAAATGCTGGTTAAGACTAAAGGATTTGTACTATGATGCACAAGTCGATCTCGTTGAGGGTTTTGAAAACTCAGCGAAGAAGGTAAGCAATGTTTGTAGATGTGCTTAGCGAAGTTCTTTTTTGGTATATCATGGTCGGGCTCTAAGTACAAGAGCATGATTTTGAGAAAGTCATGTTCAGTATAAATGAGCTCTTAATTAACCTAATGCTGATTTGTCGAGGAGTTTAAATCTCAATGTTCGGGTTGTAAATGAGGAGTACCTGACCTTGTTGATCAATTCTTATTGATACTTAGGAGATCACACTTGAAACCAGCAGAGCAGGGACACTATACACTCTAGTTCAAAATCGAAGTACATTCTGCAGAAACCTTTCAGTAAACATTTCTCCGCTCATTTTCTCACTGCGGTTTATGCACACAAGAAGCTTTCCTCTTCAAAAGGAATCGCTATATATCATGGCTTAATTTAATCCGGGGCTTACATGAACAACCTTGCATTATGTTTTATTTATGTAATTGTAGTCTTAAAGCTTTTCAGAAAATTCAAGAGAACAATTGGGGGGACGACAAGTGAATGAGTAGAACATACAAATTACACTAAGGTTCACTGCTTCAAGCACACCGAAATTCCTGGACATAATCTACACACTGTCTCACCTCAATCTAAGTAAAACTAACATTCGACAGTCTTACAACATAAGACTCTACATAATTCTCCTTAATTGACCTTAAATCGACTAGCGAGAATCCATTTCTTCTAAATTTTTAACACCAGGGGGCATTTGTTGGACAGTATGGAGGGCGACATCTTCTCGGGGAGGCCATGTGGGCGTTTTCGATGAATTGTTGAATTTATTGGGGTCAAGCCTCAAAAATCCTTGACTAATCTGGGATGCGCACTCTTCTCTCAGCAATCGCAACACAAGCTCCTCTGTCCCAAGCTTGTGTTGTATTCCGAGTCGTCGCATTGCTATCCGGGAACCGTAGAAAAGCTTGAACACAAGCTTATCCACATGGTGGTGGTAGTCGTCCCCAATATGCATCTTCTTTTGCATCTTGAGCTCTTGCTCGGCAGTAGCAATGCATCGCGTAATGTAGTCGCAAAAACTTTCACTGGGTGTTGGAGATATATATTCCCCCAGCCACTTTAAAATATTTTTTTGTCGAAAGATACTTTGGTCTTGGAGAGGCACAGTTTTTAGACATGGGTGGTGTGCCCAGTCTGGGGGGCTGGCACAAGGGTCACCGGTGTGCTCAGAGTACACTGGTATTGAGGAAGCAGATGAATCAGTTTCTTTGCCTCTACTTCCATACGGTGAATGTGTCTGGTTTTCATGCATGGTCCATTGACAAGACGTTCGATCGGTGGAACAATCATCTTCCGGCCATGCGGAACTCATTCTCCCAGGTCTGTGTTTTTTCTTCTAACTATCTGTTAACCCGCCTTACTTGGGACGACCTAATTTTCCAAACCTTCTTCAGGATTAGACTGTGTCCACTTAGATGAAACTTGAACATCCAAAATCACAGCAAGCTTGGAGAGGTTAGGTTATTCAAGAGATATCAGGAAAAGATGATAAAGTATTTGAGGTTTTTGTTACCCATCAAGTTAAGCAGATTGCACATTACCTGAATCACCGTAAAACTTCAGTGTAGGCAGAAATCAGTGAAAATCTTGGGATTAGTATATTCCAACTGTATGCTTAGTCAATCTTAGCACAGAACAAGGCTACTTCCTGCTACTCCACCAGGTGTAATAGTCTCTTACCTCAATCCGACCCACTAATTGCACTGCACCATGTGAATCACAAAACCTTGTTAAATTGCTGATTATTACTTTGGTATCAGTAGATAAAATTTCATGTACATTGTATCCCTTAACAGGGGTGAACATAGAAAGGCACACCTGTACAACTGCAAAATATAAGCATGAATTATTAGAATTGATTGCTATCTTGTATGATAACCAGAAATTTCGATTCCTACTAATCCTTCTTACCTGCCACACAGATGGTAGTCTCCACCCTCACGTTCCTTAATCCTCATGTTGGATGGAAATTATAATATCTCATTTGGGTTGTGGCATAACGTAAGGGTATGTCCCTTGGGATGGGAAAAGCTGCGACCTTCCGGGTTAAAACAATATATTTAACCTGAATGAATTCGAGCTTGAGATTGTGGCAAACATGCCATTTGACCACACACATCGACAGTCAAGACCACATTTTCAAGTTTTGCCTAGTACACTTCCTCACATCTTGAGTGTCGCACGTGGCAAAGCTGTGAACGTTAATGCCATATGTTTTTCATGCCAACATAACGGATTTATATTCGTGTATTTATGTATATATGTATGCATGTAATTTTCTATCCTTTACTACGCAGGGTTTGGTCGTTATACATTTCAACTATCAAGGGCAGTAAATCTCTTCAGCTTGAGCATCATGGAACCACTAATCCAGCCACTGCACACTCAGAATCTGTAAGGTTTGCCCGCATCTCCTCAGTCGCACTTAGCAGGGCCACAGGGCTAGAGTGGGGAAGGGCTCAAAAACGTCACTCCAGATCGGCACAATAAATGTGTACGATTGAGACCCCCAATAGAATAGAATCCTAACAGCAGCACCTCTGTGCGTGTCATCGCATATTCAGCTTATCAAACTTGTTCACGGTCATGAAGAATGTAGCACCGATCTCATCAAATTCGTCAAGCAGATCAAATTCGTGCTTTTCACAAAAAAAAACAAAAAAAACAAAAAAAACAAAAAATAAAAAAAAACTTACGCGGGAAGCAGTCGTGGTTTCTTTTATTGGAGTACCATGTCAAGCATGGAAACAGGTTACCAAGCAAGCAAACAATCCGTGGCTGGCCATGGAATTGCTCCAGCAGTGCAAGATGTTACAAATACCAACGTATATTCCACAATTTCTCAGGACTTTTTGAAAGCTTCCTAGGAGATTCTAGCACCGTGTGATGATAAAAAAGAATTGCAACACGGCAATTGAATCTGCTGTCGTCCAAGCTTCTCTGCGCTACTTCCAAAATAAACAACAAGTTGGTGCAATGTTGGGTGCAGTCTCCAGAGCAGTAATGGCAGTCCGGACAAAAGGGTTGAATCTAAAACAGCCATTACTCGAACACGATGGCCGCCAATTGACTTGCATATTCAGAACTCGGTCTGATCGCCTCAGGAAGGTCACTTCTTGTCGTCATCGATGGATCTAATTTCCCCACAACGTTTCAACAGGAGCCAAAGTTGTCATCTTTCAAGACCACTGTACAAATATAGGGCATATGTTGAGCCCCGGAGACCAGCTGATCGAAGCAATCTCTCCGACAGTGCACGATCACTTGCCCAGCACGCTCCTATTGCAACGCTGTTCAACCCATAGCCTGCGAGTTGAGTTGCTCATATTTGCAGCTCCCTGCCATTACAAACTGGTAGCAGGAGCTTAAGTTAGATTTCAGCAACTTAAGATGGGACAGAAAATACAATTATGTTTAAGGTCTCAGCAAACATAGGATTCTGGGACTAGCATTCTGGCCGACCAAGGTGCGTTTGGAACTGGAGATCAGCGTGGGACACTCCACTGTGTAAGCGACCTTGCAAAAGTGGGAGGATGGCTTGGAATTGCCCCATGGGAAAAGTTGCTCATGTTGCCTCAATGTGACTTTAGAGAAGCTAAGATCCATTCCAAGGAAAAGCCACATGGAAAAATGAGAGGATCCTAAAAGAACTTGTTCATGTTGCCTCACATTTGTGAACGTATGATGAAGCTCCTCCCATGCAAGTCTCACAGGTATTACATGATGATTTCTATCAAAGCTGAGACCATTTTTTGCTTAGTACGAAAGCCATTTTTGGTGATATTGAATTTGTAGAAGGTTAAGAGGGACATGGATTTATGAGTAAAAATAGTCATTATTACAAATTTAGTAGATACAAGACAATTGCAAATAGAAGTGAATCTTTTGCTTGTGTATTTTGCTACGCTTGCTAAAAAACTATGGATTGTGAACTATGGATTGTGATAAACTTAAAATATGGCTATTTTCAAATTAGTACAAAGGACAAAATTGACATTCAAAAAATCTTAATATTCAAAATGGGCATATGCATTGTACAATTGTAGATGCCAAATTTCAATCAAAATCAATTAATAAGACTTTGGATGATGGTATGGATTAATTTTAAAAGAAAAAAAAGATAAATTTTATAGCAATAATAAATTGAATTGAATATATATATATATATATATATATATAGTTTAATTAGTAATTTAATATAGCAATTAAGACCAAATAATTATTATATAAAAATTAAAGTAAAAAAATAAATCAATAATATATTATAATATTATCAAGATTGATTATTAAAAAAACTACTAATTTTTTGTAGAATATATATTTTAGTATATTTTATTTAATTTAAAATATCAATTATTAATATAAAACAAGAAGAAATTAAATCAAATAAGGTTTGATCTAATATCAAATTATGTCAAGAAAAAAATTAATTTAATTTAGAGATAGTAAAAAAAAAAAGATACTTGATAAATATAATTTAATATATATTTTAAAAATTATCCAAAAAAAATTTTAAAAATCAACAAGTAGAAACTAAAGAAATTAACAAGCAATATAAAGCAACTTCAACAACCTATGATCTTTACATATCCACAAATACTATAAAAATATAATTACAATATTTATAAGATATAAGATTATTTAATAACTTGTTTGAGCTCTTAAAAAAAGAAAAACAAAAAGACAAATGGTTGTTTCTTTTATGTATTGAAATATTAGAAAATGCTCTAAATAATTAAAAATTAGGATGTTTAGATCAAAATAAAGTTAATTTACATAAGGTCATTTGAAAAATAAAAATATCATTTAAAAAAAATTATGACAATAATTTTGATATTAAAAAAAAAAAAAAAAAAAAAAAAAAACGCAACAATGTAGAAGTAAGACAAAGAGTAGATTTTGCTATATATTATATTTCATTAGACCTAAATGGTAGCATGTCTACAAACATAGACTTTGAAGTATTTTAATTTTAAAATATTAATTTCAATGCTATCTCATAAAAACTCAAATTATTATATTTTTAATATCTAAAGATATATTTTATATTAAAGATTTAAGAACCTAAATAATTTATAAGGCAATAATGTTATAAGTTAGAAAAAAATATTGCCAAATTGCTTTCAAACATTCAACTTCTTGGATTATTTTTACAACTTTAAATTGCATATTGAAGGATTCACCAACAAATAGTTTTAGAATCAACAAGACATGTGATGGTAGAAAATATTATTAAAAAAATCATATAAAATATCTTTTTAAATTTTATATTTAAATATAATATATATTTTATTTTTAAATTAAAAAATTATAAATAATTCTAAAGCTAAGTTGTTTAGAAGTGAGGCTATAGTTATATATGCATAATAATATGAAGGTACAAGAAGCAAAATGCATATGTCTCTATATATCTTTTAAGTTATTATATCTAATTAATAAATTAAAAAACTTATATAATGTTACAAGAATCAATTATTTAACATTGTAAGTGCTTAATTTTAAAAAAAATTATAAATAAATTTTGTGATAATACATTGAGAAATATAAGTCTATGTATAAAATTCTAATTGGAGTGTGTTTGATTGTTTGTTGGATGTATGACAAATTTAAAATAATAAATAATTAAAACATCTCTATTTAAAAAAATATGAATATAATAAAGAATTATTTTTAATTAATATTCAAACAGATAGTTAAAAGATGACTTTAAGTTTAATTATAAATAAAATAATTTACAAATAAATGAGATATTTTAGGTCTAAAGTCTAAATGCAATCAATAAGAAGATTTTTAGAGTTTATTTTTTAATTTTAATTAAAAATGAATAATAGTTAATTTTTGTATAATATCACATTGTTTATAAATCTATTAGAAGTTTTGAAGGTACCAATAGATTTATAAACAATATAAAAACTTAAAAAGATTATGTAAGATTGAATTAATCAAAAGTTATCCAAGAGAGCTATAATAATTGATTATTGAAATTGAAGCCTATAGATATAGATAAAGATTGAAAAATATATAATTAATAAAAAATTGAATTTTATCTAATATTTATATTTATATGAGTTTATGTAAAAATTAAATTTATATAAGTAATTATTAACATTAAAAAATCTGTAAATAAATCTAACCACTATATTTAAAAATTATCATTATTAAAAAATCTTAATTATAACAAAAAAAATTATTTTAAATATTCAAATTATTATACTTTAAGAAAAAATATATTTAAATTATCCAAAGGTAAAAAAAAATAAAAAATAAAAAAATAAAAATCTTATAATAATTTCTATTTTCTTCAAAAATAAGGATATTTAAATTTTATTTTAAAATATATTATTTATATATAAAATCATATCTTTATACAACACAATATAATAATTTATGAATATAATTACTAGTTTTATTTTAAAAAATCTAAGTAATATAAATAAGTGGAATACAAATTGTCATTTTTTAGAGGTTGTTGTAGCAATAATACATGTATTAAGTTGGAAAGAATAGTACATATCTTAATAAAATAAAGACACAACAAAGAAATGCAATAAAGATAATTATAATACTTTATATTTTTTCTTCTATCCAAATAATTAAAAGAATTGAATGTATAAAAAATCCAATGTCAAAGTGGTAGTTGGCATAAACAAAGTTAAAATCTAATAAGTTTAAAATTATATATCAAGATTAAACAAATAAGTAGACAATTATAATAGTATTTTCTAAATATAATGAGACAAAGTAGACATAATATGCTATCTAAGTTATTTTATCAAATATTATTAATAAAATTATCTTTTTAAAAAAAAATTTATAAAAATTTTATATTAAAAATTCCAAATATATAATTAGAATTTGATTTCTATTTATTATTTCTATTATGCTATCCTAAAAGATTAAAAATTAAAAAATAGATAGTACAATCATAGTAATTATTTAAATTTAGAAATAGAATATTTTAGAAATTTATTATTATTATTATTATTATTATTATTCTTATTAAAAATCTTGTGATCCAAAGAATAATCATGATTTAGTAAAAGAAGAATATTTCTATTATTTTATATTTTTAAAATTAGAAAATATTAAATTAAATAAATTAAATATTAAATAAGATTTAATTATCTAAATCAAAATTAGAAGAAATTTTATCTATACAGTAGACCAAAATATTACAATTTTTTTAAAAATTGCATCAACTAACATAGCTTTTGGTAACAACCAAGAAATCTTTAATTATTATTGTAAATATATTATTTGATATTAAATCAAATATTTATTTAGAAATTAGAGAAATTAATATAAATAATATTTAAAATTATTTATTTTATAATAATCTATATCTTATCCAATTCAAAAATAATTTTGATATGTACAATAATACAACAAGTATAAAATAAGAAGATATTTCAATTCAAACTATAATAATCAATTGCAATCTTCTAATACTACCACTCCAAATTGATAATAGAATCCTAGATAGCTTACTTGATAGTAGATTAGAGACAAATCTTACAAGTGAAAAAAAAAAAAAAAAAAAAAAAAAAAATTGAAATCAATTATATCCCAATTAACTTCTTATTAATTCAAAATAATTAATTACTCACTAATTTATTCAAGAAAAATAATTTCTAAAGCATGCATTCAGATTTAAGACATTTGATTTGAGATTATTGTGATTGTAATTCATAATATAAAAGTAAGTAACATGGATAATCTACTACTTTGTCACTTATAGTTAATTTTAGTAAAAACAATATATTGTTGAAAAAACTTCAACTCATATTTTTTAAATATAGAATAATTTAATTTTTCCAAATCAATTGTAGAATACAAAATTTGACCAAAGTTATTAATAGCTTTTATATGTCATAATGTTTTAAAAACATTGATCAATCAAGAAGAATTAAACTTATAAAAAAGATAGATTAGTTCTAATTTATATATTGAATTTTTTAAATAAAGAAGAATATTTTATCACAAATAATATTAAATAATATTAAGAAAATTATATCCAAGAAGATAATATTAAATATTATCCTAAGAGGTAAATTAGGGGTTCAATTTAAAATTCCAAGATTGAAAGTGGTAGCATTGGTTAAGTTGTAATAAGAAAAAATGTAGAAATTTATTGTAACAACTAAAGTAGATGCAAATGAATATCTAAGTAAAACTTGAACTAGCTATATTAACTAAATAAGTCTAATAAAAAAATTGAAATATATTTATTAGGTCTTACAAATTATATAATTATATTTAATTATAAAATACAAGATTAAGTTCAATACAAATATTTTATTCAACATCATATTAGATATAAGATTAATTTAAATTATACTAGGCAATAAAAGAAGATATTAATAAATTATTGAAGACATAAATCATCACCTAAATTAAAAAGGAATTATTTTTATTACCTATTGTGGTAGTCTTGAAGAAAAATAGCCCACTTAGAATCTAATATGCTTACCAAAAGCTTAACTATTCAATTTGAAAGGAATTAAAAATAATTAGCCATCATTTATACTTATTTTTAAATAGTAGAAGAAATTATAATTAAATTATAATATATCTACGTAATTATTATTAAATAATGTCTATTATTAAATAAAGAGTCTATATTCAGATTTTAATAAAATTTAAATAAAAAAATATCCTTGCAATATATCAATGGATTATTATAAAGAGATTCTAAGATTATTTGTAAAAGTGTGTAGAAGCTTTTTTGAATGAATTTTGTATGTATAGTGATTTAGATACTTTTTTGTAAAACTTAGCATTGTCTTGTAAATAATAATAAAAATATAATTTTAGCTCCAATTCCTACAAATATTTTATCTTAGCATACTCAACTATAATTATTGGCTATGTTTTTTTAAAAGATAGAAAATTTTCTAATCCAAAGAAAACCAAACCAATTGATCTAATATTCTAATCTAAAAATCTACATAATATTCAAGTTTTTGATGTAATGGCTTAGTTCAACTAATGTTTCATCCAAAAATATTCTTCCATCTTAGAATATATTGCATAACTATTGAAGAATTCAAAGGAATTTATTTAGATCAACCATTAAAAAAAAGCATAGTAGATTATTTAATAAAAGTATATCAAAGCTCTAATTTATATTCTACTTTATTAAAATTTTAAAAACTATATACATTCAAATATTTCTAATATTTTCTTTTAAGTAATCGTTATCCATAATAAAATTAATAAATATAACTAATTGATCTTTTATAATTAAAAATATTAAATATGAGAAAAAATAAATTATACCACCATCAAACAAAGAGCATTAGCTATGGAGTATATCTTGCAATTTTTTTTATTGAGTAATAAAGTTTTATTCTTTATCAACCATATCATTCTTATATGCTTAATTGACAAACCTCAAGTATTTGGACATATAACTCCTTTTTTACTCTTATAATAAAATATTACTTAAAGTAGTCTATAAGCCAAAAAAATTCTATAGAATGTGGCATTGAGCCAAATTGCACATAGAAAATCTCTAATACATATCTCTAACAAAAAAACTAAATATATATATATATATATATATATATATATATAATATCATTTTAAGTTAAGTAAGATAGCTTTAATTATAACCAACAACAAATAGCATTACATTGCTAAGATATAGGCTTGATTCTATGTTGGATATTATAAATCTCTAAAATTAAAAAAAAATTATACAAAAGATAAAATTTGAAGGTTTAAAGTGGCTATTTTTTATAATAAATTATAGCACATAAAATTCGAGACACTAATTACTAGTAACAAATCCTATATAAATATGGTTATGATTAATACTATACTTATAACTACTACCAAAAATTAAACAAAATAGCCCATTAAGACTTATTTTTTTAGCAACATCTTTTGTTACAAAACTATTTATAAAACAAAGATCTTATTTTATTGGACCCATTAAAATTACAAAAAAATTATATTAGTATTTAATATACTTTAATAGTAATAAAACATTCTACCAAATAAATCAAAGTCAAGAATTAAAGATAAGCAATTTTTTTTTTATAAATGGTAGATTATTATGTAAAAATATCTTATTAAAATTTAATTTAGATTATTCAAAACCAAGTCTAATTTTGATTAATATTAATAAGTTAAAAGCTTATTAATTTTAAATACAATTAAAAATCCTACATATACATATAAGTTAACCTAGAGACTAATTGAACTGCAAAAGATAGATAGTTAGATAATATTTAAATAAGATATTAATTATAAATAGATATAAAAAAGATAAAAAAGATAAAAATAAAAGATAAAATTTAGAAAATATTATTATTATAATTATAATGGAATTTGATAGGACAAAAGGCTTCTAAGTATAAGTAATGGCCATATAAAGAGATAGAAATACCATCTCTAAAAATAATATGTTGCCACCAAAAAATAAGAATAATATAAAATTGGTATATATAAAAAATGACATGCTTTATAAAAATAAGAATAAAAAATAAGATAAATTTAATTAAATCTACAATAATAAAAAATATAAATATAAAAACCATTATAGATGATACCACTAAGTGATAAGTCAACTAATAAAAAAGAAGAGCTAGACCACCATAGATATTAAAAAGATTTGAATCTCTAAGCAACTTAATAGAGTAGATTTTTGAATTTAAATCTTTTGAAAGCAAATTATATAAGTGTAAAAAGAAAAAAAGAAAAAAGAATCTTTAAATCAATTTAAAAAAGAAGTGATGGTATATAAAATAAAATAGTTATTAAACAATAAGAAAATAAATAAAAGAATCAATGCAAAGTTACTAATAGCAGATATGTATAGTAAAAGTATTATTAATAGATCTAAATAGACATCTAAAATATAAGATATGAATTTAATAATATTAAAATAATATTTTTTAAAGTCTAAAAAAATTAAAATTTATTTGATTTTTAATCTTGTAAAAAAATAAAAATTAAGAAAAAAAATAAATTCATAGATTTAAATATTTTAAAAATGGCTTCCTTATTATGTGGCAAAATTTATAAAATGAAGTTTGGATAGAATAAGTTGGATTCAAATCCTTTGATTCAATAAAGCAATTATTAATTCAAATTAAATTTTGAAGAAAATTGATTAAAAAATATCATATAATAATAATTATAATTTTTTTTTAAAAAGACTTATAACCACTCAAAATATTGTTTTGTAAGTGCCTAATAATGTTACTATTTTCAATATAGATACAATCAAGTTCGTAATAAGATTTAAAAAAACTTATAACAAAGCACTTAAAGAAGATACAAATGGAGTTAAGCTACTCATCACTAAAGAAAGCCTTACAAGACAATGAATTAAAGATATTAAACTTAAGGATTATTTAAAAAAATACAAGTCTCAATTGATGATACTTATAGAATTTATATATTTTATAAAATATATTATATGCAATTAAATTCTTCATCTAAGTAGTTGTCAAAACCAAATACTAGAATAGCAATTTTGATTAGATCTTGTTCATCTTTAAACATCTAAAAATAAAATTTAATAAAATTTATATGATAAAATTATAATATAAATATTATAAAAATCTATACTAATAGATTTATAAAAAAAACTGATCCAAATTATAAAAGGAGAATCATTTCTTACAAAATAAGTTTATTAAAGATCAAAAGATTAAAGTTAAAAAAATATATATTTTATAAGGATAAAATTTACTCTTCAATTCAAATTACAAGATGGTCTCAATTAAGAGTTGCTTATAATTTGTAGTGTAAAATATAAGAAGCAATAAACAACAAAAAATAAAATAAAATAAAATAAAAACAACACAAAATAAATAAAATATGTACAATTAAGCAATTATACGTTATAAAATTAATTATAGTTTGTTTACTAGATTTTTATCCAATAAAAAATAAAAATAAAAAATAAAATTTTAAATAGATATTTTTTTTATCTTTCTAATGATATAAAAAATATATAAATTTAAATTATTATGAATAAATTATGATAATTTAAAAATAAAAGATAAATAATAAAAAATTAAATAAATAATTTTTACCTCAAGGATAATTTTCTTAAGAGATCAAGAGTTTGAACCTCACCAAGGCTTACAAGTAGTATATAAAGGTGTTCTAGAGAGGCCATGAGGCCTTAGTCTTATCCTCCTACCTACATCTAAGGTGCTACAATCCATATAGGACTTATACACCTCTTTTCCTACAAGACCTACATTAGTTGTTGGTCCTCCTATTTTTTACTAGTAGAACTAATATTTTTGCATTTCTAACTTCACCATGGTATTTGAAAACCTCTAATTAGCCTAAAAACCTTGTATGGCCTTCAAATCTTGTTCCATTTCTTTATAATGGCTCCCAAAGTGGTAAAATTTATTTTTACTAAAGTCTCAAAAATTGCTCTAAAAATTCTTAAATAAAATTTAAATAAATTTTAAAATTTTATTTTAAAGATAATAATATCAATTTAAGATTATTTTATTCTACCTTTGTAATTTTTTATAATAACAAAATCAATTTAAATCAACTAAAAATTCTATTTTTTATATAAATAATTAAAAAAACATGAGATTTCATTCTCATCCTTTTCTATCTATGAAATAATATTTATAGATTTTTAATGAGTAATACATATAGATAAAAGACCAATATAGATATTGATCTCAATAATTACATATTAATTTTTATAATTAAAAAAATATAATAAACCAACTAAAATAATTGCCTCCAAGATTTACTAAGACTCCATTTTTATGACTTTTTTCTAATAAGAATACGTTTTTTAAAAAAGATAATTTTAATTAATCCACCAATTATGATTTATTAGTAGGACTCACATATAACAACCATTTGGGACTGTTTGTAAGAATAGAAAAAAGCCTACTCTTATCTTTGATATATTTTATTACAAAAATTATAAAAAAAATTATAACTTGGATACTATAATCTATAAAAAGAAGTAAAGTTAAAAAAAATACTAAGATTTTGACCTAGAACAAAAAAGATAATTATATATTTTTAATTTAATATGATTTTATATATAATAATATTTTGTTTAGTCACTAATTCAATATTTATATTTTATTAAGATTTGACTTGAAATCACTATATAAATGATTAGATACATTGGTGTTTTAACCAATTTTCATACCTTATATTGCTTACAATGACTTCTATTAGTTTATGTAGAAAATTCTTCTCTATCTAATATTTTAAATTGAACTGAGTTATTATCAAAGATCTCTTTGATAATATTTGGTCTTATCCAAAGTGCATCAAACTTAACTAGAAAGTTTAATTTTTTAGCATCTTGAACTATCACCCACATCTCTGGAATAAGTAAGTGTATTTAATTTTTTTTTTTTTAATCAAAGATCTCTTTTCTTCTCTTTTGAGTAGTTTCTGTGTATTGGGTTCTAAATCTTTGAATATCACTTAGTCCTTTTAAATACTTTAATTTTTCTTTTAAAGATTCAAAAATATCCAATCTTTCATCAATAATAATGTGTAAAGATGGAACTTCAAATTCTATGGAAAAAATGGCTTCTATTCCATATACAAAAAAAAAGGGTGTAATTTATGTAAAAAATTTATAAGTAGTTCAACAAGCCCAAAGAGCTAAACTAAGCTTAAGATCCAAATCATGCTTAAAATCCATTACAATTTTTTTCAATATCCAAATTAGAGTTTAATTGACTTTTTTTATGACATCATTTGTTTGAAGGTAATAAAGAGTTCTCTTCCTATAATTGACTAGAATTTTTATCCAATCTTATTCTATCACATATATTGGGTCAATAGATCTATGGTACTAATTTTTAGGTAGTGGTGGATAAATAAATATCTCATATCTAGCTTCAATGCTTTGCAGTGTCATGATATAACGCGACTACTAGGTGAAAGAGTGAGGAAATAATATATTATAGAAGATCTTAGCTCAAAATATTGTAGCAAATTACCTTAAAAAAAAAAAAGAAAAGATAATAGTAAAAAGGGAGTAAATCTAATGGATTTTAATATTACCTTTTTTACAAATAAGATTCTATTTACTTTGTAGGGCCATAAGTAAGGCAAAACAAAGTAGATTGGAAAATAAAATGATATAGGCATATATAGGAGAGAGTTAAGAAGAGGTTTCAGAAAAACTTACCACAAAAATCTTGAAATAGATACCCGGAAAGGACCGGTTATGAGCTGGGGTTGAAATCAGACCTTGAGGCACAAAACCGCGTGCCTACGGGGAGCTTTTGCAGATCTGAGATTAGGTTTAGAGAGTGAACTTGAAGGATTTTGTATAAGAGTTGGTTTTGAGTGATTTAGAGAAAAAATGACTTTGTAATAGCTTTGCAAAATCAGGGTTGTTTTTGGCAACTTGGGATTTTGTAAAATAAAATAGGGTTGATGTTTTTGGCAATTTCAGAAGTTTTGTAGCAGATCTATGGCTAGAAATTTGTGGATTTTTGGTTATTATTGTTGTTAATGTGTGCTGTGAATTTGAGCTGAATCTAATAGTTTAATTGTATGTAATTGAGGTTTAAGTGGGTCAAGGTCTCAGAAATTAAGTTTTGAAGGTCAGTTAGGGTTTTTGAGATCTTGAGCAATTTGCCAATTGGATTGGAGTAATTTTTATTTGTGTGGATAATAGACTTGTTTTCCTATACACATGAGTGATTTGAGAGTGATTGAATGGTGAAAAAGGGAGAAATCAGCACTAGAAGATCAGCATCAAGGTTGGAGAAGGAGGCCGACCAACACCCAAGAAGTTTTTGGGATTTTTCTTCTATTTGGTAAGTTCGATTTCCTTCAAATTTGTTGTGCTTGTTATTGACTAAGAGGTTGAAAAGTATACAAAGTTTTAAGTAAGATCAATGGTCTAATCAACAGATATTGAGGTTCTAATTTTCCCTAGGATTGATTTGAATTGGTTAGAATTTGGTTTAAGATTTGATTAGGATTTGGTTTAGGGTTTAGGGTTTAGGATTTGCTTAGGGTTTGGTTTAGGATTTAGTATTTAGGATTTGACTTAGGATTTGATTAGGGTTTGGCCAGGGTTTGACTTAAGATTTCACTTAGGATTTGATTTAGGTTTTGACCAGGGATTGACTTAGGATTTGACTTAGGGTTTGACTAGGGTTTGATCAAGGTTTTGACTAGGGATTAACTTAGGATTTGACTTAGGATTTGACTTAGGATTGGACTAGGATTTGACCAAGATTTGACTCAAGATTTGAACAGGGTTTGACTTAGGATTTGACTTAGGTTTTGACTAGGGTTTGACTAGGATTTGGCCAAGGTTTGACTTAGGGTTTGACTTAGGATTTGATTTAGATTTTTGACTAGGATTTGACCTAGGATTTGAATAAGATATGACTTAGGATTTTAAAATTCTATTTTTAGTATTTTCTAAATTTAGTATTTTATATATTATTTTCTATTATGATTAATGTATGATTCATTTACTCTTCTTTTGTAATTGCTTAAAGATTGGATCAAAGTTTGATTAATATTGTTAAGATTTAATAGAAGTTGTTTAAGATTCTATTAGAGTTGTTAGGATCTTGTTGTTGTGTATTTCCTTTTTGTCTTCTACAGCCAGGAGCTTGGAGCATTCTCGAGCAAAATTGCACGTATTATGACAGCGGTGTATTTTTGATTTGTAAAAGAACAAGCATAATGGTTTCTTCTTTTATGGTAGCATCAAAGTTTTTAACTTGAATTCCATCAATTTCCAAGCTAAAAGCTTCATTTATACAAATATCATCAACCAAGGTTGTATGATTGTGAGAATCATCTTCAAGCTCCAACCAATCAATTATATCTATAAATTAAATACGGATGTCTTCTTTATAAGAATCTTCTTTCAATCATTTGGAAAAATCACTCTCATCTTCATATTCATATAATTCAAGACCAATATATTTTATTGATATAATAGTTAAAATTGAAATAAATTGGATAAAATTGGTTTATTTGGATTTTATATTTGGTAGTATTTTTTATAAGGGAGCCAAGGTTTGAAGTCTAATGTAGTTAAATATCATAATTTTTATACAATTATCTATAAGTTTAAAAATAAAATAAGATTTAGAAGCCCTCTAATTGATTATTCTTTTAGATTGCTTTAATTATCATCTTTTTAATAAAAGAAGGTAGTTATTCAATTCCTCATATAACTCCATCACATAAAATGATACTATATAATCTACACCTCATGCTTATATGCGCAAATCACAAATTTGATCTAGAGATTGAAAAGGTCTTTAATCAACTAATTTAACTTTCATAATTGCTTTATAAGTGACTTTCAATCTCAACTTATTCATAGCGGATTCAAGCATGATATTAATATTACTTCCATCATCTACTATGACCTTAGAAATAATTTTATTTATAATTTTTATATCTATTTCAATAGATCCATATTTTTATTTATTTTTTATTTATTTATTTTATTTTCTTTTATAATATTTCAATTTAAATCTTCAACTTTAATTCTAATTATTTTTTTTCTATTTTTGATTTTTCTTCCTATAATTATTTCTTCTTTGAGGTTCTATTTTATAATTGGTACTACTTGAATCAATTGACTAAAAGAAATATTGGCCTTAGTCCTACAAAGATCTTGCCATAAATCATATGATTCTATAAACTTGAAGATTTTAATAATTGTTGGATATTTTAAAAAAATACTTAAAGTCCAAGGCCCTTCTTTATCTGTAAATTGATATCTTTTTTCATCAGGTTCAACTAAAAAAGAGAATTAATTGTCTTCTAGTTTTTTAGTTATTTCTTAGATAATTTTTTTCAATTCTACAAATTTGGATGATTCTTTTAAAGTATCTACATATATTTCATCTTCTTCAAGTTGTGCTAAATCTACTCATTTTTTAGCACTCATACTTTTGATTATAATTAAAGAAGATAAATATCCATTGTCCAAAGAGATCTTCTTGTTTTCTAATTGCACCAAGTTGGATTGAAGAGGTAGTAAATTTTATGTAGAAGATACATCAGGTTGAGCCATTGTATACCTAACATCTTGAAAAGATAGTAGTTGTTGGTTTTGATTTAATTTTTAATTATATGTTAAGGATCCTTGTGATATTTTTTGATTAATTTGAATTATTATTGAAAGTTGGATATTTTGACTATTGCTTGAGTGGTTATAATACATATTTGATGGACCATTTTTGATAATAGGATTTACAAATCTAACTCCTTGTATATCTTCTACAACTTGGTTGGTATAATTTTTTGAAGAAAAATTTAAGAAAATAATCTTATTGGATTTTCTACAACAATCTATAGAATGAGATCCTTCACAATTAAAACATACTACTTCATTTTTAATCCAACATTGACCTATTCGATGTGATTTTTTCCAAGTATAACAAGATGTCATATTATTCTTTTGATTTGAAAAGATATTTGGATATACTTCTCTCAATTGATGATAAGACTTTGTCAAGGACATAAACTAAAATAGATACATAAGTTAGTAAAAATTATGTCAAAAGAAAGTAACAAAATAAAAATAAAGAACTATGTATATTCAAGAAAAAATTGGAATGGCTATTGCCAAAGACTAGAAAATATACGAGACTCTTGAACTAGACTAGAAGCAAGAAAGGAGTTGACAAGAATGAAGAAGACTTCACTTTTATCTCTATATATACTATTTATTTAAGAACTATGTGGCAGTGTTCTAAAGGACCTCCAACACATGTCTAATTTTCAAGACACATGTCTAATTTGTAAGACACATGTCAAACTTGTAAAATAAGTTTCCTACATGTGTACCACGTACTTAGCTTATTTCACAAGCTACCAAAATGTACGACACATGGCTAGCTTATTCTACAAGCTACCAATATATGCGACACATGGCTAGCTTGTTCTACAAGCTACTAAAATGTGCGACACATGGCTAGTTTATTGGCCAAGTTTTTAACCTATCAATCACTTATAAACATGTATAAAGGAGAATTCCACATTTATGAAGCTTCTAAGTAGCTTCTCTATAAAATATTATCAAATTAATTTATTTTATTTACTTCTATCAATCTATATTAATTAGATAATTATTGGAGTAAATCTTATATCTATGACATTATCTCCTCTTTTTAGAGACGAGTTCCATGAGGAGCGATGATTACATGTTGAGGAAGTCCAAAATACGTCGAATTGTATTTACTACATACTCTGATCTTTGTTCTTTTTGAAGGTAATTGATAGGTCCTTTCAGCCATCGATAGTGTCTCATACTAAGATAAGAAGACCACCCTGTTATTTGATCATTGTTGAGGCCTTCATAACTTCTTTCAAAGAAAACATTCAGAACACCATCAAGAATAGTTCCTACTTCTAAAAGTATCACCAAAGATTGAGAGTTTCTTCCAAGGTCATGATACCAAATACATTATATTTTGCCATCAATCTGAAAAAAAACATGTTGTTCTTGAGGATCTTCATTTCTATTCTATCATCTTGAAGGTTGTGATAGTCATAATGTCTCATCCGATAAGTTAACAAACAATGGTTCTTGAGCTAAATTTACTGATTGTTGATCCTCCATCTCTTTAATACAAACAAATTTAAAGAAATAGCAAACAATGATACAAGATAGAGTGAAACTTCTATAGAACATATTTTGCTTTATTGCAAAGATTTTCTTGACTCTTTATCTTGATTTTGATAGATGTCATCGATAAAACCTATTGACTTCTATTAATGCGTTTGCTAGATTCCTAAATGGCTCCCATATACATTCACTAATATCGTATCCACACCAATGTACAAGATATTCCAATCAATTTTGGCACAGTCTTGAATCTAAAATCTCTTTTACCTCAAATTTTTTATTGCTGCCCATTTCTATAAGAGGTGGTGGCATTTGTCTTCTTCCTTGTATATCCACTGTCTTATAAGGCTCAAGTAGTGACATATGGAATACATGATGGATCTTCATAGATTTTGGTAAGCATAATTGATAAGCAACTGAATTGATTTGTCCAAAAATTGAAAAAGATCGAAGCCTATGATAATCTAGCTTATCACAAGGACAAATATTCTTGATATTACGATGAAGTAATCATATCTTATCGCCCACCTGGAATTGAGGTTGTTCCTTGCCATAAATATTTGTATTGATTTTTTGTCATTCTTGAGCTTTTTTTAATTGTGCCTTCATTGTTGCATGTAGCTCTAACAATTGATTCGCGAAATCTTTTGCTTTAGGATTATTAGCTTTTAAAAAGTCAAAAGTATCAAATTATAGATAATAACCATAATTTGTAAAGAATAGAGTTTGTTGAGTAGACGAATGTACCAAATTATTATAAGTAAACTTTATCAATGGCAAAAGAGTTGTCTAATTATCTTGATGATAATTGATGGTACATTTCAAATATTGCTCCAAAATTTGATTTACTCATTCTGTTTGTCCATTAGTTTGAAGGTAGAAAGTTGAAGATAGTTTTATATCCACCTTCAATATTTTGAAAAGGGTCCTCCAAAATCTTGATACAAATTGTGTTCTTCTATCTGATATAATATCCCTTGATAATCCATGATAGCAATAGATATTATCGAGAAAGAATTTAATTATTTTTTCACTTGTAATAGATTTTGTATATGATACAAAATGTGTCATCTTGAAAAAATGATCTACAATCAAGAATATAGAATCATATGAATTTGACTTTAGAAGATCCATAATAAAATCTATAGAAATAGAAGACCAAGGTTGTTTTGATACAGGTAATGGTTAAAAAAGTTTATAAAATCAGTGACAAGGAGTTTTTCATCTTGAACAAATGTTATACGACTGTATAAATTCTTTAACAGCCTTTCACATTTGAGGCCACTGAAAATCTCTTGATATTGGCTCCAAAGTCTTATTATATCCAAAATATCCTACCGCAAGGAGGTTGTCATGAGCTTTTAGAGCACGTAGTCGTGATGTACTTTTTGGGATATATAAGCAATCTTCAAAATAAAGTAGATCATTTTTGAATTCAAATTTGGAAGTATCATGAGACTTAGATGAAATATTTTTAATCTTATAGATAAGAGGGTCTGAAGACATCCTTGACTGGATTTGCTTGACAAAAATTGAATCAATAGTCAATGTTAATTTCATTGCTTGAAGATAAAATTACTCATAGATAAAATTACTTTGGCTTCAAGAGGATCATTTTTTATTGATTAAAAGCCAAATGTCTTTCTTTTGGTATAAAATAAGAATATTTAAAAAGGGCATTAGATAGACCTTGTTGTTTCTTGGCCAATAGGTGATAATAAACTTGAATCTTCACAAAGACATGCTCCAATAAGCCTGACGACAATTCAACACACGTGCTGATATGAAATACTCGAGGTTCTTGTGATTTGTATATATGGTGGCTAAACTAGAAGTGCCTTCTAGATAGTGATGCTATTCTTGAAAAGAATCCACAATTTTATAATTCATTTTTGCTGTTGAAATTTTTTTGGAATAAAAAGCTACTAAGTGGAGTTTGTCATCTGCTTCCATTTGTAACAATATAATCCCCAAAGCAAAATCTGATGTGTCTATTTCCATAAAAAATACCTTGGAAAAGTTGACGCAATACAAAATTGGTTCAGAAGTAAAAGGTGTCTTCAAAACCTCAAATGATGCTTCTATTTCTTTGCTCTATTCGAGTTTGTCTTTACAAGTGAAACATATAAGTGGAGCTGCAACTTGCAAAAATTTCTTGATAAAGATTTGATAGTAATTGGCAAATCCCAAAAAGCATTGCACATCTTATACTGTTTTTGGAATCTTCCAATTCATGATTGTTTGGACTTTCTTTGGATCCATTTTGAGACCATCATTTGAAATGATGTATCCTAAAAAGTCAACTTGAGTAGTATAAAATATACACTTTTCTATCTTGGCATATAATCTTACATCTCTAAGTTTTTGTAATATATGACAAATATGAAGTTCATATTCTTCTGTATTCTTACAATAGATCGAAATGTCATCTAAATAACAAACAATAAAATCATCAACAAACTCATGAAATACGTCATTTATAAGATATTGAAAAGCAGCTAATATATTTGTAAGTCCAAAAAGCATGACATTATATTCAAAATGTCCATATCTTGTTCAAAATATAGTCTTCTATTCATCATTTTCTTTAATGCGCACTAAGTTGTATACTCTTCTTAGATCTATTTTTGTATAGATCTTAACTTGATTTAATTGATCAAGAAGTCTAGATATCAAAGGCAGAGGATATCTATTTTTGATGGTAATCTTGTTGAATCCTCAATAATCTATACACATCTGTAGTGACTCATCTTTATTTTTTACAAATAAGATAGGAGCTCTTATTAGAGATTTTGAATGACATATAAAATTTTTGGCCAAGATTTCATTAATATATTTCTTGAGTTCAACCAATTCATTCTGGGATAGATTATAGATTGGTCCAAATAGAGGCTGAGTTCCTTCTTCAAAATCAATCATATGGACAATGCTCTAGAAAAATGTCTACATTCTTCTTCTCAAAAACATCTTGATAATCTTGATATTGGCTTGAAATGCCACTTGAAGTCTTTCCACCATCAAAAATGGATGTAACATAAATAGCAAAAGATGATTCTTCTTTTGTTTCATTCATAAAAGCTTTTATGCCTATAAATATGGGTTTTATTATACTAGGCTTATGATTTGTTACTTGATTTATGGAACTCTTATTAATTCTTTGAGAAAAGTCAAGTCTACAAAAAATCCAATCTATTCAAGGATTATACTTTTTTAACCATAATAAATCTAAAATGACTGAATTAGAGAGAGATTTAATTATATTAAAGATTACACAACTATTATAACCATTTATTATTACATTTATAGAAAAGATTTTATGAATAATATCTCCAAAAGATAATAGGTGACTCTATGATTTCTACATGTACGGATTTAGTTTTTTGTACTGAAGGTATTCTATGACTTTTAATAAATTTTTTATTTAAAAAACACGTTAAGACTCTTGAATCTAGTAAGGCAAAGGCTTTGTGATTTTTAGGTTCCAAATAGACATCTATTATAAAATAAAGAGAGGATTCTGAAGAAAAGATAAGACCTTTACTAAGAGTTTTACAAGATTTCAGTTACATGGTCCCTATTATAATTGGACAAACTCGTTTTTTGACATATTATCTTCTTTGACGACTATACTCTTTATTTTGTAGTTGCGTAGTTTTCTTGAATAATACTGAGCAATATACTTAGGTTTCCCACAATATAAACACAATCCTTATTGACAACGATGAGTCTTTTCTTGTTCAGTAAGAGGTTTAAAACATATCGCGTTGATTTGCATATTTTCTACTTTTGAATATACGTATTGAGAAGGCATTGATATTTCCATTGTATTATGATAACATTGAGGTTTTTTTGTACGACTCTCAAATTGAAATTCAAAAAGCCGATTTTCATACTTCACAGCAAAATCAATTCCTTGATTCAATGTCTAAGGATTGGATAAGTTGAGCATTAATTTCTTTATCTCATATTATAATCCATAAAGAAATTAACTAATAAGTGCAGCATCATCCTACGTGGTGTTAATTGCTAATTATCAGAATTGTGAAATATATGATGTCATTGATCAATTATCTTATCGTAAGATGTGGATCTTATTAGTTGCAACACAAATTGCATCATGTTCTCCATACATAGATCAAAATTCCGCTAATTATCCAATATTGGATCACATTATTCAAAAAATGATAAAAACCATAATAAAATAGAGCCTGACAATAGTGTTCCAATAAACTTGACTTGTGACCCTTGGGTTGGATAGCTTTGGAATTAAAATTTAATCGCCAGTTGTACTTCATTGATGAATCCTCAAAACTTAGATCTGGTGCCATCAAACTTCTTTGGTAAACTAATTTTTGGTTCTTTGATGCTTAAATTGGTGTTCAATCATAGGTGAAGTAGTATGGCTTGAAGCAGCTTGAATCATCTCTATATCTTCACTTCCTGCTAATCTTATTGCTCATTGTGGTGGTCCATTGAATTGATGTATTACGAGTATTAATTCTCTCATTTGTTCTTGCATTTGTACCATTACATTCTTCATTTCAGCAATTTCTACCATGATAGCATAATAAAAAGGAAGAAAAGTGTCTATTCTCATTATAAAATAAAATACTCAAATAAAAAAGAAAAAATTCTAGGAATAATATCAGTTTAGAAGTGGATAATTCACAACTTCTAATATGCTTATGTCTTATCAAGAGAAAGGGATAATCCTCTCTTAATTAAGAAAAGATAAAGTTCTGATATTATAATCTTTACTCTTGTTAATCTGTCAAGAACAAAAATTAAAATAGATACATAAGTTAGTAAAGACTATGTTAAAGAAAAATAACAAAATAGAAATAAGGAAGTATGTATATTCAAGAAGAAATTGGAATGGCTATTACCAAAGTTTAGAAAATACATGAGATTCTTGAACTAGACCAGAAACAAGAAAAGAATTGATAAGAGTGAAGAAGGCTTCATTCTTATCTCTATATATATTATTTATCTAAGAACTACATGGCAGCATTCTATAAGACTTCCAACACATGTCTAATTTACAAGACACATGTCAAACTTGTAAGACAAGTTTTCTATATAAGTGCCACATACTTAGCTTGTTTCACAAGCTATCAACATGTGAGACACATGGTTAGCTTGTTGGCCAAGTTTCTAACCTATCAATCACCTATAAATATGTATAAAGATGATTTCACATTTATAAAGCTTCTAGAAAGCTTCTTTATAAAATATTATTAAATTAACTTATTTTACCTACTTCTATTAATCTATATTAACTAGATAATTATTGGAATAAATCTTATATTTGTGACAGGCTTATACGATTGGGATTGATTTTTTTTAATAAGATGTTGTAGGAATTGTGGACAAAATTGAGATGTATGGTTCATTTATTTGTAATTTATATAGCATAATCCAAAAATATGAATTCTTGATTTATAATATTTAGGCTTTGCAATTGAATTTTGGTTTTTATTGAGGCAAGATATTTATTTATTTATAAATTTTGTAATATTTATCATCTTATTTTTGAATACATTATTTGTTTATTTTATCTTATTTTAAAATTCTTCTAATTTAATACTATTAAAGGATCTATATAAAGATTGGTCATATGAATCTTATACAATTAAGGGTGTTAGATTGTTCATGGACAATAAGAAGGTAGAAAATTAAAAGTAGCTTAAAGCTAAATGTTGATGGAATTTTATAGGTCGATATTGTAAGGATATAAAAAATTGATATTGATTCTTTTATCTTTCTAAGCATACAATCATTTTCCTTATCAATGATTTCTACCTTCAAAGTAACTTGAATAATTCTTTTTAAATCTTTAGATTTCTTATTTAATATATTCCAAATTGTAGAAGGCATGGCAAAACCTTGGATAAAGTAGTTCTTTATGGTATCTTTATTTAAAAGCTTATCAATGTATCAAGTGCATACTATATAGAATCGCTTCACATAAGAGGTAATATCTTTAGAGGGACCTTATCTAATATTTGTCAAAGCTGAAAGAGGTTGTTGTTGGCTAATTACAAGTCTAAATTGATGAAAGTAGGTTGCTAAAAGTTGTTCCTATATAATAAAGGATCTTTATATATAGAATCTATATCATATATATACAAAATCTATTAAAATAATTAGAAACCATATCAAATAATATCCATAGTTGGTCACTAAACTAATCATTAATATTCTTACAAACTATTCTATGTGAGCTGCTACATCTTCATTGATAGATCTATTAAATCTTAGAAGATTAGATTGAATTGTTAGTTCTTGTAATCTCAAAGGTACAATAATAGGTAGCCCTCTAGATAACATCATGGATTCAATTTGAATATCTATAGAAAGATGTTGATTACTTTTATTTGCTACATTAGCTCTTGGAGTTGGAAAGAATAAAGATTTTATTTGAGGCTCTGAAAGATGGCTTCTACCATGCTGTAGAATGGGTAGGAATTTTAGGATTTACAATACATAATTTGTAGGATTAAGAATAGGCAGGAAGCTGATGAATGGCCAATTTAGAAGGTAAAATGGATGAAGAAGTTAGAAAAAGTAGTTATCATTGGTTGTATAGCAATTAACATAGATGAGATAAGTATAAATTGATTCGGTATGGAGAAGTCGGGGCCAGACTGTGATAGTCCTGAGCCAGGGTAAGCTTGGTGCTACCTCTCTCTTTTCTTTTGTTAGGTTATAGTGGAAGATCCAGATTCTATTCCGAAAGGTTATACCATGTCAATGATGAAGTATAATAATAAAACAAAAATTTTTATTTATAAGGATGAATAAGAAATTATAATTGTTTGATGTGTGAGTTCTTTGTGGTGAATTGGAGGTCGAAGATCGGATATGTCAATGAAGTTTGATTGTGGATAAGAGTGTTATGCTGTATTGATTGTGAGAGTTGAGCGGTGAAGGAGAATATTGGAGAAACGATTTATTTCGAAAGACGTTCTTGGTGAAGAATTATTTCCAGTGATTGGAAAGAGAAGCAGGTGTATGCAGTCTATGAAAATGGTGTAACATTGCCAATTGTTGTTATGAGCTCGGAAGAAGACAGAAGATTACAGTAAGAGAATTAGTGGAGGATTGTGTCACGAAGTTTATCTTTAGTTGCGAAAGAGCAGAACCAATAGAGTGGACGGCATTATTTTAAAAAGCGTGTACGTGTGCATTGGACTCTAATGTTCAGAAGGTGGTTAGTTGTGTGATCCTAACAGTTTAGCTCAATGCGGATAGTCTCTCCCTGTGTTTGAATCTCCCTTTACAGATTTATTCTAGGCAGTATTGGTAGAGTAAGTGAGACAAAGAAGAATATCATTTTGGTACCGCTACCAGGGATTGACAATAGTATTGAGTGTTAGGAATTAACTACCAAATGAGTAGTTAAATTAGTGATGGAAAGCAATATCAATAATAGATGATAAAAGATTATAGTTAATAAGAATGAGAACATTGCTTTGAGAAAAACATGTCAGTCGATAGGAAGACAAGTGAGAGCACAAGTAAGAAATTTGTTGCGAGATGAGTAAGAACCGAAGTTGAAAAGGAAGCATTGACAAAGTTGGATTAAACCATGGTTGCATGCTTGTCGGCACATCCGAGCATACCAAGAACATAAAAGATCTTTAATATTTCAGACATATATATCGTTAAAGAAATTGCCAAAAGCACTCGTGGATAACTCCATGAATAGCCTAGTGTATCTCTTGAGCCCATTAACAGAAAGAAAATGGAGCATAGAAGAATTAGATATTCTATTGGATACTTTTCCAATAGTGGATACAACCGATTCTAGCAAGGCTAGTTCTTTAGTAGGAAATGTATTGCTTGCTAGTAAGGGCCAATTCAATGTATTTCAAAATCCATCATTTTCACCTCAACTTCAATCGATAAAATTATTTGCAGATAATAATATCAAATTGCGAAGGCGAAGAAGTCCGAAAAAGACAATTGAGGGAGACAACATTTATTTTAATAAAGAAGTAAGTAGAACATTGTCACCTTCAATGGCGGCGGGGGGTCCAGCAGTACCAATTGCGGTACAAATGGGTGCGCTGGGTGATTGCACAACTAGCGTAGTTCCATTACCTACCTTTAGAGGTCTGCCAAAAGCCAATCCAGATCAACACTTGTCTCAATTCCTGATCGCATGTGTAGCCAACAATGGTAGAACCGAAGATATTTGGTTAAAATGGCTGCTAGCAACCTTGAAAGATACGGCGTTTGAATGGTATAATTGCCAATCCGTGGGACAATTTTTTAATTGGGAGGCATTGAAAAATACGTTTTTGACTCATTTTCGACCAATAGGATTTGATAAACGTCTAAGAGAAAGATTAATGAATAGCAAAATGGTATTGGGAGAAGCGGTTCAGTTATATTATGGCCGAGTAGCAGACATCCTTCGTAAATGGCCAAATAATCAAATGCCGGACTCGTTTGTTATGTCTATATTAGTTAACGGACTATATCCACCAGAATTGAAGATGTTTGTAAAAGAGGTCCAACTTGCGACTATGGTTGCCTCACTTGATCGAGCTAAAGTATGGAAAGAATGTCATTATGACCAATTCTTAACCATTGGAGCCACAATGATTCCATCTCAAAGAGGATATCAAATACCAACCTGGAATGAAATAGTGGACAGTTATCCAAAGACAATTAATTACGGCACAAATCTTAGTGTTAATCCGCAAGGGATAGTGAATGTTGTTTCATTAGAGGTTGTACCACTAACAACTGCAGTTTCGTATTCTCCATACTCTCCATATCAAAAAATAATATCTATAATAGAATTATCTAATGAACTAGTATCAAAGGATCCAAATGAGACTTTGTTGTTAACTTTGACAAAGAAGATGGATGAGTTGGCTGTTAATCTGGCAAAGGATAAGGAAAAGAGGCATAAATTGACTAATATGCGCTCCAATATTTGGTGCAGTAATTGTAAGGGACAAGGCCATTTAGTAACGGAGTGCCGTTCACCACCCCAAATGACTATGCAATGTATATTTTGTGGAGGTAAGCATGTAACCACCAATTGCTGAAATTTAAGAAAGCAACAACAATTAGGAAATTAGACCATGATTCAACCAACTTCGTGGGATGTTAATCAAGTTCTGATTGAAAATAGGTCTGGCTGGAACAAGAATCGTCCTATTAAATAAAATAGAAATTTCTATAATTTTTTAAAATTTTGAGTATAATCAAGAAGGTGATCCCAATTCTCAAGGTTTTGTGCAAAATCAGTAAGGACACCTTCAATATCCACCTATTCAGAATCCAATTTCAGATCCTATAATACCAACTGGTCGGTCGGGATCCTTTACCTATCAAACTTGGAACAAGCCTAGCCGGTATATATCAATTGAGACGCCCCATATTCCAGATGGAGGAGGAAGGAGACCACTTTGATGCTATTGATGCAAGTAGCTAGGACTTTATGCTAGTGAATGTCCCAATCGTAGAGCTAGTGATGATTATGCTCTAATATATGGAAATTGTAAGCAATCTAGACATACTTAGCAACAGTGTAATGCTCCGTTTAATGTTAATAATCGAGATTAGCGTATCCAATTGCAAAGTAAAATAGAGGACAATATTTGAGTTCCACAAGATTCTCCGATAAATTGGATGGGATGCGTCCATGCAATACTTAGACCCAACAAAAAAAAAAAGATCCAATTCAAAAATTGGAAGTACTAGTTGCGACGGACCAATGTAATTCATTGAATGGTATTCCAAATCTAACACCAATATTGAAGATATTACGAATGATTGGATCCAATTTGTCTGTGCAACTTGAAGATGTCCTTAGCCCTGAGATATTGATTCAAACAAAATCAGTACCAATATCTACGAAGTTTTGGGAGCCACCTTATCTATTAAAAAATCCTCTTATGGACAAGAATTATGACAAAGTCCATTCAGCAGTTCTAGTTCCAAACTCTGTAAGAAAATTATCTCAAGGGGTCAAATCAAAATTGATGAAAAAGAAGAGGGCCTTGGAAATCATTGCCAATATAAAACCATATGATATTATGAAAGATTTGGATGAAATTAAATCTTCTATTACAATGAAGCAATTGTTAGTAGTTTCGCTAGAATATCGTTCTACATTGAATTCTTCGTTAGTACGACATAGAGTTCATAATAAAGAAATTCATGAGGTTAATTTGAATCCCGATCCGAGAGCACCAACTATCGATTTATCAATTGATGGTATTCTCATTCCTGGAGTTCAAGTGGATGGTGGCTCTAGTGTGAATTTAATGAGCTCTGATATAATGGAGGAGTTGGATTTAAAACAATTATTATCCATGACATTGGTATTGAGAATGGCAGATCATAGTAGGATAAAATCAATGGATATCTTACGCAGTTTTATTACCATAATCGCGAAAATTACGTATGAAATTGATTATATTATTTTTCAATTATAGAGTTTTTTTTTATCATATCTAATATTATTAGGTCGGCCGTGGCTATATTAAGCCAAAGTTAGGAATGATTGGGGTCGTGGAATGTTAATTATTGGGGAGGATAGTGACAAGATTGTTTTGCAAATGTACCTAGTTCAATATCATGGGGAGTTTCAAATTATGGGCACAGAAACAACATGTGATGATGAGGGCCAATTTGAGGTAGAATATGATGAAGTTAATAATGTGATGCAACTTGATAAGGATCCAATTCACATGTGGAAGCAAGGCATATTATACCAGTATGGAAGACCAGAAAAATATTTTTTGTATCAGGAGGATGCAGCAAATTTTGACGATGTCATTGCGAAGTGGATGAATAATTGCGCAATAAAAGAAGTCTGTACATTGGAACCAGAATTGGATAAGTATGATTTGGTGGACCATATGAAGGATTCAGAGCAAGAGGGGCAAATCAAACTGAGGGTTAATGAGGAATTTGTATGCCAATCCATTACCTTGGGCTCCAATGAAACATCCTAGATAATCAAAATATATACTGATATTATGGATATAGAACTGAGAAATTGGAAAGAATTTTTTTTAAATCATAAATCTGTTTTTGCTTGGTTGTATGCGGATTTAAAAGGTATTTTTTTCAAAGTTTGTGAGCATCAAATTATCTTAGAGGAAGATGCTACACCAGTTCGTCAAAGACAACACCGTCTTAATCCAAAATATTTTCTCATGATCAAGGAGGAAGTAGATAAATTTTTAGACATGGGTTTCATATATCTAGTCCCGTATAGTGAATGGGTTTCATCAATTGTGATAGTGCTAAAGAAAAATGGAAAAATCTGTATCAGTCAAGACTTTTATAAATTAAACGCGGCTATCAAAGAGGATTATTTTCCTTTACCTTTTACGGATAATATATTGGACGCAGTAGCTGGGCATGAATGTTATTCCTTTTTGGACGGATTTTTGGATTATAATCAAATAAAAATTACAGAAGAGAATCAGTTGAAGACTACTTTTACTACAGATTAGGGCACATTTGCTTATAAAGTGATGCCATTTGGATTATGTAATGCTTCGGCCACATTTCAAAGGATAATGACGCAAGCATTTTAGGACTATTTACAATTATCAATGGAGATATATTTAGATGATTTTTACACATTCAATACAATAACAAATCATTTGGAATATCTTGATAACTCTTTGGACCAATGTGATAAATATGGGATATCTTTGAATTCTAAGAAGTATCAATTTGGCGTACCATTGGAAAAGCTTTTGGGACACATCGTTGTCGGGTAGAGAGAATTCGCCTTGGAAAAACGCCGGGTTCCTAGCTGCTACTAGAACTTGCAGAGAACATGAGAGGAAGCCGTGCAAGTATGTTCTATACTTGCACAATATTTCTTCAAGCTTTCAAGTTATACTTGTATTATACTTGTACAAGTCTTGTACAAATATAATGTATAAATACTTGAATAATACTTATACAAATACTTGTATAAATACTTATATAAATCCTTGGTATAACACTTATACAAATACTTGTATAAATCCTTGGTATAATACTTGTACAAATACTTGTACAAATATTATGTATAATACTTATAGAATACTTATAGAATACTTGTATAAATACAAGTATATATACTTGTATAAAAAGTATAAGCAAAGTATGTATGTATTCAAGTATACCTCAAAATACAACCGCATATGAGGAATACAAGTTATACAACAAACTAAAATTAAATAAATCACTAAAAATTCATCCAAAGGTCGAATCAAGCGTGCTTACAGTCTATGGAAAGCCAATAATCCATTGTAAAACATATCAAAATTTCATAAATAGATGACTTACCATTTAAAATTTATGGCTAAAAGAAGTAGGCGCTAAAATTTCCAAGCAAATGCAAAGGCAGCAAAGCTCCTCTTCACTTCAGCCTTTGTTGTGATCACTTCCCTTCTCCAAATTGGACATGCAATAGTTTTTTAGAAAGCTCACTCCATCATCTAGCTTGCCCTAAAATTTTGCATGCATGCCTCTCAAACTCCAGTTTTTGTAGCTAGTCGATTCTACTCTTCAAACCCTAGCAACAAATTTCCCTCTTTGACACTTCACGGCTCATAAAACTTTCATCAAAACTCCAAATGTATTGATTTTTGTTTTTGTGGAAAGCTTATACAAGCTTCTATAAGCACCTAAATTATCAAAAAGATTGAAGAGACTGTCCGACTTAGGTGGTTGAACAAAGTTTCTGCCCCTCTTCGTCGGGTGGCAGCAAACCCTTTCCCACTCTCAAGCTCACAACTTTTGCTCTCCAACTCCAAATGCTACAAGAAATGTCTTGATAGAAAGCTAGCATAATTTTCCACACTCTTTGTAAATTTCACTAAGAAAGAGTTGAAATCAAACTTGCAGTAGCAGCTCGAAATTTCTGCCCCTCTTCATCGGGTGGCAGCAAACCTCACTCTACTAAAACAAGCATAACTTTTTGTTCACAACTCCAATACAAGCATGTGAGTAGGTTCTAAAATCCTCACAACTTGAAGAACACACCTACCAATTTTCACTACAAACACTTCTATCTCCTCGGAGCTATCTCTCTCCAAAGTTCACCATCCAAAAACTGCCTTTTCTCTCGGTCTAACAAGAGGAGTATATCTCCCTTTCTTTCTATATTAGACTATGAGACGCCCACATGGGCAGCCAAATCCTATTGGATGGGCCTTATTTACCCCATGCTCTTCTTTCTTACCCTTCATAAGGTCCATTCTACCTCAAAAGTCAACAAGAAAGGTAAAACAACCTTTACCTTTCTTCTAATTACAAAAGAGTCTATTCTAGGATATAAATAAGGTAGGAACAAAACAAATAGCCATCTTAATTCACTAACTAAGTGGCTATAATAAATCCTCTCCTTATAATATCTTCTAAAATAACCTCTAGCACTTACACATATATTAACAATAGATACAAGATTTTTCATATTTTTATACACTGCACGTAAATGCAGTATGACATCGTTTTAGCGGCTGGTATCGCTATTGATTCAAATAAAATTACTCATATATTGGCTTTACCAAAGCCAAAAATAGTATCTGATGTTCATGATTTTATAGGCCATATCAACTATTATAAGTAAATTATTTATTTATTTGGAGAAATATGTCAATTGTTAACGAATCTCTTAAAAAAATCGCCATTAGATAGATCTAGTTCAATTTGGATTGAGCAATATAAAATTAAGTTCGAGGAGTTAAAACAAAAATTGATATCAGCACCAATACTTGTTGCACCTTGTTGAACAAAATCCTTTCATGTTTATGTTGATGCCTCGAATGTTGCTATTGGATCCGTGTTAAGCCAAAAAGATGAAAAGAATTTGGATCATCCCATTTATTATGCTAGTCGACAATTTGCTGCTACGGTGTCATGATGTAACGTGACTATTAGGTGAAAGAGTGTGGAAATAGTATATTATAGAAGATCTTAGTTCAAAATGTTGTAGCAAATTATCTTAGAAAAATAGATAATAGTAAAAAGGGAGTAAAACTAATAAGTATTAATGCTGCCTTTTTTACAAATGAGCTTCTATTTACTTTGTAGGGTCATAAGTAAGACAAAACAAAGTAGATTGAAAAATAAAATAGTATTAGCATATATAAGAAGGAGTTAAGAAGAGGTTTCAGAAAAATTTACAACAAAAATCTCAAAATAGATACCCCAAAAAGACCGGTTATGAGCTGGGGTCAAAATCAGACCCTGAGGCACAAAACCACGTACCTACGGCGGATCCAAGAGTTTTTTGTAGATCAGAGATTGGAATTAGGGAGTGGACTTAAGAAGTTTGGTATAGGAGTTGGTTTTGAGTGATTTGGAGAATAAATGACCTTGTAATAGCTTTGCAAAATCAGGGTTGTTTTTGGCAACTTGGGATTTTGTGAAATAAAATAGGGTTGATATTTTAGGCAATTTCAAAAGTTTTGTAGCAGATCCATAGCTGGAAATTTGTGGATTTTTGGATATTGTTGTTGTTAATGTGTGTTATAAATTTGAGTAGAATCTAATAATCTAGTTGTATGTAATTGAGGTTTAAGTGGGTCAAGGTCTTAGAAATTAAGTTTTAAAGGTCAATTAGGATTTTTGAGATCTTGAGCAATCTGCTAATTGGATTGGAGTAATTTTTATTTGTGTAGATAGTAGACTTGTTTTTCTATATACCAAAGTGATTTGAAAGTGATTGAACAATGAAGAAGGGAGAAATCAACATTGGAAGATCAGCATCAAGGTTGGAGAAGGAAAAATTAAAAGGTATAAAAAGTTTTAAGTAAGATCAATGATCTAATCAATAGATATTGAGGTTCTAATTTTTCTTAGGATTGATTTGAATTGGTTAGAATTTGGTTTAAGATTTGTTTAGGGTTGGTTTAGGATTTAAGGTTTGTTTAGGGTTTAGTTTAGGATTTGATTTAAGATTTAGGATTTGATTAGGATTAGGGTTTGAATAGGATTTGATCTAGGATTTGGCTTAGGATTTGACTAGGATTTGGTTTAGGATTTAGGGTTTGATTTAGGGTTAGGGTTTGATTTAAGATTTAGGATTTGATTAGGGTTAGGATTTGATCAGGATTTGACTTAGGGTTTGACTTAGGTTTTGATTAGAATTTGACTAGGATTTAACCAGGATTTGACTTAGGATTTGATTTAGGATTTGACTTAGGTTTTGACTAGGGTTTGACTAGGATTTGACTTAGGTCTTGACTTAGGTCTTGACTTAGGATTTGATCTATGATTTAACTAGGGTTAGACTTATGATTTGACTTAGGTCTTGACTTAGGATTTGATCTATGATTTAACTAGGATTAGACTTATGATTTGACTTAGGTCTTGACTTAGGGTTTGATATATGATTTGACTAGGGTTTGACTAGGGTTTGACTTAAGATTTGACTTAGGTCTTGACTTAGGGTTTGATCTATGATTTGATTAGGATTTGACTAGGATTTGACTTAGGATTTGACTTAGGTCTTGACTTAGGATTTGATCTATGATTTGAATAGGATTTGACTTAGGATTTGACTTAGGTTTTGACTAAGGTTTGACCAGAGCTTGATTTAAGGTTTGATCTATGATTTGAATAGGATTTGACCTAGGATTTGATTTAGGATTTGACTTAGGTTTTGACTAGAATGTGATCAAAATTTGACTCAAGGTTTGACTTAGGATTTGACTTAGGTTTTGACTTAAGGTTTAACCTATGATTTGAATAGGATTTGACTTAAGATTTGAACAAGATATGACTTAGGATTTTAAGATTTCTATTTTTAGTATTTTCTAAATTTAATATTTTCTATATTATTATTTTTTATGATTAATGTATGATTCATTTACTCTTCTTTTGTAATTTCTTTAAGATTGGATCAAAGTTTGATTAATAGTGTTAAGGTTTAATAGAAGTTGTTTAAGATTCTATTAGAGTTGTTAGGATCTTGGTATAATGTATTTTCCTTTTATCTTCCACAGCTAGGTGTCCGGAGCATTCTCAAACAAATTTGCATGTATTACAACAGCGGAACAAAATTACACTACGACTGAACGGGAAGCCTTGGGCATGATTTATTTTGTCCAAAAATTTTGGCATTATTTGCTTGGTTATCCATTTGTGTTTCATGTCAATCATGATGCTCTTTAGTATATGATTAATAAACTTCAATTGAGTGGATGCATTGCTTGATGGATGTTACTCCTTCAAGAATTAAATTTTATTATTAATGTTTGACTAGGAAAGAAATATGCTAATGCAGATCATTTATCTCAATTGTCTAATATATTCGGTAACAAATTTATCAATGATGCACTTATTAATGTGGAATTATTTGCCTTCGACGTGATCACCCCAAAATATAGTGAATTGATCCAGTATCTGACATTTCAGACATTTTTACCTATATATAGTGAGAAACAAAAGAAATACTTGATTTCAAAAAATGTGCCATATACGATGATTGGAGACGCCTTGTATAAGCAAGAGAGAGATGGAATTCTATGCCGCTCTATTTTTCAAAGTGAAATACGTACCGTATTGGAAGAATGTCATTTGGATAGTTATAGAGGGCATTTTGCCGGTGACAACACTCCTAGCAAAGCTTTAATGGCTAGATATTGGTGGCCAACAATGTTCTCAAATGCACACCAATACGTCTGACGTTGTGATCTTTGTCAACATATTGGTAGACCTACTAGAACTTCTGCCACGCCATTAGTACCAATTTTAGGACAAGCACTGTTTGAAAAATGGGATATTGATTTTGTAGGACCAATCGTACTAGCCTCGCGTAATCGACAGAAAAGATATATTTTGATAGCAACTGATTATGTGACAAAATGGGCGGAGGCCATGGCAACAAAAATTGATAATGCTAATACCATAGCTACATTTTTATATGAGAACATTATCACTCGATTTGGGTGTCTCAAAGAATTGGTTAGTGATCAAAGAACCTATTTTATTAATTCTACAATTACGACTTTGACAGATAAATATGAGATCAAGCATCGAAAGACAATCCCATATCACCCTCGGGCCAATGAGTAAACTGAAAGGACCAACGGTATTTTGTGTAAAATTTGAATTAAAACAGTGTCTGATGTGGAAATAGACTAGAATACAAATTTATTTACAACCTTGTAGGCGTATCGTAATGCGTATAAAATAACTACCAGTTCTATACCATTCCAATTGGTGTACGAGCAAGAGGCAATATTACCAATTGAATTGGAAGTTCCAAGTTTATGAATTACATTAGATGAACGTCTTGGTGACAAGGAATCCCTCCAACATTGGTGAGCACAATTGGAAAAATTGGATGAAATTAGGGCTACGGCTCTTTTAACTATAGAAGCTATACAACGCCGTCGTAAGAGTTATTATGATAATAAATTATGTCTTAAATCTTTTATGCCCAATGATCTAGTGCTTCTTTATGATCTAGTCGCTTTCACAATTTTTCGGAGAAATTCCAAGTCAGTTGGCATAGACCTTATCAAATAATTGAAGCCTTTTCTAATGATTCAGTTCAATTGGAAGATTTTATGGGTACTCAATTTACCACCCAAGTTAACGGTAATCATTTACATCTTTATTTTACGTAAATTCGGGACGGATTTTTAAAACTAAAGGGAAGAGGATGTACCTGTTCATGATAGCTTACCTTTATTGAAGGTGCATGATGGTTAGAAAAGACAGCTGATGGTTAATTTTGGATCCTAATACAGACTAGTCAAGCAAATCAGAAGTGATAATCTGATACATTGGATTAAAGATTGTTGATTCAGATCCCTAGTAAAAGGTTAAGAGCGGGGCACTTAGTGAGAGTTTTCGTTAGCATTCTGTTTTGAGCTTGGTTGTCCGAGTGTATGCTTATTGGAGTATAGAATTTTTTGCAATCAGAGAGTAATGATTAGTACGAGCAAGGAGTACGTAGACAACATTATACAATGTCGATGGAAAGGTCAAAGAGAGCTGCGGACAGAGAAGAGAATGTCCAAAACATGTGATGTAAGAATAACTTGCAATCGCCGTCCCTAGTGGTGGTCACCAACATGGAGCCAATGAAGTTGGAAATCTGTTCGTCCCCACAAAGGTAGAGAGATTGTAGAAATGCACAGATGTATGTGTTTTTGCGAGGATCGGATAACTTGCCTCCAATTGATGTAAAACTAGTGGCAGAGTATATAGAAAATTATGACCCAGAGGATGGTTCGAGTGTAGTAAAAGAGAGAATAATTGAAATTGATGAGAGTATCTTATAGAAGGTATTATATTTATCAATAGGTGAGTTAGCGGTAGGCGTCATAGTGTCCACTGACTTCAGACCGAGAAATTACTTCAAAAGAGACATGGCGTCCTTTGACAAGAATTAAGGCTGAAAAGTGGCAAAGGCACTTATTCCAAAGCTTGCAGAGTAGATGCGGTTTGTTCAGAAGCGATTAGGCTTGAATCGACATACCACATACATGTCCAAGCGCTTATTGTTTGCTGCAATTGGAACACTTGAAGGCATGGTGTTTAATTGGGCAGCCTTTGTAGCAACCCGTATCTATGCAGAAATGGGAACCAAGCAAAAAATGGATAAATTCGCATCTTTGCTATGCTCTAACTATGTGCATTCCGTTATTGCACATATGTTAAGTCAACCGACAGTGGAAAAAAGTGTACCTTCTCCAATGCCGCAACAAGGTATACAGAGTTTACCAGTTAGTCCAGGGGTAGTGGTGCACGAAATTGGAGAATCAAGTAGATTGCGGGAACAAGAGGCTATCTCAAAGACTACATTAGGACGGACTTCAATTTGTGCAGTGATTGAGAAGGTGGCTGAGGCTCCAGTTTTGAACACCAAAATACTGAAAGAAGGGAACCTCACGGAAGTAATGTTGGGTCAAATTTCTAATATTGCAGCTTACCATGAGTTAATTGGAAGGAAATCTAAGAAAAAAATTGGAGTCGAGCAGGAAGGAGATAATGGAGAAAAGCCACCAAATTGTGGAACAGGGTGGAATTGGGAGACCAATACAAAATTGGAACGGATAAGCTCCAAGCAGAAATTGGTGCATTGAAGGGTGAAGTGGAAAAATTGGAGGGCGATTTGGCCAATGTCGTTCGGCCATAGGTATCTGTTCTACCAGTTTCAAGTATTAGTGAGCTGGAGGAGAAGATGAAGCAACAAGAGCGCCAATTAGAGACGAAAGATGCTAGGATTTTATAATTGGAGGCTCAATTTCGGGAATTAGGAGTAGATAATGAAGATTTATCAGCGTAGTTGAAGAATAATGATGTGGATTTATTAGAGGAGGATGAAGACGTGCCATTAGAGCCAGACGTAGAGGAACCTCCTATGAAGAATCTAGGAGCATCCTACTTCCAAGAGCCAATTTTATTACAAAAGTTTTTTTTACCAATTTTGTATTTGCAAGGGCGCTGTACAATTAGAAGTGAGGCTATGTAGAATGGGTAGGAATTGTAGGATTTACAATACATAATTTGTAGGATTAAGAATAGGCAGAAAGCTGATGAATGGCCAATTTTAGAAGGTAAAATGGATGAAGAAGTTAGAAAAAGCAATTATCATCGATTGTGTAGCAGTTAACATAGATGGGATAAATATAAATTGATTCGGTATGGAGAAGTCGGGGCCAGACTGTGATAGTCCTGAGCCAGGGTAAGCTTGGTGCTACCTCTCTCTTTTCTTTTGTTAGGTTATAGTGGAGGATCCAGATTCTATTTCGAAAGGTTATACCATGTCAATGATGAAGTATAGTAATAAAACAGAAAATTTTATTTATATGGATGAATAAGAAATTATAATTGTTTGATGTGTGAATTCTTTGTGGTGAATTGGAGGTCGAAGATCGGATATGTCAATGAAGTTTGATTGTGGATAAGAGTGTTATGCTGTATTGATTGTGAGAGTTGAGCGGTGAAGGAAAATATTGGAGAAACAATTTATTTCGAAAGACGTTCTTGGTGAGGAATTATTTCCAGTGATTGGAAAGAGAAGCAGGTGTATGCAGTCTATGAAAATGGTGTAACATTGCCAATTGTTGTTATGAGCTTGGAAGAAGACAGTAGATTATAGTAAGAGAATTAGTGGAGGATTGTATCACGAAGTTTATCTTTAGTTACGAAAGAGCAGAACCAATAGAGTGGACGGCATTATTTTAAAAAGCGTGTATGTGTGCATTGGACTCTAATGTTCAGAAGGTGGTTAGTTGTGTGATCCTAACAGTTTAGCTCAATGCGGATAGTCTCTCCCTGTGTTCAAATCCCCCTTTACAGATTTATTCTAGACAATATTGGTAGAGTAAGTGAGACGAAGAAGAATAACACATACTCTATTCAAACAAAAGCTTGTGACATCTTATTACAAAGTTTTTCTAATACATTGGTTTCTACAACTATAGATTTTATTTCTTTTTGATTATGTAAAATACGTCTAGATCACAAAACACAATTAATAAAAAAATAAGCTACCTTAGATTTAAATTTAGATAACATACAATTAAATATATTACTTCTAAATTATTCACTTAAGATAAGAAAAGATATAGTAGATAGTTTAGATAAAAAAAATAAATCTAATAACTTATAATATATTTATTTTATTTTATAAAATAATATAAGATTTTCTTTTTTCTTACCTATTTGTAAGGTATGTGGTTTAATTATATACTAAGATGAGATCTTATGTCAATTTCAAAATAATAGTATCACCCAATAATTTAATCTTTTTTTATAAATAATACATGTATTACAATTAATACCAAGTTAAGATCTTGTGCTAATCTTAAAATGGGAGAATCATCCATTAAATGGAATTTATTTTACAATTAGAGATTAAAAAACAAAGCCAAGGATAATACAAGTAATTTAAAAATTATAATACATGGATACTACAAAAATCAAATGTATTGAGTAAAAGACAACTCATAAGATAACTTGCAACAATTAACTATGCCTTATGAAGGTCATTACTTTCCACAAGTATAAGTTCAATGCTAAAAAGAAGTCATGTCAGCCATCAACTTGACTTCACTTCTCTATGAAACGTCTAAAAATTGAAGCACATATTACAAATACAATTAGATTCTTTTTTACAAAAGAGATAGATTAAAAAAAAATTGGTGCGTATAATTGAATATTTTAGTATTCAATTATACTATAAGGTAATAGAATGGTTAAGATGTTATCCTTAGGATAACAAGTCCTACCATGTTCTTTCCTAAATATATCTAAATTTTAAAATAAAAAGAAGAATTAAGGTTCTGAATCCACCAAGTTTCTCCTAGCTATGTTTTTTTTTTTTTTTTTTTTTTTTTTTTTTCCTAAAATTTTAAGTAAATTGAAGAGATAAAATTTAAAATCCATTTAATTTTATTAAGCCGTGCTCCTTCTTTTCTTTTGTCTACTATTTTAAATAAATTGAAAAATTAATATTTGAAACTTACTATTATGGATGCAAGATAGCGGATTAGTAAAGAGACAAGGAAAAGATTATAGAACTACAATGATTTCAAGAACAAAGAACTAGATTAATAAGAACAAAGAACTAGATGATTGAGAAGAATGAGGGACTAGATTGATATCAAGAAACAAGGCAACACTTAGGATTGCTCCAAGATTTGTATTGGCAAGACTAAGGTGTACTTTGGTCTTGCCTCTTATTTATACTACAAGGCCTATATCCTATTGAACCTTCTAAGAGTATTTTAAATGATTCTAGAAGATTGAGGAAGTTTGAGAAGACTAAAGAAGATTTTAAAAGATTCTAAAAGGCTATGGGAGATTCTAAAAGACTAAAGAAGGTTCTAGAAGGTTTTAAAAGATTTTAGAAGATTTTTAAAAACTATAGAAGATTCTAGAAGATTACGGAGGTTTCTAAAAAATTATAAAAGGTTTTAGAATATGGTGACTTGAAGTATGTCTATGACATCACCTTCCTTTCTAGCAACAAGTTTCACAAGGAGCCAAAGTAATTTGAAGATCAAATCTCATACGCAAGAAATCTAGAATTTATCGAAATAAAGAAGCAATATATTTTGTCATTTATTTGTTACTTACCAGTTTAATAGGATCTTTGAGGTAGCATCAATGACCTCTAGATATAACTTCTATTTTATCAACCTTCCATTCAAGAATCTGCTCTTTATTGCGACCTTTAAAACATCCTTCAAATATAATTTGTGATCCATTTGGAGTCACCTTTCCAATTTTAAGAAATATTATCAAAGCTCAAGCATTTGAATCAAGATTTTTGTGATGAGGCTTGTAGAATGGGTAGGAATTTTAGGATTTACAACACATAATTTATAGGATTAAGAGTAGGCAAGAAGCCGATGAATGGCCAGTTTAGAAGGCAGCATGGATGAGGAAGTTAGAAAAAGTAGTTATCGTTGGTTGTGTAGCGGTTAATACCAATTGGGGTAAGTATAAATTAATTCGGATAATAGGAGTAAGGGCCAAACTGTGATAGTACTGAGCCGGGGTAAGCTTGGTGCTACCTCTCGTTAATTTTTTTAAGAGAAGGATATTAGATAAGTGCTGAATATTGTAAAGTGCAGTTTTGTAATGAAGTAATGAAAAAAAGAATTGATTTATAATGAAAGATTGAGGATGTATTGATATGCTGAAATATCAGTGGAGAAATATAAGTGGAAAATTGGAAGTGGAAAATTGGAGATGTTTTGTGAAGAATGAATATGAATGTGAGAAAACTATAATACATTGAGTATTGAATCAAAGATGATCCACGAGAGAAAGTCTGTGGAGTTTGAATTATGCAAAGTGATTTATTAAGAGTGATAGCCAATTTCAGAGTATTCTTGTGTTTGGAGTATAGGATAATTATGCTGTATTTTGAGATATCGCAGTATTACATATTATTGTCATAAAGAAGGAGAAGAGAAGACGTAGTAAATACTTGAGTTGGATTATTACTTATGATATTTTATTGTTAACAGAGTTATTGGTAGTATGAGGGAGATATTGTAATAAAATTGGAATATTTTAGTGTAATCAGAAGGCAGTTAGTTGTGTGACTCTAACAGTTTAACTCAATGCAAATAATCTTTCCTTGTATTTGAATCTTCCTTTACAGATTTACTCTGGATAGCATAGGTAGAGTAAGTGAGACAAACAAGAACAATATTTTGGCGCCGCTGTCGGGAATTGACAATAGTATTGAGTGTTAGTAATTAACTGCTGAATAAGTAGTTACAATAGTGATGGAAAGCAATGTCAATAATAGATGATGAAAGATTATGATTGATAAGAATGAGAATATTGCTCTGAGAAAAATACGTCAGTCAAAAAAAGACAAGAGAGAGCACAAGTAAGAAATCTATTGCGGGACGAGCAAGAACGGAAGCTAAAAAAGAAGTGTCGATAGAGTTGGATTAAACTGTGGTTGCATGCCTATCGGCATATCCGAGCATATCAAGAATACGAAAGATCTTTAATATTTTAGACATATATACCGTTAAAGAAATTGCCAAAAGCACTTGCGGGTAACTCCGCGAGTAGCCCAGTGTATCTCTTGAGCCCATTAATGGCAAGAGAACGAAGCACAGAAGAATTGGATATTCCATTAGATACTTTTCCAATAGTAGATACAACCGATTCTAGCAAGGCTAGTTCTTCAGTAGGGAATGTATCGCTTGCCAATAAGGGCCAATACAATGTATTTCAAAATCCATCGTTTTCACTTCAACTTCAATCGATAAAATTATTCACAGATAATAATACTAAAGTGCGGAGGCTTAGAATTCCAAAAAAGACAATTGAGATAGACAGCATTTATTTTAACCAGGAAGCAAGTAAAACATTGTCACCTTCAATGGCGGCGGGGGGTCCAGTAGTACCAATTGTGGTATAAATGGGTGTGGTGGATGATCGCACAACTAACGTAGTCCCATTAACGGACTATACCCACCAGAATTGAAGATGTTTGTAAAGGAGGCCCAACCTGCGATTGTGGCTGCCTCACTTGATCGAGCTAAGATATGGGAAGAATGTCATTATGACCAATTTTTAACCACCGGAGCCACACTGATTCCATCTCAAAGAAGGTATCAAATACCAACCTGGAATGAAACAGTGAACAGTTATCTAAGGACAATTGACTACGGTGCAAATCTTAGTATTAATTCGCAAGGGATAGTGAATGTTGTTCCATTGTAGGCTGTACCACCAACAACTGCAATTCCGTATTCCCCATACTCCCCATATCAAAAAATAATATTTATAAAAGAATTATCTAATGAACTAGTATCAAAGGATCCAAATGAGACTTTGTTGTTAACTTTGACAAAGAAGATGGACGAGCCCAATGCTTTCGAATATAATGACTCGAAATTTCTTTCTCCTTATCACTTGGATCATCAAAACGTGTTTTTTGATTATAACTCCTTCCTCCATTTGTTGATTATTTATAACAGTTGCCAATTTCATCTTCTTCATCCTCACATATGTACGCATCAATAGTATGATTTGATCCAGATTCACCCATTAATTGCCTCTTTCACTTAATACTGTCAATAATGACATCATGGAATTCTTTCTTTGCAATATCCAATATTTTCTTCAATATGAATTCAACTTTAGCATTAAGGACACGTTCTTCAAGCACCCCCTTTAAATCTCTTGCTGCTTCAATATCAAAGAGAAGTTTGTAAGCCGTTGACTTACCTTTTTTTCCTAAGTCTTTTGATTTTTCTTTTGAAGATATTGAAGCATCCTTTGTTGGTAATTCCTGTGATGCCATCTCACGAGCCTTATCTCCCCGAGTCTGTCTTTTTGAAGAATTCCCTTCTCTTGTATCGTTAGAATCTTGTCTTCTCTTTTCTTCTATCAAGGCTTCATGTTGATTTTTAGCAATATAGGCATGTACTGATAAAGCCTCTACAGGATCCTCCCAACCCGTAGTTCCATGAATTATTGCAGTAGTTCTTAATAAAGCTTCTCGTGGCATCTTCTTCTTATGCATTGTAGAAATGGCAGAAGACCAAACCCCACTTGGTTCAATATTTTCAAAAAATTCTTGCTTAGCATTATCATCCATTCTAGTACCATAACTTGCAATTTCCATTACTGCAATCCCATTTGCTGCCAAATAATCCTTAATCAATGCTTTCATACCTCCCTTATCAAAATTGATTTGGAGAATATCACCAGTATTTTTTAACGCCACCTTTCCATCTTTCCAAAAAACAATGCCTTGTTGGACCATTTCATTGAACTCACCACAATCCTTTCGAGAATAGGAATCATCATCACACCAGATGCATCTTTGTACATATCCTTGCTTAAAAGTAGATTTTGAATTCATTACCGAAGTCTTCTCTTCAAGCCTTGCAAATTTAATTTGAAGATCTCGCATTCCGCGTATAAGTTCTTCAATCCCCATATCTTCTTTCTTTGACATAGTTGTTGAAGGTTGAACAATAAGTGCCGTCAACTAAGAAGTGGGCACTTGAATTTTAGGTACCTGTACCATTTTTTGGATACCTCCCCTGTCCTTCCTCCTTTCCTTTTTTTGCCAACAACCCTATTGCATCCTCGACCTTCTTCCAATTTGTTGTTAATCCTTCATCTTCTTCTATATCTTCAAGAGAAATCTCCAACCTTTCTTGTAATTCTCCATCTGCTGCTTGAAGAAATAACTCAACCTTATTTAGTTCCAAAGTTACCTTTTCTTTTTTTGATAATCGAGAATACTGTCTTTCAAAATCCCTTAATAATTTAGTAGCTTGCGATTTCTTGTTAGGATGCTCAATCCATTCCAAAAATGATTTCTTAGTGACTCGATCAGAGTCTTCTAAGAAATACTCATTTCTCAACGCATGAAAGAATTCCTCCCAAGAGCTTCCAAATTGCTCTGTAACTGATTTCACATGTTCTCTTATCTCTGGTATTGTAGCAAGTCCAAATAATAAAATCATGTTCCTTTCAGAGACTCGATTCAATTCCATTTCCTGCATATAATACCTCAAATACTTAGATATGTCCTTCCCATCAAATTGGTCAACCTTGTTAACCATTGCTTGTAATGCTTTGATTGCCAAATCCTCCTTTCCATCCTTTTCTTGTTGCCGTTGCATAATTAATGTAAAAGCTTGAAACATATTTGCAATGTTCGGGTCTAAATACATACCTTGTCCACCAGAAGAAGCTCTACTAGAAGATCCACTTGAAGCTCCACCCAAAGCTCCATCAATAGCTCCAAAATCCACCTTTTTGTTTTCTTGTGCCATTAAATCCAAATAACCACAACAAAAGCCAATACCTTCCACCCCAAACTTTCACGTCGGGTTCACCACTTATGTTGTATTACGTGTTGTCTCGGTTGGGAATGCACCGGGCACTTGGCTGTAGAAGGTAAAGTACTGTTTGCAAATACTCAAGAAATCCTAATATGTTTCATCCATATATAAGGAATATAACTCGAGCTTCAATTCAAAAGTGTTTAAAAATACTCCTCTTAGTAAAATCAATCTTACATATATCCCAATTACCTTATTTCCTCTATAATTAAGCAATTTTTATTTTTGTTTATAAGTCCTAACTCTAATCAGTGAGCTTTAATAAGCTATAATTTTTAATCAAACCGTCCACTTAGTGTGAAATTTTGCACACACATGCTGCTATAAGCCTTTTACATGCTCAAAAAAACTTAGTCCAATCCAACTTACAAACTGCAAGAAAACGCCCAAAAAGCACACTAATGATGCTTGGCCGCCAACTTGAAGATTAATGCAAAAACTTCAGTGGTGATTTCTCCTTCTTTCACCGTTAACTTTAGCTCAAACTTGGTGTGTAGCTCAACCTACAAGTCTTCTATCAGCATACTAAAACTTTCGTTGATCCAATTAGTGGATCTTTAGTTATCATAGAAACCCTATCCAACCCTAAACTGCCAACTTCCGACAACCCTTTGTATCAAAACTCAAATATCTCCTGATTGCATCGCTAGATTAATACAAAACTTCGTATACACTTAGCACACCCAACAATCCAAACAATATTAAATTTTGAATTGTAGATGCTTCACAGATTTTAGGAATCACTAAACAATGCAAGCCATCATTGTCTTATATAAAAACCCAAATCACCAATACAAACCCTGACTTTGAATAGCAATTGCTAAGTATTCTAAAACCCTATGGTTACAAGCTAAATGCCTTTGGAACGCCTTTCAAGCTAGCTATCGAACTCTAATTGCCGATCTTCGAATGTCTCCCTCCCTTGCCTTCGGCGGTTGTTTTTGTCCCTAGAGGTCTGATTTTGACCCTGTCTCATATCCGGTCTTTCCTTGGGTATCAATTCAACTAAATTTAAGGATTTTTAAGTTAAATCCTATTCTCAACTTAATCCTAATACCAACCATAATAACTATTTTCCTTTTCTATCCTATTCTAATTAACTTATGGCTTTTCAAAACCAGTAAAAGAGTTTGTATAGCCTAGAAGAAAACTTTAACAACTAACTTTTATCTGTTAGCTATTAAAACAAGAAAATAATCTAAGAGGCTTCCATAACCCTTTTCTTAAGTATCTTAAGTTCCTATTGAACTAAGATAATCAAGTATTAAATATAAATTGCTCTTATCTATACCTTTCACTATATAAACGTGCTGCAATACGACAACGTCTTGGTAACTGTTTGGACCAATGTGATAAATATGGGATATCTTTGAATTCTGAGAAGTGTCAATTTGGTGTACCATCGGGAAAGCTTTTGGGACATATTGTTTCCGTAGCTGGTATTGCTACTGACCCAGATAAAATTACTTGTATATTGGCTTTACCAAAGTCAGAAACAGTATCTGGTGTTCGTGGTTTTGTAGGCCATGTCAGCTACTATAGGCGATTCATTCATTTATTTACAGAAATATGTCAACTATTAACGAATCTCTTAAAGAAACCGCCACCGAATGGATCTAGTCTAATTTGGACTGAGGAATGTACACTTGCATTTGAGGAGTTAAAACAAAAATTGGTGTCAACACCATTACTTATTGCACCTTGTTGGACAAAACCCTTTCATGTTTATGTTGATGCCTCGAATGTTGCTATTGGATCCGTGTTAAACCAAAAAGATGAAAAGAATTTGGATCATCCCATCTATTATGCTAGTCGACAATTTGTAGCTGCGGAACAAAATTATACTATGACCGAATGGGAAGCCTTGGGCATGATCTATTTTGTCCAAAAATTTTGGGCATTATTTGCTTGGTTACCCATTTGTGTTTCATGTCGATCATGATGCTCTTAAGTATATGATTAACAAATCTCAATTGACTGGACGCATTGCTCGATGGATGTTACTCCTTTAAGAATTTAATTTTACTATTGATGTTCAATCAGCAAAGAAACATGCCAATGCAGATCATTTATCTCGGTTGTCCAATATATTCAGTAACAAACCTATCAATGATGCACTTCCTGATGTGGAATTATTTGCCGTCGACGTGATCACCCCAGAATATAGTGAATTGATCTAGTATCTGACATTTCAGACATTTCCACCTACATATAGTGAAAAACTTAAGAAACGCTTGATTTTGAAAAGTACTCTGTATATGATGATTGGAGATGCTTTATATAAGTAGGGGAGAGACGGAATTCCATGCCGTTGTATTTTTCAAAGTGAAGTACATACCATATTGGAAGGATGTCATTTGGATAGTTGTGGAGGGCATTTTGCCAGTGATAGCACTACCCGCAAAGCCTTAATGGCGAGATATTGGTAGCCAACAATGTTCTCAGATGCACACCAATACGTCCGCCATTGTGATCCTTGTCAGCGTATTGGTAGACCTATATGAACTTCTGTAATGCCGTTGGTATCAATTTTAGTACTAGCACCGTTTGAGAAATGGGGTATTGATTTTGTAAGACCAATTGTACCAGCCTTGCGTAATGGACAGAAAAAATATATTTTGATAGCGATTGATTATGTGATAAAATGGGCGGAGGCGATGGCAAGAAAAATTGATAATGCCAATATTGTAGCCACGTTTTTATATGAGAACATTATCACTTGATTTGGATGTCTCAAAGAATTGGTTAGTGGTCGTGGCACCCATTTTATTAATTCTACAATTGCGGCTTTGACAGATAAATATAAGATCAAGCATCGGAAGACAACCCCATATCATCCTCGGGCCAATGGGCAGACTGAAAAGACCAACAGTATTTTGTGTAAAATTTTAATTAAAACAATGTCTGATGTGAGAACGGACTAGAATACAAAATTGTTCGCAGCCTTGTGGGCATATCGTATTGTGTATAAAGTGACTACCAGTTCCACCCCTTTCCAATTGGTGTATGGGCAAGAGGCAATATTACCAATTGAATTGGAAGTTCCGAGTTTACGAATTGCATTGGATGAACATCTTGGTGACAAGGAATCCCTCCAACATCGATTAGCACAATTGGACAAATTAGATGAAGTTAGGGCTACGGCCCTTTTCACTATGGAAGCTACACAACGCCGCCATAAGACTTATTATGATAGTAAATTATGTCCTAAATCTTTCATGCCCAATGATCTAGTGCTTCTTTATGATAGTCGCTTTCACAATTTTCCAGGGAAATTTCAAATCTATTGGCATAGACCTTATCGAGTAATTGAAGCCTTTTCTAATGATTCAGTTCAATTGGAAGATTTTATGGGTACTCAATTTACTACCCGAGTTAACGGCAACCATTTACGTCTTTATTTTACGTAAAATTGGAACGGATTTTTAAAATTGGAGGAAAGAGGGTGTACCTGTTCATGATAGCTTACCTTTATTGAAGGTGCACGATGGTTAGAAAAGATGACTAATGGTCAATTTTGGATTGATGAGAGTACCTTACAGAAGGTATTATATTTACCAATAGGTGAGTTAGCGATAGGCGTCAAAGTGTCCAGTGATTTCAGACCGGGAAGTTATTTCAAAAGAGACATGGCATCTTTTGAGAAAAATCAAGGCTAGAAAGTAACAGAGGCATTTACTCCAGAGCTTGCGGAGTGAATGCGGTTCATTCAGAAGCGGCTAGGCTTAAATTGGCATACGACGTATTATTATCCAAGCGCTGTTGTTTGTCAAGGATTGAAATACGAAGGGTATTCTGTATACTGAGTAAACTCAGATCCATACAAAATGGTTAAGCAAAACGGTGAAATTTCAAGACCAGATTGGCTATCCTGGTGGATAATGATGAAATTAAAATGAGTTATCCTGTAATATCAAATTGCAGCCATAGAGGGTTGGAGGCTCCAATTTCAACAATCGATACTCTGTGAGAAGGAACTCATTAAAGTAATATTGGGACAAATTTCTCCAATTGGTTAACTAGAAGGGAATCTAAGCAACAATTACCAATGAAGAGAGAATGGCGAAGCGGGCACCAAATTGCTGGGGCAATTTCGGGATTATGACAAAGACGGAATCCAAGTTGGCATTGGAGCGGAAATTAGCGAAGGAAAAGAAAAATTGGGCGAATGAAAAAGATCGCATACAAAGAATCTTGAACAGTCAAAAGTAAGAATTAATAGGGAACCGCAGGATATGGGATTTGGAACGTGAAGCGTTGAAGTATTAGTTGCAAGTAGAACATAATAAAGCAGTGAAATTGGAACAAGAAAAGATAGAATTGGAAGACCAATACCGAATTAGAACGGAGAAGCTGCAGACAGAAATTGGTGCCTTGAAAAGTGAAGTGGAAAAATTGGAGGGCGATTTGGCTAATGTCGTTTGATCATAGGAATCTGCTCCCCCAGTTTCGAGTATTAGTGAATTGGAGGAGAAGATGAAGCGATAAGGGTGCCAATTAGAGGTAAAAGATGCCAGAATTCTATAATTGGGGCTCAAGTTTGGGAATTGGGAGCGGATAATGAAGATTTATCAGCACAGTTGAAGATTAATCATGTGGATTTATCGAAGGAAGATGAGGATGTGCCATTAGAGCCAGACGTAGAGGAATCTCCTATGAATCCAAGAGTATCCCAATCTTAGGAGCCAGCCTCATAACAAAGTTTTACCAATTTTGTGTTTGGGAGGACGCTGCACAGTTAGGAGTGGGATTATGTCGAATGGGTAGGAATTTTAGGATTTACAATACATAGTTTGTAGGATTAAGAGTAGGTAGGAAGCCGATGAATGGCCAGTTTAGAAGGCAGCATGGATGAGGAAGTTAGAAAAAGTGGTTATCGTCAGTTGTGTAGCGGTTAATACCGATTGGGGTAAGTATAAATTAATTCGGACAGTAGGAATAAGGCCAAACTGTGATAGTACTGAGCCGGGGTAAGCTTGGTGCTACCTCTTGTTAATTTTTTTAAGAGAAGGATATTAGATAAGTGCTGAATATTGTAAAGTGCAGTTTTGTAATGAAGTAATGAAAGAAAGAATTGATTTATAATGAAAGATTGAGGATGTATTGATATGCTGAAATATCAGTGGAGAAATATAAGTGGAAAATTGGAAGTGGAAAATTGGAGATGTTTTGTGAAGAATGAATATGAATGTGAGAAAACTATAATACATTGAGTATTGAATCAAGGGTGACCCACAAGAGAAAGTCCGTGGAGTTTGAATTATACGAAGTGATTTATTAGGAGTGATAGTCAATTTCAGAGTATTCCTGTGTTTGGAGTATAGAATAATTATGCTGTGTTTTGAGATATCGTAGTATTACATATAATTGTCATAAAGAAGGAGAAGAGAAGACGTAGTAAATACTTGAGTTGGATTATTGCTTATGATATTTTATTGTTAACAGAGTTATTGGTAGTATGAGGGAGATATTGTAACAAAATTGGAATGTTTTAGTGTAATCAGAAGGCAGTTAATTGTGTGACTCTAACAGTTTAACGCAATGCAAATAGTCTTCCCCTGTATTCGAATCCTCTTTTACGGATTTACTCTGGGTCATGAGCCCAGTATGAATATGAAGCCAGGTATTTCTCAAACTTCTAGAGGACAGAGGGGATATATCATAAGGTGCATTTGGTGTGATGATTCCAATCACAAACCTAGAGATTGTAAATCATTTGTTGATGCCATGAAGAAAGGCATCATTATCTGCAAAGAAAGAAGGATTAGAGATGCATCTACAAATTTTCTTTTGGACACTAATTTTACTAAAGGAGGAATGAAAAAATTAATAGAAGATCGAGTGATGAAGCCTAAACCAAGAGATTCGGGTAATGCAGATTCTTATCAAATTGTGGCTTGGCAAAATAATGTTGAAGCTCCATGTCTTGAGAATCATGAGACTATGATTAGAGGAGCTCACACCATTAGAGAGAAGACAAGATGGAATGATCTAGTTGATACAGTTAGCATGAGAGCTTCCTTAAACAAGGAAAGGAGGAATGAAGACTTTCAAGACGTCTATGTGGAAGTAAAAAGAGGAAGGAATGTAGAAGATGAAGATGAAGAACCAATAAGTAAGAAGCAAATAAAAAAGAGTGATGGTATACGGGAAAGGACAAAAGAAGGATCAATAATAAATCAGCAACCACAAAATATTCTTTCATCTTCACAACCAAAGAAGGCATTAATTCCAAAGCAAAGAATAGAAGAAATCATAGAAAGGGATACGGAAAAGAAGAAGAAGGACATTGAGAAAGTGGAGACAGTGATGACAAGTGCCATTGACACTTGTTTGACTAAAGAGGAGGAAGAAAAGATTGGTCAAGTATTTTTTATTGAATGTAAATCAAGCTTAGAAGGAGTTATGGTTGTGGAGGATGATAAGGTGAGTCATGAGATTGAAGAAGAAGATGTGAATAATGATATACTTGCTGATTTGGAAGAAGAAATTTTAAACATGTTTTCTCTTCAACTTCAAAGGAAGAAGGAGGATACCACCGACAACATGGAAGAAAAAGAAGCAAAGGCATATGCTTATACCACTTTTAATGATGGTTACCAAAAAGAGCAAAAAATTGGCTTTAATGAGGCTCAAGAAGAGAAAGTTGAACAAATAGAAGAATTTTTTTATGGAAAAATGGAAAATGAGGTTTTACAAATGTTTATTGGAATGAATATGAGTAATACAAGGGTTATTATGGATACAACATGTATCCAAAATCAAGGTGAATTTAAATATGGAAGAGCGCAAGGCTTAATAAAAAAAGCCTAGACCATCCAAATTCAAGAATGCATAGTTGAAGAAATCACAAATGAAAAGATGGTTCACAAAGACACAAAGATACTTATTTATGCTGAGAACTATAACTTTGAATGTGATAAAGAAAGGAAGGAGGATTATTATCATTTATTTTCGAAAAAAGTGGAGCTTGGAGAACTTCAAGATATGATTTTAGCTTTGATTATTCATGGCTTTCAGAGAAAAATCATATCTAGGAGATTTTTTGATAGGGGAAAATGTTCCATTGAAATAAAGTAAATCAATACTAAGAGTTTCAAATAATGTAGAAGATGGAGAAGAAATGAGAACAATGAAAGAAATGGAGATGGTTAAGTTGGCACATGCCGGAGGATGTGCAGGTTTGGAGGGGGTGGATGTTGTGTTGTAAATCAAAACATAGTGTGAAAAACATAAAAGAATGCATTAAAATAAAAAGATTAAGATTAGAAGAAAGGTTGATAAAAAATTAGTAGTAAGAAGATACAATGGAAATTTACCTTGAAAAGTGAAATTTCTTCAAGTTAGTAAAAAAAAAGGTTGAGGAAGTGGAAAAGACATGGGCTAAGAGGTCTTTTTGACAAAGAGGATAAAGAAGACTAGGAGGGAGATGACAAGGAAGGGTCGTGAAGAAGAAGGAGGAGAGTTTTTTTGGAAGGCATAGGATTTTTTTGATAGGCAGTATATATTTTTGTGTATAAAGGAAGCTTGGAGAGGATTTTAGGTGCGAGTTTTTGTGGGTTTGTAGTAGACAAGATAAAAAACTCATAGAGACAATTCTCATGTCTTTTGATTAAGTATCAAGGGAGATATGAGTCGTGAAAGTTGCAGGTGTTTAAGACTAGGGCAGTGAGGGTTACTAAATTTTGGGCCTTGGTTCTTGGAAACCACTTAGACTTTAGTGGCGAAATTTATTATGTTTTTGTTCCTTATAGAGTTAACTACTTTGTGTCAAAATCTCAAGTCAATATGACCTCTGAGCAAAGAGTTATGAGTGAAATTGTAACCGGTTTGAATGAAAAGAGAAATAGAATGAAGGTAAGGTTGAGGGTTTGTATGGGCAGTGCATGTGTGTGGGTTTTTTTTGGGTATAAAGGGAGTTAGGAGATGAATTTGAGTGTGAAATTTGATAGACATGATCTATGTAAGTTAAGGAAGAGATGAGTGCAAGTTTGATACTCATTAGTCCTATAAATAAAATGTTATGTTCTTTCAAAGTGACAGGGGTCTATCTCCAAATTAGTGAAGTTTGAGAGAGCATAACTTTGTGATCAGAGTAGTATTTTGAGTAAACTTTGTTGGGATTTGTAGATATATGAGTCTTTTAAGTTGTGTAAAAAACTGATTGCTATTGGAGTTATATTCGAGGAGTTATGAGGAAAGTTGTGGTCAGATCCAGAGTTGTTAGAAGGCAAAATTAAAGAAGAAGGATGGAACCTATAATTCAAGTTTGGAGAAGACTTTTGGAGCAATATTTGGAGGGTTTTTACAACATGATACAAGATATAAGCTTACCAAATTTCAGCACTTAGGTCTTCTTTAATGAAGAGCAATGAAGGTATGAAGCAAAGCGGGTCCAGAATCAAAGGCAGCATGGAGGGATTACTTTGACAACATGGTTCTCTCTAACCACATGAGCTATAATCAAAAGGTTTATGGGGTTTGCTTCTTTACTTCCTTAAGTACCTTTTGTCTAAATTTTTCTTCAATTGATATGATATCCTAGGATTTATGAGCAAAATTGAGGGCAGGTTTCTAAAGGCAGAATATGTTAGGATTAATAAAGTATGTTTTTATATAAATTCTTCAATTTTATGAACTTTATGAATCTCATCTTGCACTTGAGAAACTAGAGGCAAAAAAGACCCAATGTTTCTTAGGGCTAAGACTCTCATCGTTTACATTTGACATATACTATCAAAAAACTTACGCAAAAAAACTCTCTCCTTCTTCTTCAATGCACTCCTTCCTTGTCATCTCCCTCCATTCTTTTATCTTCTTTGTCAAAAACCTCTAGCCCATGTCTTTTTCTACTTCTTTTCAACCATTTCTTTTTTTATTAACTTCAAGAAATTTCACTTTTCAACAGAATTTCCATTGTATCTTCTTACTACTAATTTTCTATCAACCTTTCTTCTAATCTTAATCTTTTTATTTTAATGCATTCTTTTATGTTTTTCACACTATGTTTTGATTTACAACACAACATCCACCTCCTTCAAACCTACACATCCTCTGACATGTGCCAACTTAACCATCTCTGTTTGTTTTATTGTTGTCATATCTTCTCCATCTTCTACATTATTTGAAACTCTTAGTATCGATTTAGCTTATTTCAATGGACTATTTTCTCCTATCAAAAAATCTCCTAGATATGATTTTTCTCTGAAAGCCATGAATAATCAAAGCTAAAATCATATCTTGAAGTTTTTGAAGCTTCATTTTTTTCTAAAATAAATGATAATAATCATCCTTCCTTTCTTTATCACACTCAAAGTTATAGTTTTCAGCATAAATAAGTATCTTTGTGTCTTTGTGAACCATCTTTTCATTTGTGATTTCTTCAACTATGCATTCTTGAATTTGGATGGTCTAGGCTTTTTTTATTAAGCCTTGCGCTCTTCCATATTTAAATTCACCTTGATTTTGGATACATGTTGTATCCATAATAACCCTTGTATTACTCATATTCATTCCAACAAACATTTGTAAAACCTCATTTTCCATTTTTCCATAAAAAAATTCTTCTATTTGTTCAACTTTCTTCTTGAGCCCTCATTAAAGCCAATTTTTGCTCTTCTTTTTTGAACCATCACAAAAAGTATAAGCATAACCTTGTTTTTTTTTTCTTCCATATTGTCATGCAGAATAAGATTCTTTCCTTTAGTTAAGAGGAGAGATAAAACCAAAACTTCTTCTCCCAAATCAATAGGTATATTATCATTCACATCTTTTTTTTCAACCTCATGACTCACCTTATCATCCTCCACAATCATAACTCCATCTAAGCTTGATTTACATTCAATAAAAAATACTTGACTAATTTCTTCTTCCTCCTCTTTAGTCAAACAAGTGTCAATGGCACTTGTTATTACTATCTCCACTTTCTCAATGTCCTTCTTCTCCTTCTCTTCATCCTTTTCCATGTTTTCTTATATCCTTTGCTTTGGGATTGATGTCTCCTTCGGTTGTGAAGATGAAAGAATATTTTGTGGTGGCTGATTTATTGTTGACCCTTCTTTTGTCTTTTCTCCTGTACCACCACCTTTTTGTATTTGCTTCTTATTAATTGGTTCTTCATCTTCATACCCTCTTTTTACTTCCACATAGACATCTTGAAAGTCTTCATTCCTCCTTTCCTTGTTTAAGGAAGCTCTCATGCTAACTGCATGAACTAGATCATCCCATCCTTTCTCTCTAATGGCGTGAGCTCCTCTAATCATAGTCTCATGATTCTCAAGACATGGAGCTTCAACATTATTTTGCCAAGCCACAATTTGATAAGAATCTGCATTACCCAAATCTCTTGGCTTAGGCTTCATCACTCGATCTTCTATTAATTTTTTCATTCCTCCTTTAGTAAAATTAGTGTCCAAAGGAAAATTTATAGATGTATCTTTAATCTTTCCTTCTTTGAAGGTAATGATGTCTTTCTTCATGACATCAGCAAATGATTTACAATCTCTAGGTTTGTGATTGGAATCATCACACCAAATGCACCTTATGACATATCCCCTCTGTCCTCCAAAAGTTTGACAAATACTTGGCTTCATATTCCTTTTCAAAGCACTCATCTCTACTTTCAATTCCTTCAATCCCTTCACCAATTCCTCTAGAGTATCTTCATCTAGAGCCTTACTCTTTGAAGAGCTTGATGGTAACATTAAAGAAGTCTTTGTAGCTGGTGGTGCTGAAGCTTCCATTTTTACTCCATATCCACTAGCCTTTATCCACTGTTGCTTTGCAATAAGACTTATTGAATCCTCCAATTGTCTCCAATTGGTACTAAAACCTCCTTCAGCTGCTCCATCTTGAAGAAGAAGTAATAGTCTATCCTCCAAAGCTTCATTTGCAGCTTGTAGAAATAACTCTGATTTTCTCACTTCAAGAATCCTCTTCTCTGTTAGTGAAAGTTGTCCAAATTTCTTTTCAAATTCTCTTAACAACTTACTTGGTCCCATGTTGTTACCTCGTTGTTGTTCCACCCAATCAAGGAAATTCCTTTTGGACATCCTTTCTTCATCTTCATTAAAAAACTCATCTCAAAGCCTCTCTTGAAATTTGGCCCAAGTAATCTCAAAATTATTTTGATGAAGATATTCCACCTTATCTCTGATCTCTGGTACAACTGCCAAGTCAAATGTCTCTATCATCTTCTCCTCTAAAATTTGATAGATTTCCATCTCACAAGTATAATTTCTTAAAAAACTTGAAATATTCTTTCCAGTCAATCTTTCATTCTTAGAAATAACAGCTTTCAAAGCTTTTGTAGCTCCTTGTCCAGCTGCATTGGCAGCTTGTTGCCCCATAGACACTTGCATGGCCCCAAAGAACTCCTCTGCAAAATTTTGACTACCTCCTTGAGCTTAACTACCACTGGTTCTATTATCCCCTATCTTGCCTTAAAAAAATCTTGAAGCCTTAGAGCTCTCTCAATAGAAGCACCAAATGTTGTGGTGAGAGTCAAAGCCCTAAGAAACATTGGGTCTTTTTTGCCTCTAGTTTCTCAAGTGCAAGATGAGATTCATAAAGTTCATAAAATTGAAGAATTTATATAAAAACATACTTTATTAACCCTAACATATTCTGCCTTTAGAAACCCACCTTCAAATTTGCCCATAAATCCTAAGATATCACATCAATTGAAGCAAAATTTGGACACAAGGTACTTAAGGGAGTAAGAAAGAAAACCCCAAAATCCTTTTGATTATAGCTCATGTGGTTAGAGAGAACCATGTTGTCAAAGTAATCCCTCCATGCTGCCTTTGATTCTGGACCCGCTTTGCTTCATACCTTCATTGCTCTTCATTAAAGAAGACCTAAGTGCTGAAATTTAGTAGGCTTATAGCTTGTATCATTTTGTAAAAACCCTCCAAATATTGCTCCAAAAGTCTTCTCCAAACTTGAATTATAGGTTCCATCCTTCTTCTTTAATTTTGCCTTCTAACAACTCTGGATCTGACCACAACTTTCCTCATAACTCCTCGAATATAACTCCAATAGCAATCAGTTTTTTACACAACTTAAAAGACTCATATATCTACAAATCCCAACAAAGTTTACTCAAAATACTACTCTGATCACAAAGTTATGCTCTCTCAAACTTCACTAATTTGGAGATAGACCCCTGTCACTTTGAAAGAACATAACATTTTATTTATAGGACTAATGAGTATCAAACTTGCACTCATCTCTTCCTTAACTTACATAGATCATGTCTATCAAATTTCACACTCAAATTCGTCTCCTAACTCCTTTTATACTCCAAAAAACCCACACACATGTACTACCTATACAAACCCTCAACCCTATCTTCATTCTATTTCTCTTTTCATTCAAACCGGTTACAATTTCACTCATAACTCTTTGCTCAGAGATCAAATTGACTTGAGATTTTGACACAAAGTAGTTAACTCTAAAAGAAACAAAAATC
>JAWRVF010000712.1:0-189418 GCA_036785485.1 Physcomitrellopsis africana | reverse complement strand
CTAAAATAACTGGATTAGACGGAGATTTAATTATGTTAAAGGTTACGTAACTATTATGACCGTCTATTGTTACTTTTATAGGGTGGGTCTCATGAGTGACATCTCCAGAAGACAATGGACGACCATCTATGACTTCTACATGTACAAGTTTAGTTTTTTGTACTAGAGGTATTTTACGACTTCTAACAAATTGTTCATCTAAAAAACATATTGAGGCTCCTGAATCTAATAAAGCAGAGGCTTTGTGGTTTTTAGGTCCTAAATATAGTTCTATTATAAAACAAAGAGAGGGTTATGAAGAGAGGATAGGACCTTCTTTAGGAATTGTACAAGATTCCAGCTGCACGGTCCCTATTGTAGCTGGACAAATTTGTTTTTCGACATGTTGTCTCTTTTGACCGCCGTACCCCTCATTTTATAGTTGCGTCGTTTCTTTGGGCAATGTTGAGCAGTGTGCTTAGATTCTCCACAATATAAGCATAATCCTCCCTGGCGACGACGAATCTTTTCTTGCTCAGTAAGAGGTTTGAAATGTACTGCATCAATTTGCATGTCTTCTACTTCTGAATGTACATTTGGTGAAGATGTTGCCATTGAGTAATAACGTTGAGTTTTCCTTGTACGATTCTTGGATTGAAACTCAAAAAGTCGATTGTCACACTTTACAGCAAAATCGATTGCTTGACTCAATGTTTGAGGATCAGATAAATTGAGCATCAATTTCTTTACTTCATATTGCAATCCATAAAGAAATTGACTGATGAGTGCAGTATCATCCCACTTGATATCGATTGCAAGTTGTCGAAATTGTGAAGCATACACTGTTACAGAGCGGTTTCCTTGTCATAAAATTTGGATCTTGTTTGTTGCAACACGAGCTGCATCGTGTTCACCATACATAGATCGAAACTCCACCAAAAAAGATTCCAAATTGTCCAGTATGGGATTTCGTTGTTCAAGAAAGGACGAAAACCATGATAATGCAGAACCAGAAAGTAGAGTTCTAATAAACCTGACTTATGATCCTGGAGTTGGATAGCTTTGCGGTTGAAGTTCGATTGCCAATTGTACTTGATTGATGAACCCTCAAAACTTTGATCTCGTATTGTCAAATTTCTCGGGTAAGGTAATTCTTGGTTCTCTGGCGCTTACAGGGTGTTCTACAATTGGAGAAGGAATGTGATTTGATGCAGGTGTTGAAGCAGCTCCAATCATCTCTACATTTCCACTTTCTGCTATTCTTGTTCTTCCTTATGGTGGTAGATTGAGTTGATGCATTGCAAGCATTAACTCCCTTAATTGTTCTTGCATTTGTGCCATTGCAGTCTTCATTTCGATAAGCTTTGCCATAATAACACTAAGAAGAAAAGAACTATATGATATTGCTCAAGGCAAAAGAAAAAAAAAGACTTGATAACAAAGAAAATGCTAAGAACAATATCAGTTTAGAAGTGGGTAATCCGCAACTTCTAACACGCTTATGTCTTGTCAAGAGAAAGGCGTAATCCACTCTTACTCAAGAAAAGACAAAGCTCTGATATTGTAAGTGTACTCTTGTCAATCTGTCAAGGACAAGAACCCAACGGAAGCAAATAAGTAAGTGAAAAACACTCTCAAAGAAATATAACAAAATAGAAACAAGGTAGTGTATATATTAAAAGAAACTGAACGGGTTATCAGCCAAAAGACAAGTTATTAATTTGTGAGTATTCCTTGAAATCAAACTGAAACAAGAAAGGAGTTTATGTAAGAAAGGAAGTTAGAAGGCTTCACTTCATCTCTATTTATACTATCTCACCTAAGAGCTATGGCTGACGCTTCTATAGGACCCCAATGCGTTCAATTTACAAAGACACGCGTCAACTCATAGTATACAAGTTTCCCATATGTTCACCATGTAGCCACGCATTTAGCTTGGTCTTCAAGCCACCAACATGTGGCTAACTTATCGACCTCCAAGATTAAAGTTACAATTACTCATACACTATAAAAGCAAAATGGCTCATGAAAATATGTGTGAAGTTTCTTCAAAGATATTATGGAATTAACCCTGCTTTTACCTTCTTTATCTAGTTCTATCTATCATATATAACTATGTATAACTGCGACAAAGTTAAGCATGAGTTGGGAGACAACCTTGTATTTCACATTTGAGAACCTTTGGATGCATTGCATATACAAAGACACCAAATTGTATGAGGTCTAAGCTTGATGCAAAAGGAACAAAGTGTGTGTTCTTAGGATACTGTGAAGGTACCAAGGCATATAGGCTTATGTGCTTGGATAGCAACAAAATCATCAAAAGTTGTGATGTTGAGTTTTTGGAACATAAGAGTGCTTATGAGCACTTAGAGATGTGTCCAAGTGGGAGTAATGGTGTGTTTGTGGACACATCTTTAAATTCAGCAAGGAAAGAAGAAGCTAAAGACAATGAAGATAGTGGAGATGTATACCAAAGAAAAGAGCTTAAGGAGATGGATAAGATGAATGCTTCTACAATTGTTGGAACAAGCAATGAAAAAAATAAAGATGGTGGAGGTATGAGTGAACATGAAAAGCCACATAAGATTGAAAAGATGAAAGCTTCAATAGTTGGTAAAAACAAAATAGAAGAAAATGATGATATGAAGGATTATGATGATGATAATGATGATGATGATGATGAAGAATATATACCTTTGAATGAGAAAAGACAAGTTATAAGAGAAAAGAAAGTTATGGAAAAAGGTGAATGTTCATCTTCAAATGAAAGAAGATATCCTTTAAGAGAAAGAAAACCACTTGGTGAATGGTGGAAGAATCATATCTTTCCTCAAGCTTCAAATGATTCAAAGACTCAAAGATAAATCAAATGGAGATGAAAATGGCTTTCTTGAATGGAAAGTTACAAGAAGACATTTATATGGATTTATTTATAAAGATAAGTAATACCTTATTTGAGATGCAAATAATAGAAGGTCAATAATGGTTTAAATGTTCTTTGTTGGAGTAGGAGCCATTTTATGGACTATTAAAAAAAAAAAAAACAACAATAATAATAACAAGGTTGTCAATTTAGAAGGAATATATGCCAACCAGTCATATTATAATGGAAAGAATTTAATTAAGACCAGCTTTGAAGGCCATTCAATGTTACTTCATAAAGAAGAAGATTAAAATGAAAGAGATTGATATGACATATTATGCTATGGAAGACATAATTGTTGATTAAAGTATTAGAGAAGGATAGGCATGATATAATTTATTGGCATTTGATTTAAAAGCCTTTGACCAATAGCAAAGTGGGAGTGTTAAGGAAAATAGATAATAATAGAATAAGTTACTAATGGTCAAAAGGTTGACTGTTAGAATGTGGAAGGACTATCCTATAGATGAGTGACAAGGACAATAGCCTCAAGAATAGGTAAGAGCATATAGAATATGCTAAGAAATGTCTTGATAGTAGGTGAGTTATAAAAGGATGTCTTAATGATAGGTTGGATGAATGTAAGAGAGAAAGAATGGAAGTTGTCTATTAGGACAACAACCTATAAGTAAAAGAAGTTGGAAGTGAGAATTATCTCATTCCACACTTCTCTTTGTGTGCAACCTTGCTGATGCTAAGTGTTGTGGTTTCTAACTTCTAGTTCTTTAATACCCCATTGATAACATGATATTATAGCAAGTTTAGCTATTTGATTTTTTTCTTTGTTATATGTTACAAGTCAACATATTGAAGGTGTCTAGCCTTTGACTAATTGTATTTTATATTACTGAATTTATATCCTTCTTTTGACTCAAAAATTATAATTGTAGGTTAACAAGTGAACTATTTATTACTTATTTTTTTCACAACATTAAAAAAAATTCTTTAGAATATATATATAAATAAATAAATAAATAAATTTGATTTACTTATTTTGGATGTTTTTTTTGTTGAATTAAGATATATATATATATATATATATATATATATATAATTTTTAAATAATTTTAATAATTTTTAACTAATATTATAAAAAATATTTTATTATATTATTTTAAATCTTTTAAAAAGCTATATATATATATATATTAAAAATAAAATTAAATAATTTAATATAATAAAAATTATTTTTAAGTTTTATTTCAATAAATATATTTATTTTTTAAAATTTATAGAAGTAATAATTACTTTTTATTATTGGACCTACTTTAATGCTTATCACAATTTTTTTTAAAAAAAAATACTACTTAAATAAAAATTAAACATAAGAAAATTATATGAGAATTATTCTTTGTTTAGAATTAATAAAAATTTAAATGGCCACATTTACAATCTAAAGAGGTTATTTCATTTAGGAGAAAAGGTAAGAGATTATAACTTTTAAATCTTTTGATTAGCTGAAAATATAAATGTTTCTCAATTTTAACCAATTAAAGGATTTGAAAGTTGTGGCCTCTCATCTTGTTCCTTATGAGTGCCACCAATGAATCTTAATTGGTGGATTAATTAAAATCATAGTTTTTAAATTATTTAAATACCAAAATATTAAGATTATAGATTTTATGTGATTATTTAAGTATTCATTAGAATTTAGAAGAGTTTATAAGTTACAAGAGTCTTATTAAATAAAAATCATAAAAATAGAATCATAATAAGTCTTAGAGGCAATTATCTTAGTTGGTTTAATATTTTTTTTTAATTGTAAGAATTAATATTTAATTATTGAGACCAATATCTACATTGGCCTTCTATCTACATGCATTATTCATTGAAAACTTATAAATATTACTTAGTAGGTAGAAGAAGCATGAAAAAAAAACTTTATATCCGTTTAGTTATTTATATAAAAAAATAAGATATTTAGTTGATTTAAATTTTTAGGGACATACAATTTGGAAGTTCATAAAATCTTCTAAAAAATTTTAGAAGCTTCCAAGTTAATGGAAGTTATTTGAGAAGCTTCCTAATTAGTGGAAGTAGCTCAAAAAGATTCATAGTTAGTCGAAGAAGCTTGAAAAGCTTCCAAGTTAGTAGAAGCTACTTAAAAAGCTTTTTAGATAGGGATATATATTGGAGTCAAGGTTAAAGAATTTTTCAATTTGAACAACACATCTTTTGGAGTTTTAGTTCATCTTTCTTGGTGTTGTTTGTCTACTCATCTATTTAATTTAAGTCTTTGTTAATTTTGTCTTAAAACCTTTTTCTAATTCAAGTCTTTTGTTTTGTATTCTTATGTCTTTGATAGTTTGTTGAAACTGCCCTCATGTTAAATATTAGAGTTAGATCTTTTTTGTTAGAGAGTAGATTATCCCTCTTCTTAAAGATATACAAGCATTTTAAAGATTTTAGATTATCCTCTTATAAATTGATATTTTCTTCATCACAATATTAGAGCTTTATCTCACTTATGAGAGACTGAATCATCCCTCTCTTTAAAGGTCTTAAAATATTTTAGAGGTTGCGAATTACACTGCTCTAAATTGATATTATCTTCTTATAGATTCATTTTTTCTTTCTCTTAGAATGGCTACACGTCAAGATAGTAGTATGATAAAATCTTTTGAGTCCAAGTTAGATGCCATTATAAGCGCTTTTACTACTTTATTTACAAAGACTATAAAGATTGAAGGAGTTGTTGCAAAACTTCATAACAATGCAACATTTGGAGTACTACAACTTAGACTGTATCCACCTCCAACTTCTGTGCTTGAAGATGCAATACTACCTATGTTGTGTCAAAAAAATCTCTCTGTTCAATAATGTAAGGAGTCTCGAGTTAGTCTTTAGGAGAAATATGATGGTATATATTGTTGTATTATATGTTGTCTTATTTAAAGATACACCAGGCACTTGGCTATAGAAGGTGGAGTTGTAGTTTAAAAGTATGCAAAACATCTTAAAATGTTTCATCCATGTAAGAAGAATGCAATTTGAATTTCAATTCAAAAGTGCTTATAGTCAATACAAAGTGCTCATAGACACTCTTCTTGATAACCTCAACTATACACTAACTCCAATTGCCTTATTTCTTTCACAATTAGACAACTTAGATTTTCTTTTGTAAATCCTAATCCTACTCAGTAAATTTTAGTAAGCTGTATTTCTTAATTTGACTATTTTTTTATTATAAATTTTTTTGCACAAATGCCACTATAAATCTTCTATATGCTTAGAAAATTTCAGCCTAATTCAACAAACAAATTGTGAAAAATTGTCCAAAAACTGCACTGATATCACTTAGCCGTCAACTTGAAAGTTGATGCAAATATTCTAGTAGCAATTTCTCCTTCTCTAACTATTAACTTCAGATCAAAACTAGTGTAAAGCTTGATTTCTAAGTCCTCTAATACTATGCAAAAATTAACCTTGTTTTAATTGATAGATCTCTGGATATTGCAAAATCCTAAACAATCCCAAATTACAAACTTCTGATATCTCTTTATACTAATGATCAAATATCTCTCGCCTGCATTATTAGATTAATACAAAATTTCATACATTCTTAGCACATCTAATCAACCACATATGATCAAATTTTTAATTGTAGATATTTCACCAATTATATAGACTAGCTAAGAATAATAGTTCTAATTTTATTATATAAAATCCAAATCACATATACAAACCTTGACTTTGAATAATGATTGCAAAGTCATCTCAAAACTTACAAAAATAAGTTTCATGCTTCTAGAATAAGCTTAAAGTTAGATCTCAAATCCTAGTCGCCAATCTCTATACAATCTCCTATTTTGCCTTCAATAGCTATTTTAGTAGTTGGAGGTCTTATTTCAATCCTATCTTGCAAACGGTGTCATATAGTGACATGGCCATTAGGTGAAAGAGAAAAGGAATAACTATAATACATAGGAGCTCAAGTAAAAATATTTGAGCAAATTATCTAAGAATTATAGATAATAGAGAAGAAAATAAAAAATAGTTAAAAAGCTAATACTACCTTTTTATAGGAGAGGCTTCTATTTACTTTGTATGGCCATAAATAAGATACAACAAAGTATATTAGAAAAATAAATAATATAAGAATCATTAGAAAAGAATTAAGAATAGATTTTGAGAAAACTTTACCTCAAAAGTCTCAGAATTGATACCCGGAGAAGACTGGTTACAAACCTTGGTTGAAATCAGACCCTGAGGTACAAAATCATGTACGTAGGGCGGATCAATTCTTCTTTGGCAAATCAAAAGGTAGGATTGGAGAGCAGACTAGAGGATCTTTCTTTGAGCATTGATTGGGAGTGATTTGAGTTTATAACAACTTTGTAAGGACTTTGCAAAGTCAGGGTTGATTTTAGTAACTGTGATTTTTATGAAATAAATTGGGGATTATATTTTTAAGCATTTTGTAAGATTAGTTATAGATCTATAGGAGAAAATTTGTGGATTGGTGCATAAAATTGTGCTTGTAAGGTGTTATAAATTTGAGATTGATTTAATAATTCAATTAAAGATCATTAAAGTTTATATGGGTTGAGATCTCAAAAATTGGGAATTGAAGGTCATTTAGGTTTTTTAAGATTTCTAGCAATCTATTAGTTGGATTGAAGTGAAATTTATATATATATGTGTAGAAGATCTAATTTCTATATGCATGTGAAATTTGGAAGCAACAAAATAGTATAAGAAGGAATTATTGGTATTGAAAAATTGTCATTAAGATTGGAGAAGGAGGCTAGTCGACACTTGATTGAATTTTTGGATTGAATTTCTTGCTAGTAAGTTTGATCTTCTTCAAATTTCATGTGCTTGCTATCAACTTAGTTTTTAAGAGGTGTGTAAATTTTTAAGCAAGATCAACAGTTTGGTCAATAGATATTGAGTTTCTAAATTCCCATAAGGTTAAAATAAGTTGGTTAGGATTTGATTAGGATTTAATTTAGGATCCGGCTAGGATTTGGTTAGGGTTTAGTTTAGGATTCATTTTAGGATTTGATTAGGATTTGTTTTAGGATTTATTAGGATTTGATTAGGGTTGACTAGGATTTAGATATGATTTGTTTAGGATTTGGTTAGAATTTAGTCAAGGTTTGACAAGGATTGATTAGGATTTAGTTACGGTTTGATCAGGATTGATTAGGATTTAGTTAGGATTTGACTAAGATTAATTAGAATTCAATTAAGATTTAACCAAGATTCAGTAGGATTTAGTTAGAGTGACTAGGATTGTTTAGGACTTGTTTAGGATTTGACTAGGGTTGATTAAAATTTAATTAGAATTTGATCAAGATTGATTGTGATTTAATTAGGATTTGATAAAGATTGATTGTGATTTAATTAAGATTTGACCAAGATTGACTAGGATTTAATTAGAATTTGACCAAGATTGACTAGGATTTAGTTAGGATTTGATAAAAATTGACTAAGATTTAGATTCAATTTGACCAAGATTAACTAAGATTTAGTTAAAGTGATTAAGATTGTTTAGGATTTATTAAGGATTTGATTAGGATTTAGTTAGGATTTGATCAAGATTGATTAAAATTTAATTAGAATTTAATCAAGATTGATTAAAATTTAATTAGAATTTAATCAAGATTGATTAAAATTTAGTTAAGATAATTAGAATTATTTAAATTTTTTTTAAGATTTGATTAGGATTTAATTAGGATTAACCAAGATTGATTAGGATTTAGTTAAGATTTGACTATGATTGTTTAAGATTTGGATAAAATATAATTAGGATTTGACCAAGATTGATTAGGATGTAGTTAGAATTTCAGTAGGATTTGGTTAAGTTTTATTTAAAATTTGACTAGAGGTGTTAGAGCTAGTTATTGTTATTTTTGTTTATCTTCTACAGCTAGGTGCTTGGAGCATTCTCAAGTAAGACTTCACGGCATATGACATATTTGGTGAACTTGACATGAAAAGCTTGAGGTAGAAGGTAATTGGAGATTTTTAATTTATTTGAACTATAGAGAAGGAAGGCAAGAGAATGGAGGGAGGAGCTATGGGTGATATTTCAAGTGGAGTTATAAGCAAAAGTATTAGTAGAAGATAAGGTATGTATTTTGATTCTAACTCTGCAAGCATGTTTGAAGCATTTGCTTTATTTATACAACAATAACATGTTAAAGACCACAAAGAAGATATGGCAAATAAAGCATTACATGCACTTGTGAACAAATTTGATGAATTTGAAGGGAAGGATTTTTCAAGATAATTAAGGTATTATATGAAAGAAATAGAATTGTAGCGTGTTTCTGAAAAAGAGATGGTTCAATTATTTGAATTAGCTATTATATCAGAGATAAAGAATCATGTGAAGTCTATTATAGGATATGTTGGAGGTTCATGGAAGAAATTTTTTCAAATAATAAGGGATGAGGATTTTCTAAAAGACAATGGTTAGATTACAAAGAATTCATTTTTTGAATGGATTGAAAGGCCTAAGAAGGATCTTTAAGAAATAGAATTATTAAGAGAATTTGAAAGATAATATTTTCATTTATCCAAGAAGAAGAGGCAATTATTGGATCCAAATAAAGTAGAATTCTATCTTCAAGCATCTTATAGAAAGTTATAGGAAAAATTAGAAATATTGCTTGAAGATAAAGAAGAGGAAACAAGATTGACATCAAATTAGAAAGAAGTGGAAGAGGCAATAGGATTGCTTACAAAAAGAATAAAGAGAAAGAATAGGATAGATATTCAAAGACCATTGTAAGCATCTAAGATAAAATTGCCTACCAACTATCTTACATGTATAATACAACCTTCAATGTCTACATCAAAGAAAGAAGAAATGAATATAGATGAGATCATACATGGGATGACAGATTTATAAATAAATTTGTAAAACTTATAGAGAAGGGTCAATCATCTAGGATATCAACAAGATAAAATTCAAGACCAATAGAAGATATAGTACATAGGTGCATGCGGTGTGATAGCATGGAACACTCAAGAAGTGAGTGCAAAGATTTTACAGAGGCACTATGCAAAGGAGTTGTTTTTTTTTAAAGATGGTATAATACACTTGAAAGAAAGTAGAGAGAAATTAGAAACAAATTTTGATAAAGGGGGAATGAAGGTATTTACAAGAGATGCTTTTAAAGTGCATACAATCTCAAATAAGAAAGCAGATCAAAGCAAATATTTAAGTATAAATCTTGAACTTCCAAGAAAATCTTATTATTTGTGGATAAGTATAATAAATTATGTTGAAAAAGAAAAATTTACTACAAATGATTTAAAACGTTTTGATAATAATATTTGACAAATTATTGGATAGAATGATCCAATAGATGGATTATCAGTGCATGCTCATATTGCAAGAAGTCAATATGAAGCATTAATAGAAGAAAAACAAAAAAGAGATGAAAATAATGAAAGGTCATAAAAAAAAACCACAAGAAGAGATATAGCAAGACAACAAAAAAATCCTATACATGAGGAAGAAATAGAGAATGTTTCTATAAAGGAGAAGGAAATTCTAAAAGAAAAAGGAAGACTCCTGCCTTTAAATTACAATCAGATATTGAGGCTCCTACAGATTTGAAGAAGATATTAGAAGAACGGATTTTAAGGGAGAAGGTTGAATTTACAATTGATGAAATTTTGGAAATTACAAAGCGTGAATTTCATGAAGTTATTATTGATATAATAAAGAAGAAAGGATAATCTATAGGAGATATTAAGACACCAAATATACAAGAAACAAAGGTAATGAAAAAAAGTATAGATGAAGAAAATGAAATACAAGTTTTAGGAGATGTTTCACAAGTTTGACTTATAAAAGAAGGACATGGGACTTAACCATCTAATCATTATTTTTAAAACCATTGAGCAAGGGCTATTACAGAAGCTTTAATAAAATTGGGAGATTTGGAGGAACCAATTGTCGTATTAATTGATCATGGTTCTGAGATCAATTTGATATCAAAAGAGCTATATAAAAAGAAAAAAATGGCCTATTGATAATAAACATGGGTGGATGATAAGATCAGCAAATAATTCAAAGGGGGATTTATATGGAGCTTGTCCAAATATCAAGGTGATAATTAAAGATGTTATGCATGAACAACATTTTTTTATACAAGAGATGTGTACATATCCTATTATATTGGAACAACCATATATTACCACTACACAAATGGAGACAAAGGTAATAGATGATGGTTTAGCCTATGCAAGGATAAGAAGTCAAGATGGAATGAAAGTAATTCAGTTTTTGACTATTTGTGCCAATCATGAAAAAAATTATGAGAAGTTGAGAGAAAAGCCATTATCAAATAGGAATTTTGAAGACCTTGAGGATTTTTACCACGCACCATTATAAAATGGGATTGCATTGGATTAGAGAAAGAAATACTCTTGCTTAATTTAAAAAAAAAGATTATATCTATTAGACTTATTGATTTAAGATAAGATTGTGTATTGTCTTATAAGACTATTGATAAGATGAAAATGATAGATAGACGTTATATTAAAAATATGGAGCAAATGTTAAAAGAAAATGGAGAATTGATTGAAGACAAATTTATTTCAGAAACATTTGAAGAAGTTGGATTTACAGATATTATGGAAGAATTAAATTATTTATTATGATATGGATTACAAAGAAAAAATAGAGTTATTAATTTATGTTCAAAAAAATATTATGATGAAATTTAAAAATTTATAGAAATCTTAAGTCACCAAGAGGTACATGTCAAGACTAAGTATAAATCCATGGAGAAAAAGGTTAAACTAGTGGCTTTGCCATTACCATTGGATTGTGAAGAAAAGGTGAAGGGAGCATCTACACAACCAAATTTAAGAGATCTTAGGAAAATAAGGCATGAATTTATAGATGCTACATTAGATGGATTAAAATTTGGTTGGATGTGATGGATTTTTGAAAAAATATGAAGAAGAATGTTTAAGAGAAATACTTTCACAACATGGAAAGGCTTTTGCATTTGAAGTATATGAAATTGGATGTATTTATCCATGTATTGTAGCACCTATGGTTATTTTTCCTATTTCTCATGAATCATGGAATTTGTAGCCAATTCGAGTGCCAAAAGCTCATTTATCCAAATCAATAAATTTATTCAATAAAAAGATTAAAATAGAGATTTTAAAACCATTTATTGCACCTTATTCTAATCAATGGTTTATAATACCAAAGAAAAACTGAACGATGAGGTTTATATAAGATATGCAACCTGTAAATAAAGTAATTATTAGAAATATGGATTCAAGTCCAATTGTGGATGAATTTACACAAGCATTTGCTGGAAGAGCAATCTATTCAATGGATGATTTTTACTTAGGATATGATCAATTCCAATTGGCATTACAAAGTAGAGATTTAACTACTATGAAGACTCTATTGGATTTATTAAAGATGTGTACATTGCCTCAAGAGGCTACTAATTCAGTAGCTCATATAATAAATGTAATAAACAAAGTATTGAGGGACTTTATACTAGAAAAGACTATGCCATTCTTAAATGATGTTCCAATTAAAGGATGTACAGAAGGAAAAAAAGATAAAACATTGGATCAAAAGAATTATAGAAGATTTATTGCAAATCATATTATGGATTGTAAAAAGATTCTATTACGGTTGGAAGAGGTAAATTTGACCTTATCAAGTGTTAAATCTATATTTGGAATAAATGAAATACTTATTGTTGAGCACATGTGTGGATCTTATAGATATAACTCAAATATTGAAAAGATTGATATTATTAAAAAAATGAAAGAATGTGCAAATATAACAAAAGTCAAAAGATTTTTATGAGCATATATTTTTTATCATATATGGATATCTCATTTTGCATATATAACAAATCTATTATGTGAGTTGCTAAGAAAGATTAAAAAATTTCAATTGAAAGAAAAATAAAGAAAAGCTATGGAAATATTGAAGGTATTTCTTTTTTTACTTCTAACTTTAAAGAAAGTCGATTATAAATATAGAAGGCCAGTGATATTGATAGTTGATACAAATCCAATTAAAATAGGTTGGACAATTGGACAAGATGATGAATAAGGAAATAGATATGTAATAAGATTTAAAGCAAAGATTTTGAATATTAGACAAAGGGCATATGTACAAATTAAAAGAGAGTTATGGAGTATAATAATAGCCATGAAAAATAAAAAAGAATATTTGATAAGATTTTCAGTAGTTATAGAAACAAATTATCTACCTTTATTGGATATGATCACAAGTTGTTCAACTCTTGATATTACTACATTAAGATAGATAGCATATATTAAATCTATAAATCCAAAGTTTAAGTATATTTCAAGAAAAGATAATTTAGTTGCAGATATATTATCAAGGACAAGGTATTATGATGAAGAAGATATGATTGATTGAGAAGATGATGTGGGCACAAAATTTTATACTAATATATTATCAAAGGAAGAAGGTGTATGTTTAAATATACCACTGGAATCAATTTCAAGAGATTTATATGAAGCTGAATGGAAAGATGTTGGGGAGTATCTAAGTACATTAAAACAACAAGAAGATTAGACAAATGAAAAATTTAAGAAATTCTGTAAAAAGACGTGTAGATATTTTTTACGTAATGGATATTTATGAAAGCATCCAAAGAAAAGAGGAAAATTACCACAGCGAGTGATATGTAGTTTAGAGGCTCAAGAAAAGATTATTAAAGATTTCCATGAGAATTTGTGGATAGGATATAGAGGAATTTGAGCAACTTTTATTAAAATAAAAGAAAGATATTGGTAGAAAGGCATATACAAAGATGTAGCACATTTTATAGGATCATGTGAGACTTGTCAAGTTTATTTTAATATTTGACATCGAGATGAATTACATTCAATTTATCCTCTAAAATTATATTATAAGTGGATAGTGGATTTAGCGGCAATGCCTATGGGACATAGACAAATAAAATATTTGATACTTGTACATGAAGATTTATCAAATATGGTTGAAGGACAAGCATTAAGAATAAAGAGTAATGAAATGAATATCGATTCCTCTTAAAAGACATTGTTTGTTACTATGGTTGTATTAGAAAAACCACTATAGATAGAAGTGAATTGGATGCAAAAAAAACAAGAGAACTCTTTGATAGAATGGAAATAATTTTTTTTTTTGACAACAATATATAATCCAAAAGGTGTCAAGGACATGAACAAGAAAAAGATGTATAATCTAATGAAAATTGTATCAAAGTAAAGTCACAAAATAAAAATAAGAAAGTATGTATATTAAAAAAAAAATTGGAATGGCTATTGCCAAAGACTAGAAACATGAAGACTCTTGAAACTAGACTAGGATCAGGAAAAGAGTCGACAAGAGTGAAGAGGGCTTCACTCTTGTCTTTATAAATACTATCTAACTAAGAGCTACATGGCGATATTCTATAGGACCTCATACACGTTGTCGTGTTGTAAATCAAAACATAGTGTGAAAAACATAAAAGAATGCATTAAAATAAAAAGATTAAGATTAGAAGAAAGGTTGATAGAAAATTAGTAGTAAAAAGATACAATGGAAATTTACCTTGAAAAGTGAAATTTCTTCAAGTTAGTAAAAAGGAAAAGGTTGAGGAAGTGGAAAAGACATGGGCTAAGAGGTCTTTTTGACCAAGAGGATAAAGAAGACCAGGAGGGAGATGACAAGGAAGGGTCGTGAAGAAGAAGGAGGAGAGTTTTTTTGGAGAGATAGGGTTTCTTTTTGATAGGTAGTATACGTTTTTGTGTGTAGAAGAAGCTTAGAGAGGATTTTAGGTGCGAGTTTTTGTAGGTTTGTAGTAGACAAGATAAGAAACTCATAGAGACAATTCTCATGTCTTTTGATTAAGTATCAAGGGAGATATGAGTCGTGAAAGTTGCAGGTGTTTAAGACTAGGGCAGAGAGGGTTACTAAATTTCGGGCCTTGGTTCTTGGAAACCACTTAGACTTTAGTGGCGAAATTTGTTGGGTTTTTGTTCCTTATAGAGTTAACTACTTTGTGTCAAAATCTCAAGTCAATATGACCTCTAAGCAAAGAGTTATGAGTGAAATTGTAACCGGTTTGAATGAAAAGAGAAATAGAGTGAAGGCAAGGTTGAGGGTTTGTATGGGCAGTGCATGTGTGTGGGTTTTTTTGGGTATAAAGAGATTTAGGAGACGAATTTGAGTGTGAAATTTGATAGACATGATCTATATAAGTTAAGGAAGAGATGAGTACAAGTTTGATACTCATTAGTCTTATAAATAAAATGTTATGCTCTTTCAAAGTGACAGGGGTCTATCTCCAAATCAGTGAAGTTTGAGGGAGCATATCTTTGTGATCAGAGTAGTATTTTCAGTAAAATTTGTTGGGGTTTGTAGATATATGAGTCTATTAAGTTTTATAAAAAACTGATTGCTATTGGAGTTATATTCGAGGAGTTATGAGGAAAATTGTGGTCAGATCTAGAGTTGTTAGAAGGCAAAATTAAAGAAGAAGGATGGAACCTATAACTCAAGTTTGGAGAAGACTTTTGGAGCAATATTTAGAGGGTGTTTACAACATGATACAAGCTATAAGCCTACCAAATTTCAGCACTTAGGTCTTCTTTAATGAAGAGCAATGAAGGTGTGAAGCAAAGGGGGTCTAGAATCAAAGGCAGCATAGAGGGATTACTTTGACAACATGGTTCTCTCTAACCACATGAGCTATAATCAAAAGATTTATGGAGTTTGCTTTTTTACTTCCTTAAGTACCTTGTGTCCAAATTTTGCTTCAATTGATATGATATCCTACGATTTATGAGCAAAATTGAGGGCGGGTTTCTAAAGGCAGAATATGTTGGGATTAATAAAGTATGTTTTTATATAAATTCTTCAATTTTATGAACTTTATGAATCTCATCTTGCATGAAACTAGAATAAGGCAGGTATTTTTGAGATAAAATTTCTCTTCGACCAAGTGAATTTGTAAGACCACGTGTCGAACTTATTAAATGAGTTTTAGCATGTCATACGTACTTGACATTTAAAAGTAAGCTACCAATATATGTATTATGATATGGCTAGTTTGTTCTAAACCTACTTACGTATGGCATCACTTAGCAACTATTAGTAAATACCATTATGTATGATACATGTTGTTAACTTATTTCTTGACTATTTCAGCAGTAATAGCCGTAGCCAGGTAGCATTTGATCAATTTTAACCTCATCGCCTATAGACATGTATAAAGGTGATTTCCGTCTATCAAATATTATCAAATCAACTTATTTTATCTACTTCTATTGGTCTATTATTATTTAGATAATTTACTAGAGTAAATCTTATGTCCGTGACATTATCCCCCCTTCTAGGGACGAGTTCCACGAGGAGTGGTGATTACATGTTGAAAAAGTCCAAAGTACGTCGAATTGTGCTTGCCACATACTCAGATCTTTGTTCTCTTTGAAGGTAGTTGATAGGTCCTTTCAGCCATCGATAATGTCCCATACCAGGGCGAGAGGACCACCTTGTTATTTGATCATTGTTGAGGCCTTTATAACTTCCTTCAAAGAAAACATTAGGAACACCATCAGGAGTAGTTCCTACCTCTAAAAGTATCACCAAACATCAAGAGTCTCTTCCAAGGTCGTGATACCAAACACGTTGTATTTCGCCATGAATCCAAGGAAAGACATGTCATTCTTGAGGGTCTTCATCTCTATTCCGTCGTCTTGAAGGTTGTGATAGTTGTAATGTCTCGTCCGGTAAATCAACAAATGATGGCTCTTGAGCTGAATTCGCTGGTTGTTGATCCTCCATCTCTTTAGCACAAACAAATCTAAGGAAATAACAAACAATGATACAAGGTAGGATGAAACCTCTATAGGACCTGTTTTGCTTTATAGCAAAGATTTTCTTGATTTTTTTATCTTAGTTTTGATAGATGTTATCGATGAAATGCATTGATTTTTATTCATGTATTTGCTAGATTCTTGGATGGCTTCCATGTGCGTTCATTAATATTGTATCTTCGCTAATGCACAAGATATTTTAGTCGATTTCAATGTCGTCTTGAATCTAAAATCTCTTCAACCTCGAATTCTTCGTTGTTTGATAAGCCTTCTATGAAAGCGGTGGCGTTTGTCTTCTTTGTGTATGTTTACTATCTTGTAAGGTTGGGTAACGCGTGGATAGGATGGATTTTTCGCGGACTCAGATAAATTATAATCAATATACAACTAGATTGATTTGTTTAGAAATAGGAAAAGGTCCAAGCCTACAATAGTCCAATTTATCACAAGGACAAGTAATCTTGATATTGCGATGAAGTAACCATACCTTATCCTCCACGTTGAATTGTGGTTGTTCCTTGCGATACGCATCTCCATTTATTTTTTGTCATTCTTGATCTTCTTTTAATTGCACCTTCATTATTGCATGTAGCTCTGACAAACGATTTGCCAAATCTTCTGCTGCTGGATTATCAACTTTTGAAAAGTCAAAAGCATCAAGTCGTGGGTGGTAACCATAATTGGCAAAGAAAGGTATTTGTTGCATAGAAGAATGTATCGTATTATTATAAGCAAATTCTGCCAATGGCAAAAGAGCTATCTAATCATCTTGTTGGTAGTTGATGGTACACCTTAAATATTGCTCCAAGACTTAGTTCACGCGCTCTATTTGTCCATCAGTTTGAGGATGAAAAGCTGAAGATAACTTTATGTCCACTTTTAAGATCTTGAAAAGGGTTCTCTAAAATCTTGACACAAATTGAGTTCCCCTATCCGATATAATATCCTTAGGTAACCCATGATAGCGATAGATATTATCAATGAAAAGCTTAGCTGTTTCTTCACCTGTGATAGATTTTGTGCATGGCAAAAAATGTGCCATCTTGGTGAACCGATCTACTATCACAAATATAGAGTCATAAGATCTTGAGCTTGAAAGATCTGTGATGAAATCCATAGAAACAGAAGACCATGGTTGTTCTGGAATAGGTAATGGCTGAAGAAGCCCAAAAAGTCGATGATGAGGAGTCTTTGATCTTGAGCAGATATCACATGATTGTACAAAGTCTTTGACTGCCTTCCACATTTGAGGCCACCAAAAATCTCTTGATATAAGTTCCAAAGTCTTGTTGTATCCAAAATGTCATGTCGCTGAAAAATCATGAAGTCCTTGAAGAACACGTAAACGTGCTTCTCTTATTAGAACATATAGGCATCCTTCAAAATATAATAGATTATTCTTAAATTCAAATTTAGAAGAATCATGAGACTTGGAAGAATTATTTTTGATATCATGAACAAGAGGGTCTGAGGACATATTTGACTGAATTTGCTTCAGAAATGTTGAATCAACAATCAATGTTTATTTCATTGCTCAAAGATGAAACTGCTCTGGTTTCAAAAAGACCATTCTTTATTACTCAAAAGCTACATCTTCTTCTTTTGGTGTAAAATAAGAACGTCTAGAAAGGGCATCAAACAAACCTTGTTATTTTTCTAGCTGATAAATGATAATGAAGTCGAATCTTGACAAAGACATATTCCAACGAGCTTGACGACAATTCAATATGCTTGCCGATATAAAATACTCGAGGTTCTTGTGATCCGTATGTACAGTGATTGGATTGGAAGCGCCTTCTAGATAATGATGCCATTCTTGAAAAGAATCCACAATTGCAAGAAGTTCTTTGTCGTAGATCTCATAATTGATCTTGGCTGCTGAGAATTTTTTTGAATGAAAAGCTATTAAATGAAGTTTGTCATCTGTTCCCATTTGTGACAAAATTGCACCCAAGGCAAAGTTTGATGCATCTATTTCCATAAAAAATGCCTTGGAAAAATCTACACAATACAAGATTGGTGCAGAAACAAACGATGTTTTTAAAACTTCAAGTGCTGCTTCTGCTTCTTGATTCTATTGGAGTTTGTCTTTACAAGTCAAATATGTAAGTGGAGCTGCAACTTGAGAGAAGTCTTTGATGAAGATTTGATAATAATTGGCAAATCCTAAGAAACATTAGACATCTCTTACCGTCTTTGAAATCTTCCAATTCATGATTTTCTGGACTTTCATAGAATCCATCATGAGACCATCATTTGAAATGATGTATCCTAAGAAATCGACTTGAGTAGTGTGAAATACACACTTTTACATCTTAGCATTGTTGTGGCAAAAGTCTGCTTCAGATAGACGCAAGGTCTCTCTTTACAATCAAGTTGGATCCAATATACACAAACTTTCTTAAATTTTTTTTTTATAGTCACAAACCATGTGTGTAATAAATCAACAAATTAGAAGCTTGAGAATTTATAAATCAAAATCAAGCTGTTTAAATAAATTCAAACTTTGGAAGCATAGAGTTTACTTCTTTACTCATCTTCACAAAAATTCTCAACTGTGAATTCATTATCAATCACCAAATATCATCAAAATATTAGTAAGTAATTTTATAAGTAAAAACCAAATTAGAAACTTGAAAATTTACAATTTGAGATCCAGCCGTTCAAATAAACTCAATATTTGGGAAAACATAATTCATACTTTTGATCTTTGTCACATAATTTTTAAGCCGTGAATTCATTGCTGATCGTTAGATATCACCAAATCCTTAGCAGATACTTTTGAAAGTCAAAATCCTAGACACCTAAGAATAAAATTTGCCATTACTCCCTAATCAAAGTCTCAATCAATATGAGATTTTAGACATAGACTTTTTATATTATAAGTGATATGTACACAAAAAATGAGCTTCAAATTCATCTTAAAACTCAAGTTCTAGCTTAAAGCAAACCCTTCTATTTATCTAACTTCTTCAAAATCCCAGTTTAGTTTGTTGGGTTTAACTAGCCATATCTCACTCATTCTAAACTCATTTCTATCAATTCTTGGACGTAAAATGTGTAGCTTGAAGTCTAGTTTCTAATCCAACTTCTTGATTTCTTGTTAGTATCTTAAAACTTCTAATATACCCTGAAAAGTGACAGTAGGTGTCATATTAGTAGTCTAAGTTCAAACAAGCATATCTCTCATCTAAGCTCCGATTCCTGCGTTTCTACGACCTAAACTCATGCCAAGAAGAAGCTCTCTCTGAATACCTCTCTGGATTTGCCAAAAAACCCCGTCTTCTTCTCCTCCGAGCTCGTCAAAGAAGTCGCAGCCAAGGTCTTTAAAGTCCAAGTCAACAATTAATAGTTTAAAGTTATAAAAACCCCAAATCTAATCCTCCAAGTCAGCACTATTAATGGTAGCCGACTATTGACATCCAAACCTCTATTTATCCTAGTAAAATTCTAAATTCAACCTCAAAGTCAAAACTCCTTATATCTATAAATATAATCCTTAATCTATTAAAACCTAAGATTGGAAAAAAGATAAAAGAAATAAAAGAAAGTTTCAAGGCTAAATAAAAGTTAAAGTTAAGATTAAAGATAAGATAAAATTTTAGCCAAAGAAAAAAAAAGAAAGTGAAATTTTTTTTTCAAATTATATAAGAACTTAGATTGGTAAGAAGAAAGCAAGAACTTAATAAAATTTTAAAGAAAAGATAGTTAAGTTTGATTTCTATTTATGAATATATTTATTTCACAACAACATACAATCTTGTATCTCTAAGTTTTTGTAATACTTCACGAACATGTATTTCATGTTCTTCTACGTTCTTAGAATAGATCAAAATATCGTGTAGGTAGCAAACAACAAAATTGTCTAGGAACTCACGAAAAACATCATTCACGAAATGCTGAAAAGCAGTTGGTGCATTTGTAAGTCCAAAAAGCATGACATTATATTCAAAATGACCTTACCTGGTTTAAAACGCAGTTTTTTATTCATCTCCTTCTTTGATGCGTACTAAATTATATGCTCCTCTTAGATCTATTTTGTATAGAGCTTAGCTTGATTTAACTGGTCAAAAAGTCCTGATATCAAAGGTAATGGATATCTATTCTTGATTGTGATCTTGTTGAGTCCTTGATAGTCAACACACATTCGCAATGATCCATCTTTTTTCTTTATAAATAGAATTGGAGCTCTTGTTGGAGATTTAGAATGGCGTATGAAATTCATGGCCAAATTCTTGTCAATATATGCTTTGAGTTCAACCAACTCATCTTGTGATAAACTGTAGATTGGTCCAAATGGTGGCTAAGTTTCTTCCTTGAGGTCGATTGAACAATCATATAGACAATGCTTTGGAAGAATATCTACATTTTTTTTCTCAAAAACGTCCTGATAATCCAGATATTGGCTTAGAATGCCACTTAAAGTCTTTCCACTATCAGAAACGGGTGTGGCATAAATAGCAAAAGTTGATCCTTCTTTTGCTGTATGTATAAAAGCTTTTGCACCTATAAGTACGGGTTTTATTATACAAGACTTATAGCCTTTTATTTGGTCGGCAAGATGCTTAATAATATTTTGAGAAAAATCAAGTGTACAAGAATTCCAATCTATTTGAGGGCTATATTTTTCTAGCCATGATAAACCTAAAATAATTAGATTAGACAGGGATTTAATTATGTTAAAGGCTACGTAGCTATTATGACCATCTATTGTTACTTTTATAAGATGGATTTCATAAGTGACAAACTAATTTTTGGTTCTCTAATACTTGAACGGTGCTCTATCATAGGTGAGGTAGTATGGTTTGGTGTAGATATTGACGCAGCTCCAACCATCTCTATATCTTCACTTCCTGCTAATCTTGTTGGTCCTAGTGGTGGTAAATTGAGTTGATGCATTGCAAGCATTACCTCTTTCATTTGTTCTTGTATTTGTGCCATTACACTCTTCATTTCCACAAGCTCTGCCATGATAATATAATAGGAAGGAAGGTGTCTATTCTTACTTTAAGAAATGCAGAATAATACATTTAAAAGAAAAAAATTTAGAAATAATTTCAGTTTAGAAGTGGATACTCTACAACTTCTAAAATGCTTATGTCTTATCAAGAAAAAGGGATAATTCACTCTTAATCAAAAAAAAACAAAGCTCTTATATTGTATGTGTATTCTTGTCAATCTGTCAAGGACATGAACTAGAAAAAGATATATAATCTAATGAAAACTATATCAAAGTAAAGTCATAAAATAAGAATAAGAAAGTATGTATATTCAAAGAAAAATTGAAATGGCTATTGTCAAAGACTGAAAACAAGAAGACTCTTGAAACTAGACTAGGATCAGGAAAGGAGTTGACAAGAGTTAAGAGGGCTTCACTCTTGCCTCTATAAATACTATCTAACTAAGAGCTATGTGGCGATATTCTATAGAATCTCATACACGTGTTTAATTTGTAAGACATATATCAAACTTGTACGACAAGTTTCCTACATGTGCGCCACGTACTTGACTTGTTCCGTAAGCTACCAACATATGTGACACATGGCTAGCTTCTTCCACAAGCTGCCAACATGTGCACCATGTGGCTAACTTATGGATGAATTTTCTAACCTACCAATCACCAATAGACATGTATAAAGGTGATTTCACGTCTATAAAGCTTCTAAGAAGCTTCTCTATTAGATATTATCAAATCAACTTATTTTACCTACTTCTATTAGTCTATGTTACTTAGATATTTTATTGGAATAAATCTTATATTCGCAATAGAATATAATGGGAAGAGTGAGTATGGACATTCACCTATTGTTAAGGCATTAGTAAAAGCATATAATGGCAAAGTACATCAGTGGCTAAGGCTACTACCATTTGCATTATGGGCAGATCATACAATTCATAGTATCGTAACTGATTATATGTCTTTTGAATCAATATATGGACAAAATCTAGTTTTGCCAATAGAAGAAATAGTGCCTACATGGAAAGTATTACCTTGGAAGGATGATCTTAATAGAAAGGATCTTTTAGTATTACGGATTCAACAATTGAAAAGAAGACTTGAAGATATTAAAATTGCAATTGGGAGATTGAAAGAAGCAAGAGAAAGGAATAAAGAAAGATTTGATAAAATCCATTGATTACGGTCCAAACAAAATAGAAGAAGGTGATTGGGTATTAGTCTATGATAATAGTTTGGATAATCAACATAGTACATTACGAAAATTTTCTAAGGGTTAATTTGGACCATATATTGTGATAAAGGTCTATAATAATGGAACATATTCTTTATGTGAGCTTAATAGAATAAAATTAAAGACACCTATAATAGACAAGGGAGTCAAGTTATTTAGACAAAGAGGAATATATATACATTTTGATGAAGAATAAAATCTATTGAGGGGTATTGAAACAAAAGAGGAGGAACAAATTGACGATGAAGAATTAAACAAAGACGAATATATATACATTTTGATAAAGAACAAAATCTATTGAAAGATATTGAAACAAAAGAGAAACAAATTAAAGATCAAGAATTAGACCAAGGTGGTGAATGTTACATATTGGTATATTGAAGAAATTTTGGCACATGCTAAAGGATACAGAAGTTCAAGGAGAGGTAGATGTTATGTAATGACATAGCCATTAGGTGAAAGAAAAAGAGAATAATTATAATATATAGGAGCTCAAATAAAAATATTTGAGCAAATTATTTAAAAATTATAGATAATAGAGAAGAAAGTAGAAAAAAGTTAAAAGACTAATGCTATCTTTTTATAAGAAAGGCTTCTATTTACTTTATATGGCCATAAATAAGGCACAACAAAGTATATTAAAAAAATAAATAATATAAAAATTATTAAAAAAGAATTAAGAATAGATTTGAAAAAAAATTATTTCAAAAATCTCAAAATTTATATCCGGAAAAGACCAGTCATGAGCTTAGGTCGAAATCAGATCTTGAGGTACAAAACCATGTGCGTACGGCGGATTGATTCTTCTTTGGCAGATTTAAAGGTGGAGTTAGAGAGCAGACTAGAAGATCTTTCTTTAAGCTTTAATTAAGAGTGATTTGAGTTTGTAACAACTTTATAAGGACTTTGTAAAGTCAAGGTTGATTTTGGTGACTCTAATTTTTGTGAAATATATTGAGATTTATATTTTTGAGCATTTTGTGAGATTGGTTCTAGATCTATCGATGAGATTTTTTTATGTTCGTACATACAGTTGTGTTTATAGGATGCTTTAGATTTTAGATTGATTAAATAGTTCAATCAAAGATTATTGAAGTTTATGTGGGTTGGGATTTTGGAAATTTGGGAATTGAAGGTCATGTAGGTTTTCTAAGATTTTTAGCAATCTATTAGTTGGATTGAAATGAAATTTGTGTGTATATCCACGACTTAATTTCTTACATGCATGTAAAATTTAGAAGTAATTGAATAGTATAAAAAAGAGATATTAATATTGGAAAATCAAAATTAAGGTTGGAGAAGGAGGCCAGCCGATACTTGATTGAAATTTTGGATTGAATCTCTTCTTGGTAAGTTTGATCTTCATGTGCTTGCTGCCAATTTGGTTTTAAAGAGATGTATAAATTTTTAAGCAATATCAATAATTTAATCAATAGATATTGAGATTCTAAATTGTCCTAAAGTTGAAATAAGTTGATTAAGATTTGGTTAGGATTTAATTTAGGATTTGGTTAGGATTTTATTAGGATTTAGTTGACAATTTGGCTAGGGATTGGTTGGAATTTAATTCAGGATTTGTTTTAGAATTTGGTTAGGATTTATTTTAGAGTTTATAAGGATTTGACTAGGATTGATGAGGATTTTGTTAGGATTTGATCAAGGTTGATTAGGATTTAGTTAGGATTTGATTAGGATTTTTTTAAGATTTGATTAAGATATATTTAGGATTTGATTAGGATTGATTAGGATTTTTTTAAGATTTGATTAAGATATATTTAGGATTTGATTAGGATTGATTAGGATTTAATTAGGATTTAATTAGGATTCAATTAGGATTTGATTAAGATTTGTTTAGAATTTGATTAGAGGTGTTAGAACTAATTATTATTATTTTTGTTTATCTTCTACAGCCAAGTGCCTTGAGCATTCTTAAGCAAGACTTTACGACATACAATAATGGTTGTCAAAGAAGACAATATGTTAGAAAATGAATTTGTCCAGCTACAATAGGGACCGTTGTCGGATAGAGAGAATTTGCCTTGGAAAAACGCCGGGTTTCTAGCTGCTACTAGAACTAGCAGGGAATATGAGAGGAAGCCATGCAAGTATCTTCTATACTTGCACAATATTTATTCAAGCTTTCAAATTATACTTGTATTATACTTATATAAGACTTGTATAATTATAAAGTATAAATCCTTGAATAATACTTATATAAATACTTGTATAAAATAGTGTATAATCCTTGGTATAATACTTACACAAATACTTGTATAAATACTTGATATAAATACAATTATATATACTTGTATAATAAGTATAAGCAAAGTGTGTATATATTCAAGTATACCTCAAAATACAACTGCATATGAGGAATACAAGTTATACAACAAGTTGAAACTAAATAAATCACTAAAAATCCATCTAAAGTTTAAATTAAGCATATTTATATCCTATGGAAAGCCAATAATCCATTGTAAAACATATCAAAATTTCACAAATAGATGATTTACCGTTTAAAAGTTATGGCTAAAAGAAATAGGCACTAAAATTTCCCAGCAAATGCAAAGGCAGCAAAGCTCCTCTTTACTTCAGCCTTCCTTGTGATTACTTCTCTTCTTCAAATTGGACATGCAATAGCTTTTTAGAAAGCTCACTTCATTATCTAACTTTTTCTAAAATTTTGCATACATGCCTCTCAAACTCCAGATTTTATAGCTAGTTGATTCTACTCTTCAAACCCTAGTAACAATTTGCCCTCTCGACACTTCACGGCTCATAAAACTTTCATAAAAGCTCCAAATGTATTGATTTTTGTTTTCATAGAAAGCTTACACAAGCTAATATAAGCATCTAAAATATCAAAAAGATTGAAGATATTTTCCGACTTGGGTGGTTGAACAAAGTCTCTGCATCTCTTCATCAGGTGGCAGTAAACTCTTTTCTACTCTCAAGCTCACAACTTTTTTTTTTCAACTCCAAATGCTACAAGAAATGTCTTAATAGAAAGCTAGCACAATTTTTCACATTTTTAATAAATTTTACTGAGAAAGACTTGAAATCAAACATGTAGTGGTAGATCAAAGTTTCTGACGTCACTTTTTGATAGCAACAGACCTCACTCTACTTAAACAAGTATAACTTTTTGTTCACAACTCCAATATAAGCAATTGAGTAGGTTCTAGAATCTTCACAACTCAAAGAACACACATCTCAATTTTCATTACAAACACTTCTATCTCCTCAGAGCTATCTCTCTCCAAAATTCACCACTTAAAACTACCAAATCCTAGGTCTAGCAAGAGGAGTATATCCTCCTTTCCTTCCATATTAGACTATGACACGCCCACATGGGCAGCCAAATCCTATTGGACAGGCTCTATTCACCCCATGTTCTTCTTTCTTATCCCTCATAAGGTCCATTCTACCTCAAAAGTCAACAAGAAAGATAAAACAACCTTTATCTTTCTTCTAATTATAAAAGAGTCTATTCTAGGATATAAAAAAGGTAAAAAAAAACAAATAGCCATCTTATTTCACTAACTAAGGGGTTAAAATAAATCCTCTCCTTATAATATCTTCTAAAATAACCTCAAGTACTTGTACATATAATAACAATAAATACATGATATATAATATTTTTACACACTGCATGTAAATGCAGTATGACACCGTGCAGTTAGAATCTTATATAACTTCTAGTAAAGCTCCTATCCTCTCTTCAAAACCCTCTCTTTGTTTCATAATAGATGTCTGTTTGAGACCTAAAAATCACAAAGTCACTGCCTTACTAGTTTCAGAAGCCTCAGCGTATTTTTTAGATAAAGAATTTATTAAAATTCATAGAATACCTTCAATACAAAAAATTAAATCCGTACATGTAGAAGTAATAGATGGTCACCCATTATCTTTTAGAAATATTACTCAGGAAATCCTTCTTATAAATGTAATAATAGATGGTCATAATAGTTGTATAATCTTTAATATAATTAAATCTCTTTCTAATCTAATCATTTTAGATTTATCATGGCTAGAAAAGTATAATCCTTGAATAGATTAGATTTCTCGTAGACTTGACTTTTCTCAAAGCATGAATCAGAGTCTCGTAACAAATCATAAGCCTAGTATAGTAAAATCTGTATTCATAGGTACAAAAGTTTTTATGAATGAAGCAAAAGAACGATCATCTTTTGCTATTTATGCTACACCCATTTTTTATGATGGAAGGATTTCAAGTGGCATTCCAAGCCAATATCAAGATTATCAAGACATTTTTGAGAACATGGATGCAGATATTCATTTGAAGCATCATCCATATGATTATTCAATTGATCTCAAAGAGGGAACTCAGCCTCCATTTTACCAATCTATAATATATCCTAGAATAAATTGGCTGAACTCAAGAAATATATTGATAAAAACTTGGCCAAAAATTTTGTATGCTATTCAAAATCTCCAACAAGAGTTCCTATCTTGTTTATAAAGAAGAAAGATGGATCATTATAAATGTGTCTAGATTCTCGACAACGCAACAAGATTACCATCAAAAATAGGTATCCTTTACTTTTAAAATGTGGACTTCTTGATCAATTGAATCAAACCAAGATCTATACAAAAATAAATCTAAGAAAAGCATACTACCTAGTATCCATCAAAGAAGGTGATGAATAGAAGATTGCATTTTGAATAAGGTATGGACATTTCAAAAATAAGGTCATGCCTTTTGGACTTACAAATGTACCAGCTGCTTTTCAACATCTTATGAATGATAATTTTTGTGAATTTCTTGATGACTTTGTTATCTGCTATTTAAACAACATTTTAATCTATTCTAAAAATATAAAAAAATATGAACTTCATATTTGTCGTGTGTTACAAAAACTTAGAGATACATGGTTATATACCAAGATGGAAAAGTGTATCATTTCGAATGATGGTCTCAAAATGGATCCTAAGAAAGTCTAGACACTCATAAATTGGAAGATTCCAAAAACAATAAGAGATGTGCAATGTTTTTTGGAATTTGCCAATTACTATCAAATCTTCATTAAAAAAAATTTTCAAGTTGTAGCTCCACTTATACACTTAACTTGTAAGGACAAACTTGAGTGGAATAAAGAAGCATAAGCATCGTTTGAGGCTTTGAAGATAGCTTTTATTTCTAAATAATAATGTATCATATCAACTTTTCCAAGGTATTTTTTATAGAAACAAATACTTTAGATTTTGCTTTGGAGGCAATATTGTAACAAATGGGAGAAGATGACAAACTCCATCTAATAGCTTTCCATTCCAAGAAATTTTCAACAGTAGAGATCAATTATAAAACCTATGATAAAAAACTTCTTACAATTGTAGATTATTTTTAAGAATGGCATCACTATTTAGAAGGCGCTTCTAATCTAGTCACCATTATTGGATGGCGTGAACTTCTATCTAGGAATACACTGGATATCTGGCTATGAAGAATTTTACTTGAAACTTGATGGCAAAAATCCAACAAGTGATTTGTCTTTAATAAAAAAAACAAACAATACAAAAATCTTACAAAGGAGAGGTTATATATATAAATCCTCTTGTATTCAAGTAGATTTGTACAAAAAGGGTTTAAATTTCTACAAAAATCCTTCAATATTTTATTCACTCGCAATGACTTATTTCTTCTTCATCTTTAGAGTCCAATAACTCTTGATCCAATTGTTTAGTTTCTATTAAATTTTCTTTAAAGTATAGAAAATCCTATTAAATTTTCTTTAAAGTATAGAAAATCCTATTAAATTTTACCACAAAAAAAAATCAACCATAAATTTGTTTCCAATCGTCCGACATCTTAAAAATCCTAGCATGTGCTTAAAATTCTAGCTCAAAGACATCCGAGTACTATTTTCCTTATATTTCACAAAAACAAAAATCTTAATGCCACAAAATTTTTGTATATAGTCTTGTGACATAAACATATACACTTTTGAAAATTTTGAGCCAAAAATCTATCAATTTGCCTAAAATATAGTTCAAAATATAATTACTAGTTAAGCGGGATCACTTACTACCCTTAGCTTATAAGCACTAACTTCAACTCCCAATATCTCCTTTATCTTAGCTTGGATTTTATCAAGTTGCATATAAAAAGTATAGCCAAGAAAGTGTTCTTTCCAATCCTAGTTGCTAATTGTCTATTTCTTTGTGTATACACGCATTATGCTTAAAAGAGTGATAGTAGGTAGAATTTTGATACCCTAATTTTGAGCGTCTATATTCCTATAATAAAAAATCTAAATCATATAAGATTTGTATCAAAACCATTTTCAAAAAACCAAACTTGCTAATCTTAGCCTTTGATACTCAAGTCTTTTTGAAAAACAAACCCGAATCCCTAATAAATCCTCAAGCAGACTCCTTAAAGCATATTTGGCATGATTTTTGGCCAATAGGAATAGAGACTTCTATCATCCATCTCCATTCATTTACATAGATGGCCTAATTATTCCATTTCACATTAAAAATTCTTTTCTAATTCTTTTTGTTATAAGATTTATATAATATATATTTTAAATATCAAATAAAAGATGTAAATAAGATCTTAAGGATCACCAATATCTAATAAAGGTGATTTAAGATATACAAAAGTTACTATCAATATAAATCAACTTCAAAATTATTATTAAAAAAAAATGTTGTATAAATCTCAATAATGACTCTTTTAGATAGATTCTTTCTAAACTAACAATCTAACCATATCTTGTAACCAATAAAATCTACTATTATTGCTTTTACTTAACTATATAATGAATTGTATATTAAATTTACATGTACAATTTTTTTTTTTTACTTGATAGCCAAACCACAATATGATATTATGTATACGGATCACAAGAACCTCAAATATTTCATATCCGTATGTGAGTTGAATTGTTGCTAGGCTCATTGAAACATGTCTTTATCAAGTTTTGAGTTTATTATCACCTATCGGCCAAAAAAACAAGAAGGTCTGTCCAATGTCCTTTTTAGACATTCTTATCTTGTATCAAAAGAAAGAGATTCAGTTTTTTATCAACAAAAAACAATTCTCTTGAAGCCGGAGCAGTTTTATCTTTGAGCAATGAAATCAACATTGACTATTGATTCAACTTTTGTTAAACGAATCTAATCAAGAATGCCTTCATATTCTTTTATTTATGAGATTAAAAATAATTTGTTTAAGTCTCATGATACTTCCAAGTTTGAATTCAAGAATGATCTACTCTACTTTGAAGGCACAATTAAAAAAAGCTCAAGAACGACAAAAAATCAATGTAGATATCTATTATAAGAAACAACCTCAATTCCATGTGGGCGATAAGATATGTTTACTTTGTCATAATATCAAGACTATTCGTCTTTGCGATAAGCTGGATTATTGTAGGCTTGGACCTTTTTTGATTTGTGAACAAATCAATCTAGTTGCTTATTGATTATGCTTATCAGAATCTATGAAGATCCATCTTGTATTCCATGTGTCACTCCTCAAGCCATACAAGATAGTAGATATACAAGAAAAAAGATAAATATCACCTCTTCCTATAGAAGTGAACAACAATGATAAAATTTGAGATCGAAGAGATTTTAGATTCAAGGCGGCGCCAAAATCGACTGAAATATCTTGTACATTGGCACGGATATGATATTAGTGAATGCACATGAGAGCCATCCAGGAATCTAGCAAATGCATCAACAAAAGTCAATACATTTCATCGACAACATCCATCAAAACCAAGATAAAGAATCAAAAAAATCTTTGCTATAAAGTAAAATAAGTTCTATAGAGGTTTCATCCTACCTTGTGTCATTGTTTGTTATTTCCTTGGATTTATTTGTGCTAAAAAGATGGAGGATCAACAACCAACAAACTCAATTGAAGAGCCATTGTTTGTTGATTTATCAAACAAGACATTACAACTATAACAACCTTTAAGATGACAAAATAGAGATGAAGATCCTCAAGAATGACATGTTCTTCTTTGGATTGATGGCAAAATACAACGTGTTTGGTATCACGACCTTGGAATAGACTCTCGATGTTTGGTGATACTTTTAGAGGTAGGAATTACTCCTGATGGTTTTCTTTGAAGGAAGTTATGAAAGCCTCAAAAATGATCAAATAATAGGGTGGTCTTGTCGCCTTGATATGGCACACTATCGATGGCTAAAAAGACCTATCAACTACCTTTAAAGGGAATAAAGATCAGAGTATGTGGCAAGCACAATTCAACGTATCATGGACTTCCTCAACGTGTAATCACCGCTCCTTGTGGAACTCCTCCCTAGAAGGGGGAATAATATCACGGACATAAGATTTATTCTAATAATTATCTAATTAATATAGATAAATAGAAATAAATAAAATAAATTAATTTGATAATATCTAATAGAGAAGCTTCCTAAAAGCTTCATAGATGCGGAATCATCTTTATACATGTGTATAGGTGATTGGTAGGTTAGAAACTTGATCAACAAGCTAGCCACATGTTGTACATATTCATAGCTTATGGAACAAGCTAGCCATATGTTGCACATGTTGGTAGCTTGTAGAACAAGCCAAGTATATAGTGCACATGTGAGAAACTTGTCTTGCAAGTTTGACACCTGTCTTGCAAATTAGACACGTATAGGAGGTCCAATAGAATACCGCGTTATAGCTCTTAGATAGATAGTGTAAATAGAGACAAGAGTAGAATCTTCTTCATTCTTCTCAATTCCTTTCTTGCTTCTAGTCTAGTTTAAGAGTCTCATGTATTTTCTACTCTTTGGCAATAGCCATTCCAGTTTCTTCTTGAATATGCATACTTCTTTATTTCTATTTTTTCATTTTCTTTTGACATAGTTTTTACTAACTTATACATCTGTTTCAGTTCATATCCTTGACATCATCATATGCTAGGATCAACAAGTTTGGATTTTTGTATACGGTTTTGGTGAAAATTTTGTGTGATTTGAACTTCTTATAAAAGAAATATGAATGATTAAAATTAAGGTGTCAAAATTGCACTCTTTTGGATATAACTTGCACATACAAAAAGCAATAGAGGATCAACAATTGAGATTGGAAAGAGTACTTTTTTAAATATATTTTTTATATATGGCTTGATGAAATTCAATCTTGGATAAAAGAGATATTAGAAGTTGAAATTAGTGCTTTTAAGCTAAAGGCAATAAGTGACTCTATTTAACTAGTAGTTATATTTTGAGCTATATCTTAGACAATTTGATAACTTTTTATCTCAAAATTTTTAGAAGTGTATATGTTTATATCACAAGACTATCTACAAAAATTTTGTGGCATTAAAATTTTGGGTTTGTGAGATATGAAGAAAATAGTGCTTGGGTGCCTTTAAATTAGGGTTTTAAATACCTACTAGGATTTTTAAGATATCAAACGGTTGACAATGAATTTATACTTGATTTTTTTTTAAGGTGAAATTCAAGAATATTATCTATATTTTAAAGATAATTTTATAGTAACTAAATAATTGAATCAAGAGTTATTGAATTCTAAAGTTTAGAAAGAAATAAGTCCTTACAGGTGAATAAGGTATTGAAGGATTTTGTGGCAATTTGAGTCTTTTTATACAAACCTATTTAAATAAAAAGAGATTTATCAATATAATTTTTCTTTTATAATATCATTATATTATTTGTCTTTTTTATTAAAGACAAATCACTTATTAGAGTCTTGCCAATAAATTTCAAGTAAATTCTCTACATCCAAGTACCTAATATATTTCCAAATAGAATGTCACACCACGCAATAGCATATGTAGGATTGCGTATTTTCTTGTTGAAACCTACAAAAGTTTATTTTGACAATTTTGGAATAATCAATTATCACATTTTTTGGCTTGGCTAATGGCTTCATTGAATAATTATAGATCCAAAAGCAATAATAACAAATCCTTCACATCGTCTTTTAATCCACTATAGAATTGTTTCATCAAGGCTTCTTCATTCTAATTGTTGTCACATGCTAGTTGCCTAAAATCAGATACATAGACTAATATAGAGTGCACTTCTTATTGTAATGCTTAGATCTTTGTAATTGTTTAACAACCTTTATTATATTTTTCAAATACTTTTGTAAATACTTCCATGAAAGCTTCAAAGTTGCTTAAAATTAGTGATCTCTTCTTAAATAAGGAAACAAACCAAGATAATACTTGTCTTATAAGCAAGATGCCAATTAATCTAAGATGCCAATTGAAAACAAGAGATATGAATTAAAAAGAGGTTTCAAAAAGAAACTAATAAAGACTTGAAAATCTAAAAGAATATACAAATAATATCAAAAAAGATGAATTAAAATTCTAAAAGATATATTATTGAGATTGAAGAATCCTTCAACCTTGATCCCAATATATATTCATATTTAAGAAGCTTTTTGAATAATTTTCATCAAACTAGGAAGCTTCTCAAGTAGCTTCTACCAACTTAGAAGCTTCTTGAGCTCCATCAATTAATTGAAAAATCTTTAAAATATTCTAGAAGGTTTTGTATACTTCCAAAGTATATAATCTTAATACTTATATGTATGCCATTTGATCAACTTGTAATACAAGTGGCCAACATGTGCAACATATAGCCAACTTGTTAGCCAAACTTTCAACCTATCAATTATCTATAAACATGTATAAGGTCAAATTTGTGGCTATGAAGCTTCTAAAAAGCTTTGCAATAAGATATTAATAATTTAATTTATTTTTATTTATTTTTTTATAATTTTATTTATCTAAATAAATATATTAGCAATTATAGATATCCATAACATTGATAAAGATGGAGGTACAACAAACATTATCGTCTAGGAATAGATAAGTAAAACCTCATATGATTATAATATAAAAGATGTCACATGTAATACTAGTGGTCTTTGTGGCAAAACATATATAAACAAATAATTCAAAAAAAAATTCTCTCTAAGATTTTATCAAGGATATAAGATATTAGATTAGCAAAAAAATAAAGAAAATATTATAGAATTAGAATAATTTCAAGAATAAAGAATTAGATGGACAAGAATAAAAAACTAGATCATTGATAAGAATAAGGGACTAGATTGATATCAAGAACAAGGCAATACTTTGGATTGTTACAAGACTTGTCTTGCCAAGATTAAGGTGCATCTTAGTCTTGCCTCTTATTTATACTACAAGGCCTATGTCCTATTGAACCTTTTAAGAATATTTTAAAAGATTTTAGAAGATTGAAAAAGATTCTAAAAGATTAAGGCAAGTTTAAAAAGATTTTAAAAGATTTTAGAAGACTACGAGAGATTCTAAAAGATTGAAGAAGGTTCTAAAAGGTTTTAAAAGACTACAAAAGATTTTTAAAAGACTAAAGAAGATTTTAGAAGATTTTGGAAGATTCTAAAAAATTATAGAAGATTCTAAAAGACTATGAAAGATTTTAGAAGATTATGGGAGGTTCTAGAATGTGGTCACTTAAAGTATATCTGTAACTCCACCTTTCCTTCTAGCAATGAGTTTCATGAGGAGCCAAAGTGATTTGATGATCAAATTACATATGCAAGAAATCTAGGTTTTGTTAGAATAGAGAAGCAACATATTCTATCTTTTGTTTATTAATTATTGATTCAACAAGACCTTTGAAGTAGCATCAATGATCTCCAGATATAGCTTTTGTTGTACCAATATTCCATCTAAGAATCTGCTCTTTGTTGCGACCTTCAAAACATCCTTTGAATATAATTTCTAGTCTACATAGAGTCACCCTTCTAACTTCAAGGAGTATTATCAAAGCTTGGGCATTTCAATCAAGATTTTCATAATGAGGTTGTATCTCCAAAGGCTCCAAATGTGGCCTTACTTGATATTGGAATACTCCTTCTTTACCTTATTCATGTTCTTCAAACCTAGATTGTAAAAGTTGCAATGATTTTCTAACCGTTTGTGAGATAGAAGAGTCTTTTGACTCTTGTTCCTGCAATTTTTTCAAAATGCAAAGATTTGATATTGTAACTAATAAGCTTCTAACAAGATCTATTCTATCTTTAGATAAAATGACTATATACAAGTGAAGGTCTTGATGTGGCTCTCCCTCTTTTATATTGGTCTTATGCAGTTGATAGAAAAGCATCATTTAGAAGCCAAGAGATATTGGTGTCTACAAAATCTTCAATGGTGATTAAATCTAGATTTTCTAAGATATCATTGATGAAATTTGTAAACTTTTTTAGGTATATTTTTCAGGTTCTTTGAAGGTTTCCACGTTCTTTCGCTAACTCCATAATACTTCTAATAAATGAAATATTTCAATCGTCCATGTCTTATACAAGAATCCAATATTTCATCCACTTTGTATTCCAACTCTTGATTGATTTCAACTGAGGTTGATGGTGGAAGAGTTCTTCCAATAATTCTTGATTTATAATAGGTTTTTAAAAGTAAGATATAAAAAATTGGATGAATACGCATGCTATTTGATAGTTCAAGATGCAAACTTATTAAATTTATTTGGTATAGAATTGTAAATGGTGTAAGTCTTTGATAGTCTAATTTCTAAGATGATCAATTTGTTTGTATATTTTGTCAGAGTATTCAAACATGATCTCCTATCTTGAACTTTGATTGGTTCTTGTAATGAATGTCTGCATAGTCTTTATATCGAGCTTGAGCCATTTGTAGTTGGAATTTTAATTCTTTATAGATGGCTTTTAAGTAGGTAGCTTGATTTTCTACATCATGGTTTTTCACATCTTTAGTTTGAAATGAATGTGCTCTAAGGTGGTATCCATAGTTTGAAAAGAATGGAATTTACATTCTTGAAGAATGTTCGGAATTATTATATACAAATTCAACCAATAGTAGGAGGTCCATCCAATCATCTTGTTAGTAATTTATACTACAACAAAGATATTGTTCCAAGATCTGGTTCACTTATTTTGTTTGGCCATTGGTTTGAGGATGATAAGTTAATGAAAGGTTGATTTTGACCTTCAAAAGTTGAAATAGTCCTCTCCAAAAATTTGATACAAATTGTGGTCTTTAATCCAAAATGATATCATTTGAAAGGCCATATATTCAATAAATATTATCATTAAAAAGCTTGCTTGTTTCTTCCTTAAAGATAATCTTGTTACACAAGATAAAATGTGTTACTTTGGTAAGACAATCTACCACCACAAAAATTGAGTCTTTTCTATTCAAAATAGAGAGATTTGTAATGAAATCCATAGATAACAATAGCTATGGGCCCTTAGAAGTTGGAAGTGGTTGAAAAAGTCTATATAATTGGTGTCTTGGGACCTTTGCTTGGATACAAATCTCTACATGATTAAATGAATTTTTTTGCCAATTTCTATATTTGATGCCACCAATAGTCTCTTGATATCAATTCCAAGGTCTTATTAAAGCCAAAATGTCCAACTACTGGAAGGTCATATCAAATTGAAGAATTTGAAGTCTTATAGAGCTTAGAGGAACATACAAGAGATCCTTGAAATATAACAATCTGTCTTTGAACTTAAAATTATTATTTTCTTCCACATATGTATTTTTTAGATGTTACTAAATGCTCTCTATAAATGGATCTATCTTTATTACTCTTTGGATTTCCATCTTGAAAATTATATTTGTATAGGTAGATATTATCAATGTTTTCAATTACAAATTGGATGGCTTCAATATGATTGTTTTTTGTTGATCCAATATAATGTCTCCTATTCTTGGCGCAAGATATGACCATCAAAAAAGGGCATCTAATTTTCCTTGAATTTTTTTTAGACAATATATAATGACAAAATTAAATCAAGATAATAATATATTTTATTATATTTGATGATTCAAAACTTAGGCACTTATAAAATACTCCAAGTTTTTGTAATTAGTGTATACCATGGTCTTGTGTTGAATCCCCTCTAAAAAATAGCACCATTCTTCAAAAGCATCAACAATTGCTAATAATTATTTATCGTGGATCTTGTAATTGATCTCTATAGTTGAAAATTTTTGAGAGAAAAATGCTACTGGATGTAATTGACTATCATTACCAATTTGAAAGAGCACAGATCCAAGTGCAAAATCTGAGGCATCTATTTCTAAAATGAATGATTTTATTGGATCTACATAGACAAGTATAGGAATTAAAGTGAACAATTCTTTTAGCTTCTTGAATGCTTCTCTAGCCTTATTATTCCAAATAAATTTCTCCTTGCTTGTAAGTTGTATCAATAGAGTTGCAATCTTGGAATAATCTATGATGAAGATTCTGTAAAAATTTACAAATTCCAAAAAATATTGTATATCTCTAATTGATGATGGTTGTTTCTATTCTATGACAGTTTGTATCTTCTTTGGATCTATAGAAATTCTATTTTTAGAAGCAATATATTCCAAAAACTTGACTGATAGTTGATGAAAAGAGTACTTCTCCAATTTGGCATACAATCTACTTTCCCGTAGTTTCTCCAATATCATACATATATGATGTTAATATTCTTGTTTGTTCTTAGAAAATATCAAGATATCATCTAGATAGATGACTACAAAGTTATTTAAATATTCCCATAAGATATCATTCATCATATGTTGAAAGACTACAAGTACATTTATAAGTCCAAAAGGCATAATATTGTACTCAAAATGTCATATCTTATACGAAATGTTATCTTCCATTGATCTCTTTCTTTAATCCTGACTAGATTGTAGGCGCGTCACAAATTAATCTTTGTAAAGATCTTTGATTGTCCTAATTATTCCAATAATCTTGAGATCAATGGTAATAGATAGCAATTTTAAATAGTTATCTTGTTCAAACCTTGATAGACAACATACATACATAAAGAACCATTCTTCTTCTTTACAAATAAAATAAGAGCTCCTATAAGTGATTTTGAATGTCTAATAAAATTCTTGGCTAAATTTTTATCAATATATTATTATAAAGTTGTAACTTCTATTTGTGAGAGATTGTAAATTAAACCAAATGGAAGTTGATTTCCATCTTGTAATCTGATTGCACAATCATAAAAATAATATTTTGATAACATGTTTGTTTTTTTTTTTTTCAAATATGTCTTTAAGCTTGCAGTATTGATTAGGAATATCTTACTTCAATTGCTCCATTGGATCTTTTATTAAAATAGCATATAATATAAATATAGCTCTTTTTTTTGTTATTTACATAAATGCTTTAGCTCCAAGAAATAAAGTAGCACCTTATTTCTCCTTTTGATGTTTGAATGTTGAAAAAATCTTTTACAAATCCTAATCAATATTATGATTATGTAATTTAAATTAAGGGATTCCAATAACAATAGGATTTATTGAACATTGAATGATATTGAAAATAATGCGTGATATTTAATCTCCTAGTATCACTTCTAATAGTTGGATTTCTTCAATAACATCTCCTAATATAAGATTTCATCCATCAATGACTTCAATAGGTGTAGGATGGATCTTCTTTACTAATACTATGTTATGCTTGGTTGTAAAATCTTTATCTATAAAGTATGCTGAGGCTCCAGTATCTAAAAGGACTTTAGCAAAAATCTCTTATTTTAGGATTCTAATATATATATGAAGTATAAAATAGGATCTTGGATCTGAAGGTAGGAAGAGAAATTTTTCTAGTATTATAGATTTAGAGGTGTCCAACCGCAAGGTTCCTACTATGGTTGGATATTTTTATTTTTTAACCTCTCCAATTTAGATGTTATACTTTGTACCTTGAATTCTCTAGACTTGTTTAGACAGTTTATTACCTTATAATTAATTCTTCAACAATATGGATATAGATTCTCTTATCAACGTTGTTGTATTGTAATTCGGTTATTATGTGAAAGAATTGTACATATATATTTAATATATAATTTATTATATAATTAAGTGAAAGCCATAACTATAGATTTTATTGGTTATAAGATATAATTAGATTGTTAGTTTTAAAAAAATCTATCTAAAAAGGTTATTATTGAGATTTATATAATTTTTTTTTTTTATAGCAACTTTTGAGGTTGATTTTATATTAATAATAACTTTTATATATCTTAAGTTATCTTTGTTAGACATTGGTGATCCTTAAGATCTTGTTGATTTTTTTTATTTGTTGTTTAGAATATATATTATATAAATCTTATAAGAAAAAGGATTGGAAAGGAATTTTTAGTGTGAAAGGAGATAGTTAGGCCATCTATGTGGATGAATAGAGATGGATGATAGAAGTTTCTATTCCTATTTGCCAAAAATCATGCCCAATGGATTTCAAGAAGGCTGCCCAAGGGCTTATTAGGGATTAGGGTTTGTTTTTTTTGGAAGGAGTCAAATATCAAAGACTAGGATTAGCAAGTTTGGATTTTTGGATATGGTTTTGGTGAAAATTTTATATGATTTGGACTTTTTATGAAAGGAATATAGGCGCTGAAAATTAAGATATCAAAATTGTACCTACTATCACCCTTTTGAGCATAACTTGTGCATACAAAAAGCAATAGAGGATTGGCAACTGAGATTGGAAATAGCACTTTCTTGGCTACACTTTTTATATACAACTTGATGAAATTCAAGCTAAGATGAAGGAGATATTGGTAGTTTAAATCAGCACTTGTAAGCCAAGGGCAATAAGTGACCCTATTTAACTAGTGAATGTATTTTGAGCTATATTTTAAGCAATTTGAAAAAAAATTGATTCAAAATTTTTAAGAATATATATATATATATATATATATATATATATATATTTCCATTATAAGAGTATATACAAAAAAATTATAGAATTAAGATTTTGGATCTATGAGATATGAAAGAAATAGTGTTCAGATATCTTTGAGCTAGGATTTTAAGCATCTATTAGGATTTTTAAGATATCAGACAATCAAAAGTGGATTTATAGTTGATTTTTTTTTATGATGAAATTCAAGAGGATTATCTATACTTTGAAAAAAAATTATAGAAACTAAATAGTTGCATCAAGAATTATTGAACTCTAAAGTTTGAAAAGAAATAAGTCCTTGGAGGTAAATAAGGTTTTGAAAGGTTTTGTGGCAATTTGAGCCTTTTTATATAAACCTACTTAAATATAGAAGGATTTATCAATAAAAATTATCTTTTATTATATCCTTATATTATTTATCTTTTTTATTAAAGACACATCACTTATTGGACTCTTATCAATAAATTTCAAGTAAATTCTCAATAACCAGGTATCCAGTGTATTCTCAAATAGAAGATCATGCCACACAACAATGTCTTATCTTTTTTAGTAGTATTAATGGCTTGAATTGAGTTGCATCAATCTCCATGGGTTCAAGATATGTTAATGGCTTTTCCGATATTCTTGAGGATGTAGCAGACATATCTTGATAGATATTGTTGAAAATTGATTGCCTCTCTTGTCGTAATTCAAATAGTCAATTATCACAAGTAATAGTCTGAAATATGAGTTTTTCTAAACTTTCAACTCTTGGTCAATAAATATGATCAATAAATTCTTTACATTGTTGTTTAGACCATAACGGAATTAAGTTATAAAAGCCTTATCATTCCAATCAAGATTACAAGTAAGTTATCAAAATTCTATGGCATAAATTGCAACTAAATGTTGTACTTGTCATAGGTTTTGAATCTTCTTTTCTGCCACCCTCTCTTGATCACTATTTCCAAATATTCCAATATATCTTTTCATAAAGCCTCTAAATTGTATAAGATTAGAGAATTCTTTTTTAACAATAGAGCAAACCATGATCAAGCACTTCTTGATAAAAGGGTGCCTACAAAAGCAACTTGAATGAATCCATCTAAATAGTAAGAAGGATATAGTCATAAGTAAAATCATACTTATTGTACAAATCCTCAAAAGTTGAATCTTGTTCCATCAATTTTATCAAGTATGCTAATCTTTGGCTCCTTCATGACAATCCTTGGAGCTTCTAGAGAGATTATGTGTATAGCTTGTCTTTCACTTGCTTCCTTCAATTGTATGATCTCTTATTGTAAACTATGAATCTCTTACTTAGTTTCTTTGGATACTTGTTCTATTTGCGATTCCACTTTTGGATTGCAAAAGGATATCATTTTTTCTTGTATAATATCCAAAAGAGCTCAAAGATCTACAAGAGTCGCCACTCTATTCTTTATTTGTAAGGATGTACCTCCCATGATTTGATCTACTTCCATATTGACAAAAAAAAATCAATAGGTTATTAGTGTAGTATTTTCTATACTGAAAATGAAGGTTTCTAAATAATATTAATTTAAAAGAAGATAATCTACAACTTTTAAAATGTAATGATATATCCTAAAAAAATAATAATTCACTCTTTTCAAAGAAAGATCAAACTGCAATAAGTAAGCATATTACTTTAGAAGGAGGTAATCCACACTCTTCTAGAACGCAATAGTATCTTCAAGAAGAGGAGTAATCTACTCTCTATCAAGAGATCAAAGCTTTTACATGATTATTTAGATAGTCTTGCCAAATTGTCAAAGATGCAAGATACTAGGTTAACAAAGAAACAAGGAAAAGATTGCAAAAGTAGAAAAATTTCAAGAACAAAGAATTGGATGGATAAAAAAAAAAAAAAAAAAAACTAGATCATTGACAAGAACAAGGGACTAGATTGATATTAAGAACAAGGCAACACTTTGGATTGCTCCAAGACTTGTATTGGCAAGATTGAGGTGCACCTCAATCTTATCTCTTATTTATATTACAAGACCTATATCCTATTGAATCTTTTAAAAATATCTTAAAAGATTCTAAAAGATTAAAAAAGATTTTAAAAGACTAAAGCAAGTTTAAGAAGATTAAAGAAGATTCTAGAAGATTCTAAAATACTACAAGAGGTTCTAAAAGATTAAAAAAGGTTTTAAAAGATTCTAGAAGATTATAGAAGATTCTTAAAAGATTAAAGAAGGTTCTAGAAGATTTTGGAAGATTCTAAAAAACTACAGAAGATTCTAAAAGACTACAAAATATTCTAAAAGATTATGAGAGGTTCTAGAATGTGATCACTTAAAATATGTCGGTAACAAATTCAATATATAACAAAAATTTTGAACACATCATTTGCTTTTATAGAACATATTTATATTCAATGGGAAGATATTTAAAATAATTTTGGCCTCTTAGCTATTATTAGTAAAAACTTTAAAATCTAACTTTTAGTAAAGTTGATATAAAAATAAGAAATATATTATTTATAGTAAGGACCTCCACTCTGCAATACTTATAATAAACTAGAACTTGTGTATTTGAATGCAGAGGCAATTTTTCATTCAATTATAAAATAAAATCTACATCTAATTGCCAATTAGATTTTTAGAATGTCAAATATTAAGATAATTTTTATCTTTAGGAGGTTTGGTTCTTCTCCTTATATACTATTAAAGATCAAAAAGCAGTTTTTAAATCAAGTCAAGGAAATTATTAGCCCTATCAATACAAGAAGCACCATCAATCAAGATGTTCTAATATTGGTATTCAATCCCTATACTATCACATCTTGAATTATAAGAAAGACATATAGTTTTAGTGTTATAAGATCTTTTTAACATGATAATTTTGAGGACAATCATTACATTAGCCAGGATGACAAGGTCAAGAAGTATAATGTTAATTTTAGCACATTCATATAGAAGGAAGATATTATAGATGTAGACCATTGCATCTCTAAAAAATACAATTATATGCACCATAGATAAAAAATAATGGTCCTCACATTATATAATTTTAACAAAATAAAGTTTAAGTACACTTGAGATTCCAAAATTAAATGCAAAGAGAAAAACAAGTTCAAAATTGACTTTTCTATCAACACTCAACTTTCAAAGAGATCTATCATCATTATTTCTATGTACTTTGGTTAGTCTGCTATCAAAGTGAAGGTAGTTGTAGAGAATATTGGACATGGTAAGGTATAAGAATTTTAGTTGCCAATTGAATTTAAAAAGGACTAGATTTAGTACACTAATTGGAATAGATTACTTATTTCAATTTCCACTATTCAATTCAAAAATATGTGATACGCTAGCCAATTTTGTCCACAAATCATATACTTTAAAGAAAGATGTAATTTATAATGACACATAAGTTGGCAAGTGCACTAAATGTTGATTTATTTGATGAGGTAATAGAAGTTGTTCATAGAAACATCATATATGAAACTCATCTAGCATTTGTTTAATGTTTATTCTTATCTATCTCATCTCAAAAGTCAAGGAATTATACTTATACAATTAGAAGCTAAACAATTAATCAACAAAGTATATTAAATAGATAGTAAAGACTAGGTGGAACCTAATGCTTGTTGTTAGCCTTTTTAAATCAAAAAAAAAAATAATATAAATTATAATCTTTGAAAAAAATGATACTTATGAAAATTTAGCCCATAAAATAAATGTGATATGCATTTTTTTTAATCAATTTATAGAACTCTAGTTGCTTCTAATTTTGAAATAGGATTGACATATATATATTAATAATATAAATATTTATTCATCTAATTGCATGTAATATATGTTTATGTTTGAATTTTTTATTTATTTAAGATTATTAAGTGATCTTTTTGTTTTACAAATTAACTTTTATTAAATTTTTAATTGCACAAAAATACAAGAAGAGTATATACACATCTTCTCATTAGTGTTAAAATAAAAAAAATAAAAAAATATATATTCATGTGCAACATATTTATATATTTAAATCAACTAAAATAATAAAATTTTGATGTAGTTGACTATTACATTATCATATCAAGTTTTTTTTGTTTAAATTATTTTATTTTTTAATTTTTTACGTTGACTTAAGAATAATTTAAATTTAAATTTATCTTGTCTATAAAGTTTATCATTTATTTATAATACAAACTTTTATGTCCATAATTTTATTTCAAATTTTTGTATTTAACTTTGAAAAACTTTTAAGATTTTAAAGTACTAGCATGCTTTTTTATATGTAAGTTATTTTATCTATTATTGCATATATTATTTATTCATATATATCTATTATTTTAAATTATTGATATTATTACATATATCAATAATAGATATTCCATTCTTTCTTTCTCTCTTGCTTGGTGTGGGATGTACTTGCGAAATTGATGTTGTTGGAGAGCACGGTTCAGATGGGGTAGGGGACTGATCGGCCACAATGTTTGTGAACAACCGTGATGGAAAGAAGAGCGAGGCGGCCGACTTTGCAGACAAGGAAAGAATGAGAAAGAAAGAGGGAGGGAGGGAGAGGGATAATACTGGGATCATTTCTCGATTCGAGTGTTTGATCCTTGCTAATCTTCTCTGTATCGTTACAGTTTTATCAAATATCTCCGAAGAGACGGAAATTACTGCTGCACCAACACCCAATATTACCGCCCACACATCCACCTCTAATTCATGTGGATCAACGCACCTCCTTTTCCCCTTCTTCACACAGCCAGTCACATCAACGCATCCATCGCTCCATCCGCCGCACCAACTGGATGCGTGTTCTGCCTCTCCAACACCGTCGCGGAAAGACACAATCTACACTTCTTCTCCGCAACACGACATCACATCTTCAGCCATGCTTGCCTACTTCACACATCATGAATCACTTTACACAATACCAAAACACCTCCTCACACACTTGCTTGGATGGAAACAACATCTTGCCAGCGAAGAACCAAGTTTGAGTAGCTCATCGCTGCCACTGCAACCGCTTTCACTTCAACACACACACACACACACTCCGTCTCAATGGCGACCTGGAGTCTCGCAACCACATCTTACGGGCGTGCTTGCCTCGGCGCTACACAGTCGCCTCACACATGCTCGCCTTCGTCTCAGGCTTCGCAATGCACTGCTGCCATCAGCGGCCGCATGAACGACTACAACCCCAGAAAAAAAACGTGATGCGATCCGTAACACGCGAGTCCGAACTGCGTCGACATCAGCATTCTGAACACACACGCAATCCACTGCAAACAAACAAAGAGAGTCAAACATCTCGCGGGTTGGCTTGACTTGACTTCATGTAAGTTACTCGGTGGAGAAGACGTTGGATCGCAGTAACTCCAGGTGAGTCCCAATCCCACGTACATACACGATGTGGAAACAATGGATTGATTGGTGTTTGTATGTTTGTTGGTGTTGCTTGGTTGGGTTTGATTGTGTTGGTTCTGCTTTGTCATAATATTATGACACTAACATATGACATTCATTCACTCAAGGTTGCAGTCATTGGTTTTGTTTATTTAACACCCCTTGTTCCAAAATTCTCCCAAAAAGTTAGAACCTATATTATAGTAATATATTTTTGTAATTATTATAATTATAATTTAATATAAATGTATTAGATGGTTCTTTTTATTTAAATGTTTTAGATGTATTGATGAGTTTATTACTAGGTCTTGCACCTATGTTATTGGATTGAAATACAATTTCTATTGCATAGGCAGAGCTAGAAAAAAAAAAAGTAAGAGGCCTATAAAATAAAAAGATCTGTAAATATAACATACTTTGTAAGAGACATTGCACCAGTGATATTTTAAATGCGGTATAGCCTAACCAAGTAGTAGTACATAGGATACATATCCAGACATTGATAGGCTCGGTGAGCCATTACGAAGTACAGCAATTCAACTTTGAACACATGCTGCAAAACTTCAGTAATTCTGACAAAGAACTTTTCAAGCTTTCTTCATGAAGAAACCCTTGGTCGACTATCAAAAGTACCAGAGGACTTGGGATCACTTTCGTAGTCACCACGCACATGCTGGAATACCGCGCACATGTGTAGCCTCCTTTGGAATACCGTGCAGTAGCGTAGTGTAAGTTCCCTTCAAATTAAAACAACTTTAACTTCCGACCTTCAAAAGTGTACTGCAAAAGACACTCGTTACAATTCGCATAAAGCCTGATATACAGGTGCGATGGAATCCCACATGACCAAATTTCTCCGTCCTCTAACAAATAAAATCAAGCTAAATGAGCTACTTGGATATATGAATTTCTGTACAGGATTAGGGTGCAAAATAAATACATAGCTATTGTAAGATATTTGTATCCAAGTCTATCTTCTGCTTCACAATGGCTTGCATGAACCACTCGCCAGTGAAAGTTCGCAGTCCTGCTGTTGCAGCGATTTCAACTTCATTCTTGTCCTCCTCACCACCTAGAACGATGTTGTGCGACATATCGTTCTGTTGCAATGCTTCATCTAAGCTTTTCAGAACCTGCACAGAGAATTCGGTTGAAGCTGAATGGTTCAAGTGGTGACAAACACTATGAATAAAATCTTCAAATGAAGTCCAAACTTCGAACTTTGAAGATGACGAACAGTGGATGGTTCTTGGTGAGTTAATACCTTTCCTCCAGCTGCTTCAGTTAGCTTGACTATGGTATCCAAAGGAGGCTGCACATGTGGCGTCGGGTATATGTAAAATCCAGCAAACAAAGAGCAAGATTTGTGCTGCGCTATTTGGATCGCGTTCGTCAGAGGAACTTTGTATTTCGATTCATATTCCTTGTCCCTTAGCAGGTATTCCTTCTCATCTAATTCGTTCAAAGACCACCAAAATATATTACAAAACGAATGAGCTAGGGCGATGCTAGAGACCGACAAAATTCGCCGAATACACTGAATCAACTAGATCCGATCCATACACTATCTACCAGAAGAGATATCAAGCCTGATGTATATACAGAAATGAGAGGCGCTCACCAACGAAAGATTTGTGCTTATTGCTTGATTTCAACCATTCTGGCGTAACAACCCATGCCCTGTCAAAAGCACTGAAACATGTAATATTCACCAAGGAAAACGAGAGCACTAAAAGAGGAGAAATCAGAGACGAACAGTTTGGTCCTTCTGTAAATGGAGAAGAATCTCCTGCCAGTAAAGGCTAACACTGCATGTCTTTAGCATTCAACAGTAAAATCATCACATGATGTGATACTGAGCAGTTCAGAGTAAGCAAACAAATCTTACCCCCTGCAAAGAGCCGTGCAAAAATTTAAAGTCCTTCTCACTTCACTGGCGATAACGTGTGTACATTGACCTCCATCGCTTGTTACTTTCCCTCCAAGTTTCTCCACCAACTGCATGTACAACCTCATAAGGTCAGAACACATTCCATACTTCAAAATATACCCAAGTGTACAAGTCAATAAAAACGCTAATAACATCAAGTTCACATAAATGTTTGGATGCAATGACCACGTCATACACCCAGCTGCGTATCAAATAAAGTAGGTATAGTGGCATGCTGAAGAAGAGGTATTCTCATGGTAATGAAATTGCACAGGCATACGTATAACCATGAAATGTGAATAGATTAAACCTAGGTTTTACGGCAGAACTTGAAAGGGGGAATGATAGCACGCTTATAGGGCGAACCTGTATTAATGCTCTCTTCTTCGAATCGTTTGGCATATTCGCGAGAAAAACAACTGGTGTGGAACACGTCGCGGAGTCTTTAGCATAACCTAAGGCCAGCGGTAATCCTACTCCGACTTCAGGAATATTAACTGGTCGAGAGGACAACCTCTTCCGAATCGTGAAATCCTTGTCTTGTTTCTTCGACGTTGATTTCAAACGTCTATCATGTGCATCTAAGGGCGTAACGCACCCATCTGTCATAGATCGCTGACAATCTCCACTCCTAGCATCTCGAGTGCCCGAGACAGACTCATTGTTTAGACCTGAACAGTCGTTGACAATTTCAGTATTTTGAGCAGCTGAAAGTTGTTCAGAACTTGACTCACGGACTGATGGTTCAGGCAATCCATTAACTGGATTCACCCCGCCTGGACTACCGTTACTTTGCCTCCGAACTGACTGTCTAGCTGCCTTCTTTGCTGGTGGAGAATTCGAACTCGGTTCAGGGGCTGATGCCTGGAGCATTTCATTAACTGGATTCAGCCTAGCTGGACCACCACCACCTTGCCTCCGCACTGACTGTCTGACTGCCTTCTTTACTGGGGATGAACTCAGAGTTGGTTCAGAAGCTGATGGCTCAGGCATTTCTAATACTAGATTAATCCTGGTCGGACTATCGCTACTTTGCCTCCGCACTGACTTTCTACCTGTTTTCTTTGATGTCAGTGGTTTTGCTCGAGGTCTTTTCAGACCAGATTTAGGAGGCTCAGTTTCTAAGACTTTTTCCTTGACCGGGTCATCGTTCTCCTGATCCAGACACACCTCTGAGAAAAACATCACAAACCAAGTTAGGATGACACCAACGAAGCTACATGAACTTGAGATCACATTTGACACTCATCTGGTTTTCTGCACACAAATCCAGCAAGTGAATGCAAATTCTGTGGCAACGAACTTCAACTAATACAAACTGTATCACAGAATTCCAAATACAGCTACATCGTGAAACTCTTCAAAGACGATTGCTTCAGGGAAGGATCTAAAGAGCAGTTGCTTTACCTGCACCAGTAGGTTTTGGGGGTTCCTTTGTGGCAGTCGCTAAGTTGAGATCATCACCTTGTGTCGTGTCCGAGGACTGATGTTGCACAAGAGGCACGGAATTGCTCGCAGAAGTATTTTCCACATTCCTCAAGGGCTCTCTTAATTTATCATCCCTATGCAAAACGGGGTTACTTGGGGGTGTGGGAAGAATCTTCTCACTGGTTGTCCCGGTGGTTGGGTTAACAGAAATAAATCCTGGGCTCCCATGTTCTAAGGTCACAGCTGACTTATCTGAGGGAAGTACAGGTGTATTTTCACAGGAGCCATTCTCAGATGCTTTTACTTTGTCACATCCTGTAAATCGGAGAGTGCGGCTGAATTTTGATGAAGAGAATTTACACTCAGGCACAGGATCGGTCATCACGGAAGCTTTACTACTGGATCCTTTTGAGTAGGTCTTAACCTGACATTCTGCACTGTTAAATTTTGGACTACATGATAAGCTTGCAGCTTGTTGTGGAGTCGCATCTGAGCTAAGCGGCACCTTGCGAAGGGTATCTCCAAGGGAATACGGATCTGAGACTTCACTGCATGCAATCGGAGATTGTTGAACTTCCATCTGAGTCCTGTCAGACGCAATCTTGACCTCTGTCTCAATCATATGGTTTGCATTAGTTTTGTCAGAGTTCCGGTAAGGAGTCATCTCGCCGAAACTGACTGGCAGAGCGTCCGCACTCACAGCGTGCAAGTTACAGACCATGAGGGCTGAGTTTCCAGGAAGAGACATTGCTTTCCGAATTTCATTTTTCAAACGAAGTTTCTGGGGCTTGCCCTGGGCATCGACTGCAGCAATCTTCACGAAACCCTGAACAGCATATTTGTCCAATTACACGTTGTAAAACCGCAAATGGTATGCTATTGAAACCATCACTAACGTCATTGACCTCAATTAACATCGGTACTATACTAATAAACCTTGTCATGAAAACTGCATCATACATTGCGAAATAATAACAACGCTACCTTTCCCTTGAACATGCGGCGAATGATTTTCATGCTATATGCATAGAATCTGACCGTAGCCGAACAGAAAGGACTCGAGATAAAGCAGCTATCGATCACAATAAAGGAAGTGGAAAGAAAGCTAGGAAAAAGATTATGATGAAAAGGGGTTCACCATTTTGTTCCAGAAATGTTCAGACTCTTGATCACCCCAGCAAAACAAGGTTAGAACACCCACATCCGCTAATCTCCTTGCTAGCTCTTTTACTAGCAACTTCCCAAAGCCCTGCGCAGGGATGCATAGAGAACACTGATATTTGAAGGCGTGGCAGGTTACAATTCAAAATTCACTAGGATTTAAAACTCAAATTTAAAATTCGGAGGATACTAAAACTGTAAGAGTGCAAAAAAGCACCGAGTACAAAAATTTACCAAGTAACACTCTAATTCTGAAATTCCTGCAGTTCTGAAAAGAAAAGTTTACCTGACGCTGGTAATCTTGGTCTACAGCAGCCAGTGGAATTTCTGCATATTGAGTATTGGTAGGCAGAATTTGGTACGTAATGGCCCCTACGACAACCTGCGTGTATCCAACGTTAACCCCAAATCGATAAAAAATTGTAGGAGGGGTGCTCTGATTGTCAAGACATAGGCAGACTACCCAATGATAATATATCTATTCAGAGCAAAGAAAATCAGGATATAACCAACACCGAGAATTATGCACGCAGCAGAGCAAACATACCTCAGCATCGACAGGGAAGACACCTGGCTTCTTCATCAGCAAAGTGCAATATTTTCTGCAGATAATTGAGATCAGGTGTGAGTTCCTAGCTCCTGCGCTCAAAGTACATGTCTACTGCACGTGACGATTACCACTAACTGCGAAATAGGAAATATTGGATGATCGGCACGGCTTTCACCCACCCGCTCGTTGTACAGTTCCTAAGAAAATCAGATTCTTTCCCAGTACCAGCTGCAAAGCTCATTGCGGGCAGCTCCTTTTTGTATAACATCGTCGCAATCTGGCTCAAACATTTAGCCGATGAAGGATTAGGCTCCGTTCACACTTATTTCGAGTGCACATATCTATTAAGTATTGGGATTAGTACAAAACAAAGGACGAACCGAAACAACAGAATATGCGTCATTCCAAGGCCAAAAAGACTGTAGCACCTCAAGGAGCGAGTAGTCGGCTGAATCAGGGCTTTTTGGATTAATTACTTGAAACGAAAGACCCTGAGGCAAAACTTGATCTGCATCATTATGATATATACTACATCAACAAAGTTTGCACATTTTGTGTGACAGTTGCTCTTAACATTGTGGCATGTCGTAAAATTATTCTCAACAAGGATTTTATCTCGCACATCTAGTGAAACCTGAACTATTTCAACACACTCTTGACTAGACATTTAACAAACAAAGACCAATTAATAGACGTTAGATGTCAATAAAATTCAAGCTTACCTAGAAGAATAGGGCTTGGCTTCTCAAACGCTTGAGGCTTCTGGTTATCAACTAAACACAATAAAACCAAGAAAACAAGATTCCTCAAATGTAAGATGACACGATCCTCATCGACACGACGATAATCCATACTTATCCAGAGTCATGAGAAACCTATACCATGTGGATAAAAATATAAAGCAGAAGAATTTGAAACAGGAAGCGTAATACATACATTTAAGGATGCTGTCGATTTTATCCAAACTAGAAGTTCCGGTAGGTGGAAAACAAGTTCTATCGGTGCCCAGTGAGGTACTTATAGAGCCACTTGCAAACTGATAAAAAAACATCAGCTTTTCTAAGCGGGTGGAAACATTTTTTTGGAACAGCAATTCTCAGTTAATAATTATCATTATTGAGAAGAAAATAGGTACCACTTATTGTTATTGAGGCAGGATGATGGAGTTGCAGACAGAGCTTGTCGGCGATGTACTCCTGATCCGAATCGATAGGTAATTCGACTAAGCAGTTACCTGAACGACCACAGAAAGGAGGAGGAGTTTACTTTACTTTCCGGAAACCTCCGATCTCTAATTCATGTAATTCAAGTTTCAGGCATGTGCACAAGGTTCTTGAAGAAATTTTCGCACGTAGTTGTCACTGTGGATGATTGGGTACGGTGAAATTGTTTCACCGAGATGAAACTTTCGTTCCGCAAGTAAAAATCGTGGAGAAAACAGTACGTTTCAAGGGGATAAGAACCCACCTATGGAAAGCGTCTTTAGAACGGAGCAAGTCTGAGCAGCCTTCCTCTTCCTCTGAGGTGCCATTCTGAACCCACCCTCAACAGCAAAGGCTTGTCACGACCGGGTTGCGTCTCCTGATAACTTAGGTGTGGACAGGATAGCGGCGCTTTCTTAACATCAGCTCCTCATTTAGAATGAAACGGCAAAAACTTCTTGGTAATTAAATTCAAGGACTACTTGGCAGAAGCAAGGCACTCTGGGACAGCTCCCTCCACAGCAAGCCTCCACTTACTCCCGTCAGATCTTCACAAAACCGCGAAAGAAATTGAGTATTGTCAGCTAGAGGAGAGAAAGCGGGAAGCACTCTTAAGTCACAGCATTCACGAGCGTCAAAACTCCGAATGCAGCAATGAGTACACACAAACACAAGGAGGATGATCCAGATTCCCCTTGAGGCGGCAATGAGGGAGCAGATAACCGTTTACAGGTGAAAGAGCAGTCAAGGGTGAACACGAGCTCAGCGACAAACCTCGCAATCAATCTGAGAACGACAATTTCCAGTTTCAAAAACCTAAAAGGGCAATGACCCGATTCGTCATCTCCTCACAAGATGTTCTCTCCGCAACTAGGTTTACAGCAACCATCATCCAGAAGCGCACCAAACGCCGATCGATATTATTCGCATCCCTAAAACTACAGATCTTGGTTAGACTCGACGCGAAATCGTGAAGCCAAAGAATAGAGCTGCGCTGCGATTCTTTCCATGTCGCCTTCGGTGATGGCGGTTAAGAGGTCGGAGACTTCGTGGTGAAGCTGCAGTCCTGAAGGTGGCGCCAAAGGGAATGGGGATGACATGGCCTCGGGAGCACCCCTCCTCTAACGGCGGGAGATTTGAATTCAAACCCCAGGAGCCAAGGTTACCGGGTGGGTGAACTGTGGTGACCGGTTACCGCCGGTGTCCATTGCCCCAATAGTTGGTGGGGAGCATTCTGCACTGTAATGCCCGAACCGTTGTGAGAAGCGGTGATGGAAATTTGTGACATAAGTATGTATGTGTGTGTGAGATAGATTGCATGTTTAATTTGAAAAGCACTGATTTTAGAAATTTTGAAAAGGTCTCTAATTTTGTAAAGGATCTAATGTAGAGTGACAATATTGATGATGTTAATATTTTGAAAAAATAAATCATGATAAATATATTTAATACAAACATTCCAAAAAACCTTATAAAATTTGGGTACATATTTATGGCACATACTGCATATACATAAGAAATAAATAATAAATAAAACCCATGCTTTTTACTCACAAAATTTTAATTATAATAGCAAAAATTATACATTGATTTTATTAGTGATGATCAAAAACCAATAAAATTAAATTTTATTGATACACCAATGAATCTATTTAATATTTTTAAATGAATTATATAATATTATATATATATATATATATATATGTATAATATTCTACCTTATATTAGTTAAATAAATATTATTGTCATTCTGTATCAATCAAATATATATATTTTAATGAATAAAATAACAAATCTATAATAAAAAAATTAATGAAAAATTTATATAGGTTATCAACTTAAATTTTATTTCATGTAGTTGTATTTTTAAAATTATGATTACCACAATTTACCTATCTAATTTTTAAAATTTTGGTGTTTATTGTTATTGTTAAAACATATTGCACAATTTTTTACAATTAGGATTTTTTAAGTTAATAATACTTTCAAAATTGCCATCTCAAACAGTTAGTAATATGTTTATAGTTCAGGAAAACACATTTGTTGTTACAAAATGAAACCAAACTATGTATCTAAAATAAGTTGATAATAAATTCCTTTGAAATCTGTTGAGTGTAAATGTTATTGACTTTAATTTGAAGAAGAAGGCTTAAAGATAAGGTCCCACACTGCTGCATTAAATAAAACATTTGGTGATGCTTGGATGATATTTATTTATTTATTTATTTTATGTATTAAGTTACATGGTTAAAGTGTGTTACTATGTATGTATATGTATACATGCATACACCTTAAATCTTTTTAGTTCACTCATGTTGGTCTGAAATGATTTTGAACTTTCACAGCACAATAAGTGGTATTATGAAGAATTGCAATTTGTACCAAAAAGATTGATGATTCACATCTAGTTCCACACCTGAAATCCCAGCTATCATGCTGCAAAATAGCAAAGAGGTGCCCTTGTTTTTTGAAAAAAATCAACATAAGCAAAATCACTCATTTGCAGCCACACTTGTAGGTTCATCATGTTGTCACAAATAAGAAGAATGGATTCTCTAACATCCTTCAAAGTTCCAATTTTTTTTTTTAGGGGTCTTTATATCTAAAAACCCATTTTAAAAGCTATGATATAGAAGCTTTACAAAAGTCCCTAGTCTTTTGAAAAAAAATTCTTTTGTAGAAACCTTGGTTTATGGAGAGAGTATAAAGTGAGAGGAAGCCATGAAATGGACCAAATCAATTTTTTATTGAAAATAAAAGTATGTTTGCTCATATTTTTATTTTAATAGTTATAACAAACGTTTAAAATTTAATTTAATTATTTTTAAATTTTATTTTTATTATCTTTTAATACAACTTTTAATGTTTTAGTAAAACCACCTCTTTGAGGTAGGACTATTGCAAATTGCATGAGACAACATTATTCATGCCATATAGAAAAAAAAAAAAAAAAAAAAAAAAAAAAAATACATTCTAATTCAACTTTTCTTTTTACAACCAATCAAAGGATTTAAAATTGTGACTTCTCAACTTCTCCCCTAAATGAATCCTGAATGCAATTGGGTCAGTTTAGTTAAGCCTGTAGGTATTGAATGAAGTGGATTGAACCACCTGCAATGAGACCTATCTAAGTGTTCTGCTCGGATTTCTAGTCATCGTTGAATTGTGATTCTGCCTCAAACAGCTCTTTCAAGCTCTGTATTCGGTTATTTGGTGTGTATTTGGCGTGCAGCCGTTATCAGCACTGAATACAAGCTTCTATTAATATGAAAAAATCCTGAGTTATTGGGTCATTTGTTCCAGTCACACCGAGAGGATTTGTACCAGTGCATGAAACAATGGAAGCTCTTGCTGAATTAGAAGTCAATGGTGAGGCAAAGGCAGCACTGGTGTGGAGGCTGGTGCTCCTTTCAACGCTCGCTAGTTCCTACACATGAACATGATTCTGACCCTAAAAGACGTTGAGTTTTAATTCTTCTTCAGTGAGTTCATGACAAGCTCAGTGTGGTTGCATGGAGCTCGTTTTTGTGTCTCCTGGAGTTATAATACAGAATGTTACGCTTTGTTTGTGAGCAGCTGATTTTGATTGACTAAAACACTGGCGAAATTCTAGGTGTTTACAATCTTGGTCTCCATGCTGCTGACCTCAAACACTAATCCAGTAGCTGTGGGTATTTCCTTCAAAGTTAGTGCGCAATTTCTTTTGATTTGAATGCTGTAGACCTTTTACCTCTGCAAGGCTTTTCATGATGAAAGCTGTGGCAGCTAATTTTTGTCTTGCCAACGATCTGGTTGCACCTTCATCCAGAGGATATCAAACATGCTGTGCACGCCAGCACCACCTTGACGAAGTGTTGAATGAGCTGTTCAAATTAGGCATGGTATGTCTTCTCCACTCTTTGTTGTCATCGTCTCAAACTACGGTAGAACGAACTTCTCGTCACTTCTCATCTAAGTTGCCATCATGAGGAACATTCATGTGTTATGCATATTACCCTCCACTCGTAGACGATTTTGTTGTGTCAATTTTATATGTCAGCTTCTCAAGCTCTCCTTTGTTGCCTCGAAATGTCGCAGCTGAAAAAGAATCTCGTGGTCATGTAACTAGGAAATGACATGGTGGAAGTAGTGGCTAGTTGACGGCTCCACCACTCTCCAGTCTAACACACGAAGCGCAGAAACAATCGCTTCAGTTGCTCAAATGTTCATAGACAAGCTAGATAGGGTGTTTTGACACAACACTCAAAATTTGGCACAATTCTCATGAGAAACTAGGTGGGAGTTGATAGAACCAACCAGTGCAAGTTCAAATATTCCTCGTGCGGTACTAGTTTGAGACGAGGATTCCACAAGCCTGAGGCTCTTGTATAATTGGCATGTTAACTAATTTCTGAGCGGTTCTTTTACATGCACACTTTTTGCACGATCATTTGTTACATTCCGAACCCTGAGCTTCTCAGTCAAAGCCAGCTCAGTCAATACAAAGTGAGACCTGCAAACACTGGATATGGAGGCGGGCCACACAAGGATACAAGCTGAGAAACAACTCAACAAGAAGGTCGACATGTGGCCATGCTTGAAAGTAATATAGAGCGTGGCGTTCTTAGAGACAAAAAGAATTGTTCTAATTGATAAGAGAAGTGCCTCTTTGCTCGCCTCCAAAGCTGCGACCTAGGCACATGTCGATTTGATGCGTCGAAACCCAATTCTGAAAGTTGAGTGCAGGACCACCTGTGCGGGACGCATAAGTTGGATTCTGGCCAAGCCAAAACTCTTCAGGCAATGATACAGATATGGAGGCCCACCTGAAGCATTGCAGGTCCAGTAGTTTATCAACAGCAGGAACGTCCCAAATACACAATTCCCCAAATAAGGTGCCGAAATTGTTCCTTCCAGATGTCTTCCTCTGCTCTCGTTTTTTTGTCTTCAATGAATGGTCCACCTGCTGCTTACGAGACATGTAATCCTGTAGTGAGTAGGTTGCATGAAGCCCCAGCCAGGTGTCACGACGCCATCCCTTGCAGCTCGCTTCTCCCGAAGCTATCCACACTCTCCAGTGAAGTTCGCCGCAGCAAAGTGTTTGTTCGACTGTTATCTGAACGATAGCATGTTTTTGAATTTTCCCGAGATAATTCCTGAAAGGAAAACACAACCTTAGCCCAAATATTCGTTGAACTCTGTCGAGATGAGAGTTCACGAATGCATCGGTGGCGATTGCGCAGATTGAGGAGCATCGAGGGTTGATACGAAGGTGAAAAATCCAGCTGCTGCCATTGCGATGGACGTCCAGCTTTACATATACGTGTTGATTATCGTATTTGTTCTGATCGTCGCAGGGTTGATCGTAGTCTGCGTGCTCGCATGCCTCGGAGTGCGGTGGTGCTGCCTCCTCGGTAGCCCAAAACCCCAGAAGGTTTATGTGCCAACATTCACACCCCCGCCTGGATTCTCCCTGCAGAGATTGGAAGCCATTCGAGTAGACCCGCCTGAGCACAGCTCCCGCATCGCAGCAGAGAATGCTTTCCTGGATACCTTGCCTGGCCTACCGCCGCGCTACACTTACGGTGATTTGTTCACGGCAACGGATGGGTTCAGAAGAATTCTCGGTGAAGGGGGTTCGGGTCAAGTATATCTGGGGCTGCTCCCCGGTGGAGTTAGAGTGGCAGTGAAGGTATTACAGAGCGCCAATCAGGGGGACAAGGAGTTTCGCACCGAAGTGGCCACCATCGGCAATATCCATCACATCAACCTCGTTCGGTTGCGGGGGTTTTGTCTAGAGGGAGCTCACCGGCTTCTCGTTTACGAATTCATGGTGAACGGCTCCCTGGATCAATGGCTATTCGCTGACTTCATTGACTGGCCAACGCGGTTCAACGTCGCACTGGGAACAGCTAAAGGCTTGGCGTATCTTCATCACGATTGCCAGGAGAGGATTGTGCACTTGGACATCAAGCCCCAGAATATCCTATTGGATGAGAAGTTCACTGCGAAGGTGTCCGATTTCGGTCTCGCGAAGTTGATGAGCCGATCGGATACCAGTCAGGTACATTAAAGTACTCTTCTACCGCATGACTATGACTGTAATTAGGGTTCTTAACTTCTCCTGCATCTTTGTAGTTTACTGACCTTGTGATCTTTCCATGGAGTTTCTCAGGTGGTGACTCAAATGCGAGGGACACCAGGCTACCTAGCGCCCGAATGGCTCATATTCTCAGCAGTGACTGACAAGAGCGATGTGTACAGCTACGGCATGGTGCTGCTTGAGATTCTCAGTGGGCGGAGGAATGTCAGCGACGTGGACAGCGACGTGGAAAAGCATTACTTCCCCAAGTGGGCATGCCGCAAAATCGAACAAGGGTGCAGTGTGGCAGACATTGTCGATGCTAAACTGTGTCCTATGAGCGAATTTGATATGATGCAAGCAGATCGCATGCTCCGGGTCGCAATGGCCTGCATTCAGGTACTGCTCTTCCCCACAATCTTCTCGTGGCTTGAACATGATCTCTATGAATCCCAAATTAATGTTATACAATACCAACACGGTGCTTCGGGTGCTTCGTTTTCAGGAGGATATGCACGCCAGGCCTTCGATGCCGCTGGTAGTGCAAATGCTGGAAGGCGTAATCCATATCCCGCTGCCCGCACCTCAACCGATGCAATTCGCGCTCAACACGCACTTCGCTCGCATCCTGGACCTCAACACGCAGTCGGCACTGAACTTCTCAAACCTCCAAATCTTGTCGGAACCCAGTTCTGTAGAGGCCTCGATAACCTTCGGTGCTCCCAGGTGACTAGGAAACAAAGTGGGTCCATGTTACTGAGTGTACAAAAGCAACCACCCTTGTAAAACAGTTCTCTTGTGTAAATTGTCAATTAAATTAGATGCACGGACATTTGCAATTACATGATTTTCGTCGCTCCAGTTGAACCGAAACTGTTGTGTAACTGGCCCATACACACCATGATTTTGCTCGGGAGAGGGCACTACCTCATGCGCGAGAGCAAGAACCGAGCCCCTTGCACAAGACGGCCTCATATCTTCAGTCCATCAGCCAAGGATCCCAGTCTTCACTCGAAAACTTCCAGCTTTTGGGTATTCTTTCTTCTTCCTCATCCTCTCCAGTTGTGAGTTCACTCTTGTAATGCCAAGCTAAGAGCATTTCCACCAAGTTGTGCTGAAACTTAAAACCCTTGGATATGGTGCAATTTTTTGTCAAAATACAACCTCATACTCATGGCATACCGACACCATGTTTGGTATGTGGCTTGTGAGATTTTGGTTTTGGTTTCCCAAATTTGGTATATTGTTGACCACCCAATACTTGAGTTGTCCATTGATTGAGCAGTGTCCATGATTCTGCAGATAAGATAGGCTTGGTGTTGGCAGCAGTGTGAGAAACATGCACAGTTATGAAAGCCTGCATCAAAACTTGGAGTAGAATGTGGAATAGATTTGTTGCATTGAAAGTGTAAGGGGATGTACCAGTATAACACCAAATGTCTTCTTCTTTTTGTCTATTTTGTTGATATAGTCTTTTTATAGCTTTCAAATTTTGATAAATTCACCAATAAATCAAGTGGCAAAGGATTAGGATTATGTTGCAATGTTGTACTATCATAAGTTGCATATTTTGATGTGCATTAGTAATTGCTATGTCTTCTCTCACTTCATTTGTTGCATGTTTTTTTTACAAAGAGTGTTGTTGTTTACTTATGTTCAACACATATGCAAAGAGTACGTTGTGCCTAGAAAAAAATATTGTGTTTTAGACTTTGTACAAAAGATTTACAATTAAGATGCAGCACTGGAGGATCTTAAAACCTGTTGATGAGACATCAAAATGATAATATATTGGTAAAAATTTGTACATTAAAGAAACAAATAACAAAATTTAGAGTCAGTAATGACTGTATTCACATTAATAAAAAGCCAAATAAATACTTGTAATCACATACTAAAATTACAATTTCATATTAGAATAATATTTACCGTTTGAAAATTTGCAATTGTATCACAAGAAATATTAACAACAATTTGGAAGCATGATTGATGAAATTCTATTGCTTCTGGTTCTAGCAAGTTGGATATGTGGCTAGTAAGTTTTTTTGTATTATATCATTTGAAATTTAAATTTATTATAAATATCTTTAAGTTTATTTCAAATAATATTATGGATTGAAGTTTTCTCACAAAAATTTATTTTTATTTCAGTTTTTATTTTTAAAATTATTAAAATTTAAAATTGGGTCTTTAGAATGTATACAATATATGTGGCATTCATTGTGTAGAAATCCAACACAATAAATTATTTGCTAGTGTGTTTGCATGTCAAGTTAGAAATTACAATGTTATTAGGTTTATTTCTAGTATGGTATATTTGTGTTGCAATAAAAAATTTATGTCTTTATAATTTGAAGGAAGCTGGTGTCTTTATTCTGCCTATCTGAATCGATAAGCACATTCTTTACAACAACTTTTAAATTTGAAAAGAAATTCCTCTTTGTCATATCAAAACATAGAAGTAATATTTTGCAACACAATTATATTTTTGTTCAAAAATTAATTTTGTAAATAGGACATGAAATCAAGGATTTGTGAGAAAACAAATATTGTTATTGCTAATGTCAATGTATATACATATATACTCTAAAATAACAAATAGAGACAATTAATTATAAACAACAAATAGTAATATCTATCTTAAATTAAACTTTAGACTGCAATTTCTTGAAACTATATATATATGCAACAATTCAATATATCATTTGACAAAGAAAACATTAACAAAAAAAAACAAAACAAAACAAAAAAAAAAAAAAAAAACATTGTGTACATTATTATAAATATAAATATATTGAAAGAGGAGGAAATCTTTAATTAATGCAAGAAAGAAAATTCAAGAATATGTTTGCTAATTCTAACTTGAATTAGGGAAATGTTCCAATACTTATACTAGTATATGTGTTATTTTTTACTTTTATCATCATAATGAATTCTATACTATCAAGAAAAAATAATAAATAAATCTCTGTTCCATTAAAATATTATGTTTACCTTGATCACATATTATTATGATATATCATTATTATATATTTTAAAAAATGAATAGGATATTCTAAGAAATAAATTATGTTGCTATTATACAATGAAACATGGAGTATGTGTTAAAAATATACTGATTTAAATATGATTTTTTAACACACCAACATAAAATAAATAAACACATGTTTACTTGGTAACTTAACATAACTACTTCTATAATCTTCAAAACATATTTTAAATAAAATTCTATTTTTTCCATTGCTGATCACATTTGAGATGAATTGTTAGAATTAATCATGATATAGTATTTCATACACTTTTATATTATTATTATTATTATTATTTCATGGATGTGTTTTTATAAACAATGTTGATCTCAATTACTGTGTTAATGATTGTTTAGAGTTTTACATCTTAGAAGTGCATTGTATTTAATCATGTTTGATTTCTGGTTATACTTGATAATTCTAAACTTATTGCATCTATAAATAATCTATATTTTAAAATATATGTATAGATTTTTTTTACCTAATAAAAAAATAAAAATATTATTCATTAATTGTAATTATCTGATGAATGTAACTTTTCAATCAGTTGATTTATAGTTGGAGTACTGTCATTACAAAATAATAAAGTAAATATTTTCTAAAGTATTATGTAAAATAAAGTTTCAGTAAAATATTATACGTACTTTACATTTATGATCTAATAAAAGAATTCCTATTGATATGATAGTAAATATTGTAATTTATCACAACTTATCCCAAAATAAATATACTTACAATAAGCATACATTCAAGAATCCAACCACATTTATATGTATATACACACTTATCCATAAATAGAAGCATATGAACAATTTTCCTCATAATCTTCTCAACCTTACAAGGTAAATTTTTCTGCTAAGACCAACTGCCTTGACAAGCATTAACACAGGAGTATCTCAATCAATGTGATAATATCAGAGCAGTTGGCACCCAATAAAACAATGATGTTTTATAATTAACATGTAAATCTGTGGTAACCCATGCCCTAGGCTTGTCTTAATTTATAAGGGTCACTGTTTAACAAGGATGTTAAGGGTAGGGTTTGACCTTTCAATTGTTGAATGTTGAAGCCAGAGAAAGGTATATATGGGGTAGGCTTTGAATGCCCACATACACTTCATCCCTTCATTGCAAAGTTGGGCTACACCTCCACCTGTGCAAAATCCTAAAAAGGAAATCCAATAATTATGCCATTCTATTCTCCCAATTATAACTAGATGTGGTTGAGGCAAATGGATTTGAGGAACGTGGCACATATGTTGCTTTTTAGTTTGCCAAAATAAATTAGACCCAATAAATTTCTAGACCCCAAATGAAAATTATAAAATTTATGTTTTGATCCAGAACAGCACCAAAGGAAAGAAAAAAAATTGTTATCCAGATTCACTTGTTGTGTGTGAATATATATATATATATATATATGGAGTACTGAATGAAACTTTGGCAATATGCATTATAGCTAATGATTAAATAAATAGGCACAATTTGAGTTTGTAACAATGAATTCTAGATATTAGAACCTATGTAATGGATTATTCAATTAGTTTAATATCTACTTTAAATTGTTCATATTTTTATGTCCACTTGGAACCCTACTGTAGCTTATAATCCTACATTAGCAATTGGTTAGAAAAACATTGTAAGAACATGAAACTGAACCTTTGAAGCTTTGTCCTAATCAAGAACAGCTCACTTGACAAGTGCAATCAGATAATTTGAATGAATGATCTGCAACCATATGCAACTTTAAGTTGTTTTGTGACAGAGCTGGAGTTGTTATGTCTGAATGCATGATGATGCACAAATTTCCAAGTACATCAAGAATTAGCTAACAATAGTTGTAACATAACACTTAACTTTATCTAAATATGACACATGCACACAAGCACCAGGGAAAATAATGAGATTTGGTGGGATCATACAACCCAAGTTACAAGAAGATCAAGGAGGTACTGAACTGCTACCTCATCAAAAGGTATTGCTAATGTCAAGCTTCAAAGAGTGAAATTGCATACAAGCAGACAAAAGGTAACTTCCACATTTGTAATGTTACTGCAGCCTATAGACCACAACCCTGCAGCATGATTCTAAGGGGTGGACTGTAAGACTTGCCCCTCTTGTTTACACATGTTACAATTGTCATCCTTAGAGTGAAATGTACTGGTATAATCTTAAAAGCTATTGTTGGATATCATTGCTGAATCCTTCCACCAAAGTACAACCCACAACACATTGCCCCAGGGGGATGTGGCATGCTGCTCCCATGTTTTCCAGAGTACCTTTGTATCGTGGTCTTGCACTTTGCCTGCAAAAGCTCAGAGCTGTGGAATTGTCAAATCCCTGACAGTGAAGGGCAGCAGCCAGGTAGTTAACTGTCAGGAATGATTTGGAATCAGAAGCCATTGAGGCTGCGATGCATTTTCAGGTGTGGCACTGTAATATGCTGCTTGCATTGGTTTTAGCCCCTTTCTCTGACCTGGTCATGTTGTAACATAATCAAAACCCTAAACCTTGTTTGCATTTTGCTGTCAATTTTGTTAAAATAGGGGATGGATCAGCCAAGGATTCATGGATGAAAAAAATCAATGGACATCTGATGGAATTTTGAGAACAGAAGGGGATCATTAGCAAATAGATGAAGAAGTTTCCCTGTTCAGGCAAAGGAGTAACTAACCCTAGATTTATATCCAAGGATAATAAATATTTTTTTAATGAATTTTCATCTGGTTATAGAATTTGGACATGTTTAAAATTCTTTTAGTGTGAATGTTTACATGATGATCCAAAAGAAACAAGCTCCACTAAGCATATTTTGTTGCAGAATGATGGAGCACAAATGTCCTAAATTGTAGCAAAGAGTAGGGCATGAGCTACCCAACTTTGCTTGGATTTGAGTTTATGACTCCTTTCATGATGAAGACCCTACTTACCTCAATTATGCCAAAGTCTTATTGCTTATTCTGTCCTTCTCATAAAATTTATAACTAAATATGTAAAAAAGTATTTTGTCCCTATTTACTACCCAAAGCTTAGTGGATAGTATTGGTGTGCAAAAGGGGTTAAATAGAACTACCCCAAACTAGGGCCATGGATGAATACCAAACAACTAGTTATTATTTGCAAAGGGTTATTGTCCAACCCATTGCTCCAAGGCAACAAGCAAGCAACAACCTAAATAAATTAATAATAATAAAAAATAAATAATGATACAAATTGTCTAAGGTTGCATCAATTGTAAAGACTACATCAACTAGATAGGGTTTTGTAATGTAACCATAAGGTTTGGAGGCCAAATCCATGTGGCAATACATGTAGTGATAATCTTGTATTAACTATCTTTGTTTGCTTTGACTCTCCATTCACCCTCACTTTGATACTCCCCCATTCTTAGGTTATCAACCCCTTGGAGTTCTGTTCCCCATTATCTCCACTTAGACTGTAGGTTACAACCTCCCAATTTAACTGGCCAATATATATATATATATATATATATATATCATCCCCTAAGGCCTAATTTAGAACTGGACTGTATGTGGCTGGGGCAAACCCTCTATATGAATTTCACCCCATGGATGATAATTGACAGGGTACTATTTTGGGGTAATTCTGCTAAAGCAGCCTCATCCAGACCCCTTGGATTCATTTCTTTGGAAGTGACATGGAAGATCTCAATGATTTGTTAGCCTTTCACATGCATTAACTTTCCACCAGTCAATATCTATGTGGTACTTAGAAACCTACATTCAAAAGGACAGGGAGATTGGATTGTAAAGGTATGGTCACTAGAGGCAAGGTTCACATCTTGGAGTGGAACTGATGTGGACATCTGGAGAGGGTATGGGTCTCTGAGTTCAAGGGCAGTGGTCTGGATATGTTTACCCAACACAGACCCATGTAAAATCTGTAACCCCTTTGTTGAGGGTTTACAACCCACCAAGTGGAATTCCTTGGCGAGTCCCTGTAATATCCCTTTTTCTTTTTTATAGCACTATTAATTCAATACCACTATTATTCTTATGTTGTATACTTGAATTCATTCAAATGATTATTCAACTGCACAGAAATAGTGTTTTATCCACATTTTGTGTGGTCAATTGATATAATTTTAGGGGTGAAAATATTATGAGCAAAGTTCTATTGACAATTTATTTGATGATTGCATATGTGAGTGCCTCAATTTATTTTGGTTCCAAATTAATGGTTTCTTTTTAATAAACGTAACATTAACAGTAGTGATCAATGGGAATTGCAACATGTGACATGACTTTGTTATCTCATTGGTCAGGAGTAAAATAAAATTAATAGATTTAAGTATATAATTTAAATCTATGCATCACTTTGCTACCTAATAGAAGTGTATTAATATTATGTGAGGAATTCATTGTTTTTTTTTAATTATCTGAAAAAGAACATAGCCATCACTTTATCAAATTAGTATGTGAAAACGATTTCACATACATGATGCCAAAAATGTAAGCATGTATTCAAAAATTTAAACAAAATATTGTGTGGAATTTACAAGTTCTAAAATGAGTTATCCTACTTTCTCCAACCAGTCAGTTGTCTTACCACTATCAACATTATATTGTTTCTAGTATACTTGTATCACAACTAAAATTCCAAAAGCTTCATAATATAACCTCTGTTAACATTTTTTCCTTATTATTAGTATTATTATTACTACTGCAATGATAATATTGTTATTGAAGATATATAAATGTTGATTAATTTAGATGGTTGTGTTAGCAAAAAGAAGAAAAAGAAATAAGAAAACAATATGAAGCATACCTTAGAATGAGACTATATTTTGGTTCATTTATTTTTCAAGTTTTTGATGAAAATGGTACTTCACATCATTGTGAATTGTTCTCTATCTACAAGTCTATTGAGGAAAGTGTGAGAAAGAGACTGCACGTGTAAACACAATTTTATTTGGACATATTGGAATATTCGACATAGATCGCATAACAGATTTAAGCAGCTTGTGGACCTTTAATTGTTTTCATGTCATTTTATAGTATTTAGAATTATTTCTTATTTGAGAGAGGCAAAAGCTTTCCCCACAACACACAATGGTCTGTTTTACCGACGTGGGCACAAAAATCATTGGTCTGCATTGGTTCGGAGGGCTGACGTGGCTTCCCCTTGAGCCTGGAGGCGTGACGTGGCCACTCGTGGGGTGCCCCAGAAAAGCTCGCTCTCAAGCCCTCAAGCTTGAGAGGTCAGTGCAGCAGAATGTTCTGGAAACCTTACAAATATAAATGAAAATACTACAAAAATACAACAAGCTATTTTCTTCATCTCTTCACATATTAATGAATATAACAGTATTGGAACGAGTGCAATTACTCGCTACATCGCATCTATCCTTGATCATACTTTAGCCCGCATTATTTTCATTCCTTTCATCCTCGAGTATAGAATTAGAATAAATATCTTTGTATGTAACAAATTATTGCCACACACTTTGTTTGTTTGGTTTGCTTTTCTGTCTTGTTGTCTTTAATCAAGGGATCTATGCTTTCATAAGTTTCCTTCCGTCCACAAATTTTCCTACCTTTAATTTTGCTGCTTTTGTGTGTGTGTGGCCGTGGAGTTAGGGTCATCTATCTTCCATCCACAAGGGCAAAAAGTGCTTTTACAATCTCTCCAGATGGACAAACAAATGCACCTTCTTTTCTCCCCTCATTTTTTTCATCCATATTCCATACGTTAATCATCCGGCCCTAAAGTTGTTGATAAGCATGGATAGCAGCTCCAGCCTCACCACAAAAATAAAGATTCTTAACCGGAAGAAGAATAACTAATCTAAATATGGCGGTCCTCCAGAAAAAGAGCATGCGGTGGTTTGTCCACTGATCCTTCAAAATTACTTTTTTTTCCTTTATTACTTTCTATTTTTCACCTTAAGAATATGAATTTTTATATGAAAAGGAAAATTTTTCTCATTCTTCTTCTTATTCATCAACTATTTTCCTTGTTTATGGTCTTTGATGTGGATTGGCATTGTTACAACAGGAGGGAAGTAGGATTACTTTCTTTGGGAACCAAGTTGGGATCTTGGTAATATATGGCAACTAATTGAGCAATGAATGAATCATTCATTTGATCTCAGCTAGGTTTGTTGTCGTTGTTGAGCAACGAATGAATCATTCCAACTAGTCCAGTTTGTGTCGCAAACCTCACATCTCATATTTTATCTCATTTGTATTTCATAGCTCATTCAATGGGAACATGGGTTGGTGCTAAGACTCTCAGTACCACAAATGGCATGCCTCCTCTTGTCCCCATCCTTGGAAAATGCTCCCCCTTCACAATCACCATTCCTTCCCCAGTCAGGATTTCATTCTCTCTCTCTCATTTATTTTTAGAATAGGAAGTGGAGGAGTGGGATTTTTATGATGGCGGAATTCCCATAGGCAGCGGCAATAGTGCCAATGGAGAAGCTTCTGGTGGAGGTAAGTGTGATACCCGGAATGAAAAAACGAACAGGGAGAGTATCAACCGCAGCAGCAGCAGGGGCGAAGGCGAGAGTCTGGTGCGGGGCCCAACGTCCCACCATTCGCTGGACTCACTACTCCCGAGATGAACAAACAACAAACACATGAATTGTCGTCGTGGCTCCGCCGTGATGGAACTCTCCCCCTTCGTGCCTCCAACCAAAACCACACCCGCCCGGAGGAGGGATCATGGATGAGAGCAACACTCCACAGCTTTTTCTCCGGCGGCATTGATCGCTGTTGCTGCACGTCGACCGACGGATCCCGTACGCGCATCACTATCGCCATTGCCAAGCGTAGCTCAGTTGATGTCGCCGCCGCGCTCGCAGACTCCTTCCTTGTCTCCTGCCTTGGTCATCTGCCGCCGGGTGAGCTCCTGCAGATTTCTCAATCGTCGCCCTGGGGACGCAGGTTTTAGAACTATGATTTTAGAGTCGATTCTTGATGATTGGGTGAGGACAGGGGAGCTAGATTGCGTTGTTGTGGATTGAGGTTCGTCCGTGGGAGTGAGGGATGTGAGGTTTCGAGGGCTGCGTCGACCGCATTCTGGATAGATTCGATAGGCTGAGAGAGAGAGAGAGAGAGAAAGAGAGAGAGAGAGAGAGAGAGAGAGAGAAAGCCAATGAGCGAGCGCGGGGGAAGGGCGTAGAGCTACAAGTTTTATTTTTATTTTTATTTTTTTGCTTTATTTTTTTTTGTTCCATGGTAGTCTTTTAGGGTGTTTTGAAAGCTCATCTGTAGTGCGCCTGTGATTGCCTTGGGTGTGGGTGAAGATACTAAGAATGATTAGGAGTCGGAGATGCTCCCTGAGACGTTTTTCTCAGGGAGGAGCGCAGGTTACATTGTTTGGAGTGCTGCGCCAGGTAGATGACAGGCAGGGCAGAGAGGGAGGGGCTTGTAGATTACCCGCGATCAGATGATGTCACGCTTTAATTAAATGGAAACTTGAGATTAGTGAATTGAGGCGTTTGTGTCTGATCCGACAGCTTGGGCTCGTTACTTTTTAGAATCGTCACCTTCCTATGATCTTGGGAAATGAGGAGATACTAGTTAATTTGGAATCAACACAGACGAGCAGAATTCGGAAAGTGTAGCGTTTCTTAATCTTGTATTGCGAAGAATTCCTCAGTAAGACGGTTTAGGCCCGTAGCATTTCTTAGATGTACAATGCCAATCTGAGATTGGTCAGTTAGAAGTAATCTTGGTCGGATGCTTGCATCATTCTGAAGTACTCACTGGAAGGCTGTTTGAGTATCGCGGATTTGTGTACCTGAACATATGGAGCCCACTTTTTTTTCTACAATATGGTCAGACTTGATAGAAGTCCTTGAATCACGCTGTTGTAGGTGGACCATTCGCAGCTCTGTGTATTAGCAAGTACCGCTGACAGTAACTGTCACACGAGTAGTTCTTTCCTGACATAGGAGTTTCAATGTACACGAAGAAAGTTCCTTGATTTGAGCAGGCTCGGGTACTTGTTAATAATGTCGTGGTTATGGATTCCGCAGTGAACAAGATGTCGAATGAAGTATGTGTAAGAGGTTTTCGCTGTTAAACATTTGTTTTCATCTCTTTCTAGTCGACTTGAGCGCCTTTGTGGCTTACAAGTGAAGCATATGGCTCAATGTCGTCTGTTCTTGCATCTATTGGATACGCATCTGGGGAGGATTTTGATTTCCGTGGCATTACCCTGACAGAATGTGGAGTTAACTGGGATCGTCCTTTTCCAGGTTGAAGTTTCCAGGTGCCATGTCGTAAGGAGCATGCTTAGAATTCCTTAATTTCTGCATTAGGGATGAAATATCGGCTAGAGCATCAAGTTAGAGGTGAAGAATTTGACCCTTGCGAGGATTTAGATTGGTTTTGGAGATACACTTAGTTTCGAACATCATTCAAGTTTGAACGTGTGCTAAAGAGACAAGTGCCTGCTCATGAGAGCATATTGCTTCCCTGCAGAATGAGAGTATGTAGTGGAAGGGACGTATTTAGAACATGAATAATTTTTTTAAGCACTTCTTCTGGCCTGACCGCAAAGCAGGCGTCAATTGGTTCAGTACCACACAGGAGTTCTCTATCTTCAAAGGTCTAGCAGAGTAGATCGATTCCAATCAGGGTACTCACCATAAGGTTTAGTCACGATTATGGAGGTTCTCGCAGATGTACGCATGTGCTCGAGGATGCGGACGACTTGATCATATCCCAGAAAATCAGAGACTTGTTGAACTTGGGCAGCTAGACGAGGAGAAGAATTTGGATGCGGAAGATATTGGAGTCCCCTACGCAGCCGCTACATAATATGTTCTACACGGCTGCATCAGTTCTCTCCTGAGTTCGAAGGAAGAACTAACCTGTGAAGGAGATGAAGGTGATGATTTTTGTAGCTTATGAGAACCAGCATCGATTTAGAGTAGGAAGCTTTAAGACCAATCTTTCCTTTACAGTAGAAGTAGGACCCTGCAGATTGGAATCTCAGTCTGCTCCTTGTCTCGCCGAAGTATTGGATAACAATGTGGCAGGTGGTGTTACTATCAGAGATTTTCTATCGACTCGGTTGTAGTTGCTGACATGTCGTGTACTTGCGAGGATCCTTGAAAGTTTGTTGTCAAAGTAAACTCACATACGACTGCAACGCGCTGAGAATATCTGCCTCCGCCTAGGAACTGTGATGTTAAGCACAGTGACCTGCATTCACCCGCCGAATTCGTTGACAATCCTTTGAACGCTGAGCCGCTCAACGCGAACAGAGTTTTTGAGCCGAATTTAGAGTTTCCATACAACGATAATGTCTTCAATCTGTGCAAAGGCAAGACATTGCTGGAAGGAAAATAACTCACATCTGAAAAGAAAGACAAAGACCATTCAATAAGGTTTGATTGTCTTGACACGCTGGAGTTCTGCCATGATGCACCCTGGGACGTTGAGTTGATAGTGAGAGTTGACTTCGAATTCCAGGTCCGCAAATGGTCTGGGAAACTTGGTGACGTTTGACGAGGAGTACTTGTGGTTAGGATACTTCTGGAAGCGATCATCTTGGATGCAAGGGTGAAGGAAACATGAGTGACCGAAGGAAAGTAAATTTATCTTTCAACCACACTAGTAGGCGGTCTGGTTCCACAAGGACCAGTTTCGCGGATGCCAGGGACTTCGTATGGGATTCTTCCTCTGGGAAGAACAAAAAGGATGGGATAGGAGCAGCAGGGGACTTGGCTCCCTCTGACATACAGCCTGATTCCTTTTCATGGGGTTTGGTTGGTCACAGTGACCCTTTCCTGGGCTACGATGCTGCTGGTATTTTGGGGAAGATCGCGGAGGAAGAGGATCAATTGATCGCAGGTTACAGGAGGAGATCTCCAGTCAAGAACAGCAGAGGCGCAGCCTTGGCTCGAAAAGTGCGGGGCCTTAGTGCTTCTCCAAAGGCTGTGTCGTCCTTGGAGAGTTGTCTCAGGGCTCAGATGGCAGACTTACTTGTTCCAAACCGAGTCAAGGTCATAAGTCGGCCGCCTAATTTCCCATCTTCTGCAGTTGAGAAAGCCAAGCTTGAGACCTTGAAGCCTGTCGATATTCCAGGTTCACCTTCTCGTGATATCAATGTGATTGACGAAAACAGCTCCAGTTCCAGGCGGTCTGGACTGTTAAAACTGCCAAATCTCTCAAAGTTCTTGAAAGAATATGCTTCAAAGCTAGCATTAACTAGAAAGGACGAGAGCATCACCGACAATGTCACAGGCAACAAAGGTGTTTCAGAAAATAGTACGGCTTCAAACTCTTCCAACGGCAGCAGTTGTAAGGAGCCGATTGTACCAGTCCTTTTAAAGAACCAAAATGTATCTGATTATAGAGGATTTGTTTCAAATTATTCTGAGCTGGGACTGTATAGATTCAGTTCAGAAGGTAGTTAAAGTGAAGAATTTTCATTGCTCAGTCTTTTCCTTTAGGTCTTTATTTCTACACGATTTTTTTTTTTTAGAAGTTGTAATAAGCTATCCTGTGCCTTAGGCAAGATTTAGAATCAGTAAGTATCATCATGCATGGCCGTCTTGAGTCTGGGATTTGAAAGTTGTTATTGTTCTTTGATGCCAATTTTAGTAGCGCTGTATCACTCTATTAAGAAGCCTCCGAGTGGCCTTGTCGAAGTTGGAATTTTTACGTAGATAACACAGATGTCTACGTTGAGATGTTTAGGAACAGAAACGATTTGATTATTAATGTTAGAATCCCTATTTTGTTTTAACACCACCTTTTGTCGTGCTAGTTATCGGATTGAAGGTTGTATACGGGGTCCTGATGTGGGGGATCCTTTTTGTTTCAGGTTCAGCGGTTGTTTCTTTCGAGACACTGGTTTTCATATTTGGAGTGGCTCTTGGGGTTTTAATTGTTTCCGGCTCACATAGAACTGAAGTGAATATGTTAAGAAAGCTTCTGGAAGAGACGCAAGCGAACGTGGAGGCTTTGAAGTTGGAACTCGCAAAAAGGGAAGGGACTGTCCGTAAGGATAGATTTGACTCAGCTTCGGTAAGTGACGTCGAGCAAGAAGATCAAATGGCTGATCTCGAAGCGGAGTTGGAAGCTGAACTTGATCAACTTACTGGTCGCGACTCCGCAACGATGGACAGTCAATATTCTGCCTTCGAAGAGGTCTGCCCTTTTCCAATTCAAGTCTGATGTGCCAGCTGGACATCTGTCGACCAATGGTGACATTTATGAATGTAATGATATAACAAGTAAATGCAGCATGTAGAATCGGAATGTGATCACAAAGCTATTTCGCCTGCTTCAGATGAACTCATATGTTTGATATTGTGTGATCATTGTTACTGCAGCTAGATACGGATGGTGTTGCGTCTGTGGTTCATGGAGATCTAGCACCAACAGGTTTACCTGCTAGAGTAGAGGAATCTTCTGATGAAGATCTGTCACCTCCTGCACAACCTGCATGCTTAAATAATTATGCCGTTTCACCGCGAGAGCTCACGCGCTTATTGCGCAAATTGCAGGTTTGTTCTTGTGTGGTTTAGCGTTAATTCTAATGCATTTGTTTAACTCTTAATGTGATTTCACCGTTTAGTAGTTAGTTTTGACGATGCTGTAAGGATGCAGAACTTCTGATTTCTATTCCGGTTTGTGTTGATGATTGGGGCACTTGGTGAATTTTAGAAAGCTCGCCAAGACGATTTAATCTCGGAATTAGAGGAGGATCTTGAGGCAGCGATGTCAAAATTACAAAGTAGGGATAAGGAGCTTGAGGTGTTGAAGGAAAGATTGAGACGCCTAACTGAGGTTTCATGTACCTCTGCTTCTGGTATTCCTTATTACCTTCATTCCTTTTTATGTATGACTGTTATGGACTGTATCAACATGCTTGGTTTTGGACACTTTTTGCATTCTGTCCTACTGCATGGACACATTTTTATTTTTATTTTTAAAGTGAGTACTGGTTTTGGTGTGTAAGAGACGATTAAGTTTGTTTCGAGGTCCTTCAGAGTCTTGCGGAGAGCGAGTCTGACGGGTTCTTAGTTGCAGGTGACGAATGTTTGACTCCTTGTACCCCCGAAAAGGGTGGAACTTCAGCGGACAGAAGCTCAACCACCAGAGAAGAGGTTAAGGGGGTATCAGCTGTTCCGAAAGAGGGTTCCTCATCAGGTGGTGATTCCTCTTACCTTCCTGTGCAGGAAGGTGATCTACCAGCTATTGTGCTTGTGTCAGAGGAATACCCAACAAGGTTTGATTCACATCCAAGCTTAGGATCTGGAAGGCAAGGAGTGGTGAAAACCAGCTTGCAGTTGGAAACGACGAAGCAGGTACACTTGTTTGTATAGGTCTTGCAGCCCTACATTGTTCGCAAGTACTCTTTGCATTTTTGGATTGGATGTAGGTAGTTAAATACACATCACCGTCTAATTTTCCATCATATGTGTTCAAGAAATTGTGTTTTAAGGTCATCGTAAGAGCAAGTCTCAAGTAGTAAGCATTATTATATTTAAATCATGCATTTGATTTTACTTATCTTTTCAGGATAACCCAGAATAGCCACAAATTAAACTTATTCAGCCTTGCGGTGGTGTGTAGGAATCTGATGTTATAGGAAGAGAGAGTTCCAAGGGCAGAGGAATATCAGGAGAATCCAACGAGGAAGATAATAATGCATTCGATGAGTTCTTACAACCAGTGATTGAATCTGAGGACGAAGGACCATCTCAAGCCGAAGTGGCTGCAAGGGACTGCAAACCGATACTGGACAATGTTCAGATTATTACGCAGCTGATTGATTCTGTTCATGGTTTGGAGTCTTACGGCGATCAGGCAGAGAGTGTAGAGTTGGGCAGTGCCACTCCAAGTTTTGGTCTCCTTTCAAGCTCAGTATCGATTTCGGATACGTTAGATCATCCTGTAGAATCAGCCACTCCTGAACGATTCAAAGGTAGAGGCATTGGAGGTGCCTTGTTTTCCCAAGCAAAACTCGGTGTACCGCATCCAAGCAGACGGACCTCATGTAACTCTGACGTTAGCAATCCAGTACTGAACAGAAAGTTAGATAGTAAAAAACCTCCCTTCCCAAATCCAGATAACTGTACAGCTAATGTAAGATACACTGAAGCAATGGAGTCGTCGAAATCGGTATCTGACATCTCAGAGGCAGAGACTGTAGACCACAAGACTCCTTATTCCGTTAAGTACATAGATTTGACAACGAGGCCTGCTTCTGAGCCTGTCGTCCCCGCCGATGATAATCCTTCATTCTGGGTTGGGGTTGGGGTTGGCCGGGCAGGACTGACTACCCCTGTTGAAACGGTGAGACAAAAGCTTTTCAAGTCACACCAAAGTGCACCTGTGCAGTGGCCCGGAGAACTGAGTCCCACAGTTCTAGAGAAAATTGCTCGATGGGAAGGATTAATGGAAGGGGAGACTCCTGGTCCTGTAGCCGGGTCTGATTGGGAGTGTCAATCTCGAGTATCGGAGTGCGACGACGTCAATGTTTTCAGCGAAGAAAATTTGGTATTGGAGGCCGAAGAGATGCTTGGAAGGATGCTGATCAAGCGGTTTGTAGAGAAAGCGAAGTGTGGCTCTGATGTGCTAGTCAAAAAGGCACAATCTGCACTTGCTACCTTAGAGAGACGTGATAGTATGGAGGGAGATAGCTATCATGGGGAAGATGCACATATGAATGAAAAGACAGAATCTGAGGCGAGTTTCTCAGAAAGAGGCCGGAGTGACGTACAAGAGAAACAGTCGACGAGCTTTCTGGGTGATGCTGTACGGGAGGAATATGAATTCTTTCGTAGGCTTGAAATACTGAGCAAGGATAGAAAAGCAACGAAGATTGTGAAGGAGGCAACTTCCATTGAGATAGCTGTCGCTGGAGGGATGCATTCTGATGTCAATCTCAGGTCCAACTCTGGAATGAGTGCACAGATTTCTACAGGTACTAAGATTATCCCACTTCGCTTGTGGTGATATATGCAGAATAGAGTGACCAAAGTCATCTATCTCTAATCATGCTGAACTTCTCTCCTTTTTGCAGGGGGTCAACATTTTCGAATCGTAGATGTGTCGACCGATCAACAACCAGATAGTTTAGTGAAGGAAAAGCACGAGAAGCAGATGTTTGCTCGGAATGGTGATAGAGGAAGCGTTAGCTGGCTCTCTCGTGATGCTGGACAAGTCGCACGTAGAAGTGGTGGTCAAAGAGAAGATGAAGTACGAAGTCGGAGGCGGTTGTGATTTAAGGAGAGGGCGAAAGTTCGTCATGTTCATTCTGGGAAGAATCGAAACCCCCACATCTGCATAATGCCAATTCATATTGGGAATTGTGGGCTCGTAATATAAACAACCAGATCCTGCGGAAGTCTAAATAGTAGATGGTGCAGTCACTAGGCGTTAGAACTGGAAGTAACCAAAGAGTGTTGCAAATTTTTTGAAGCATTTTTTCTACACGTAGATCTGCTTGTACCTTATCATAGCAATGATATTTGCAGGTGAAAATATACCAGTGGGATGCAGCTCACTTTGTTGTTCAGCAGATTCAGCGTCAACCTCTTATCACAGAGGACTTGATGCTTTTTGAAAAGACCTATTAGCAAATCCGTCCCTAACTCCCACACGTGCATTGTATTGGAACATTTTTGTTAACTCTATTTTGTTAGGAGTTTTGAACTCGATTGGGACCTGGAATCTGACTGAATGCAAATTGACAGAGTTGACTAAGAATCTACAGCTTCAAGGTAAGTTATAAACGTTACTCATATATCGACGAACTGAGTCTAGTTACTCTTTCTGGTTTTCTCGATGCCTTTCTTCGGAGATTTAAAACTTGATGCTGAGTGTGGTTTTATTGCGTCCTGTTGAGATGCCGTGCTTCCGAAGTATTGGTAATGTTTTGGGATTGAACGGAATCATTCTAGGTCTGTTGCTTCGCCGCATCTGTGGACGTCTGGACACTCAAAAGTTGAAAACTTGTGTATTCATCAGTGTAGTTCTTGCTTGCAAAGAGGAGCGTCAGGTACTCATGCGAAGGTGTGTGTGGATATATATATATATATATATATATATATATAATATTATACAATTTTAGTTTTTTTAGGTTTCTTTTTTCTTTTTTTTCGGATCACTACCAAGCTTGTTCAACAGTAGTTTTCACAATTTGGTTTGTGTTTTAGGATCTAACATGGCAATACCATACTTTAAAATTTACTTGCAATGAATAATGGGCATCACTTCACAATTTTCAACCATTAAGGCTCCATAAACTAGAATATCTAGTACTATTCAAGTAATTTAAATAAATATTTTTTGGGCAGTAATAAAGATTTTCGAAGCTCAGTAAATTCTTGCATTTTAAGCTTGATAATTAGTGGATCTACAAATTTTAGTATTATTCTTGTATACAAAATGTACTTGTCCTTTGTATGATGACTTGTTTGGCATCACATAATGCTTTGCTAACAAATCAATTTGTTGACTTGAATTTGAAAATTTCTTTTAAGCTAAACCCTAAACCCAAAAATTAAATCTAGCTTTTCAAATATAACTTCTGCTGAGTTGGAATGTATTCATTTCTTGACTATCATCCGACATTGATCTTGTCATATCTCAAAATATACTACTCAGAAAACATCATTGTAAAACCACAAACTACAAACATGGACATAAATAAAATCTTTGACCATAATTTCACATTCTAAACATGGTTTAACGGCCTCGCTACGATGCAACCCTCGATATAGAATCCTGATATAGAAAACATCGATAATTCGAAGCTGCTAAAGCTTCAAAAGCCAAAGGATTTTTGTCTGTTTCAAGAGTCGCGATGGAAATCGGAAGGATATCTGGTGCCTTGGTGGGTCCGTCATCAGCTTCCCTGAACTGGAATGCGAGCGCTTGTCGTTGTCGAAGCTGCATGATCTGAGTGGTCGGCAGCAGCACATGACGGCAGGATCGACCGCCTGGAAAGTGTGCGACATTTATCTGCATTCAAATGCCTACTGCTTTCAGATATTTGCCACATTCTCGGCTCTCCAGCTTGAAGTCGACGGATCTGGAGTCAGCGATTCTCATTCTCCCGATCCTCGACTGACGTGGAAAAGTTGATAGGGGAGGGATCGCGGTTGCCGCTGCGATTGTGGTCGGATCGATATGTCAGTAGGGTATCCGGCTTGGTGCGGTTATGCTCTCTGTGAAGCGGTGCAGGACACCGCCTGCGTCAACAGTTATGTGCTGCCATGAATTGGACGTTTGTGGCAGCGAAGTTAGCCTCAATGAAGACCAGTCAGGCCGATGTATGAAATGCCGGTTTCCACCGCAATCGAGCTGCTTGTGGACGTGCAGCCGACGTTGTAACATCTGTGTTATGGATGTGTTGGAGCTGATGGACTTTTCGATCAGTGGATGACTGTTGTGAAACAATACTAGAAACAAACGGTTCCTGCACTACATTTCATCACATTTATAGCCTGCAATGTAGCATCATTTTGGTGGTCTTATTAAAATCCAAGTGCCGTCTATGTGACCTCTTCTTACCGGAAAGGTTCGGTCATTTTGCGGTGTGCTCACAGCAAACTCAACGTCATGCTGAAATTCATTTGGTAGGAGGTTAATAGAACCCAGCTCATTTCGTAAAACATCAGTAAATTGGAATGTACAATTCTGGATCAATCCTTCTCTGATGCTACTTTGTCGATCTTCTCGCCCCTTCTACGTCCACTCAAGCTCATGGATAACCTCATACGTGATGACCTCTCTTACTAGCAGCTACAGGTATGAAAAAGTTGATTTGTGGAGAATCCTGCAATCATTTGTTATCTCAGCATTGTAGCAATAGAAATCAGATGAACATCAAAGCGACTTTGCTCCGCTTGTTTGAAGAGCAAAAGTAACGATCACCATCTTAAACTGCAATGATGCAAGTGGCACTTGATTCAAACGGGGTTGCAAATCACGTGTCGCCATTGCATTTTATGAAATTCAGAGGTGCTGTCCATAAAGAGATATGCCAAGTAGGCTTGTGTGTCGCAGATTTGTGAGTCTCCGAATAGTTGTGCATCTCGCCATGCTCACTCACAATCTGACTTTTAACTTTTGGTACTTGTTATGCATGGCAATCAAGAACCAACTCTAACACAATGAATGAAGAAGAAGATTTTTTGAAATCAACATAATCTAAATATAAAATGCAGGTCTAAATTATTTTTAGCTTGTCTACAACTTAATTGATGAGAGTAGTATAGAAGAAGGTAGTTTAAGGATGGAAGTTGTGCAAGAGAAAGTAGTCCATAGAAAGATGCAATGTCTCAAAATAATGTTGCTTGAATTAATAAACCTACTTGTGGATTAAATTAAAGTTGGCATCTCTAATCAAATTAAAATTAGTGACATTTTGGAGGTAGAAGACCACCCTTATCATACAAAGGAGTCTCTTTACCACATGTCCACCATGCCAAATATAAAAAGATTTATAAGAAAAAAATTATGTCCTTGCCTATTGTTGGCTTGTTGGCTCCAAATTTAGGAGTAACAAAGGAGCTTTAGGCAACACATGGAATCCTTTGTCTCAAACTCACCTCTATAGATTATAGTCTTAGGCACTATTTATCCATAAGTTTAATTTAGAAGTGTGTTTATAGAAATTATTATACATTTTAACTTCTACATATATATCATATATTTAAAAAATTAAAAGTTCAATTAATTTTTTATTTTATTAAATGATATATAATAAATTATATTACTAATTAATTTAGAAAATATATCTTTATTATATTTTATTAAATTATTTAAAGCAAAGTGAATAAATTTACTAATTCTTATTAAATGTTTTGATAATTTCATCACTCTATTATTTATCACATATAATAGTTATATTTTTAATAGAATATTTTTAAAATAAATAAATAAAATAAATATATCAAATAAAATATTTTAAAAAAATCTTTAACAAAGTTCTAGAAAGTAACTGCATATTAAATAAAGTAATCAGCTATGTATTTGTACTAAATTTTATTCATCAAGATGTCATCTATATAAAACCTACAAAATAAATAAAATAATTTATTTCAATGTAAATATTTTTTAATCTCCACTTTTATTCTTTTGTTGAGTGTTGAATCATTTATATTTATTTGCAAGTATTAAGAATTGCCACTAACCTATTTCAAGTTTGGAAGATTGTAAATCAAGCTTGTTGCTTTAGAACAAGGATTACAAAATTATAATCATAAAACCACAATGTCCTTAAAGAAAAGCTGAAAGATATATTGATTGTTTTGATTAAAGATCAATATTCTTGCAAATTAGTAACACTTTAACTATTGATTATTTTTTAAAGTTGTTGATGTTAAAGTTCCAACATTAGTTATATTTTTTTAATAATCTCTTTAAATTTCTATCATAAATTATAGAAATAAAGATGAAATAATATCTCTTTTTATATTATGTAATATTATATTAGATCATTTTTATTTTTTATTTTTTAAAATTTTTTCTCTATCTTCTTTTATATATATGTATATATAATCACAAACTTTTGTTTTAAAGATTTTTAGAATCTTCAAAGAATAAAATCTTATACTCCAATCTTGTAAAGATAACAAAAAAATAAATATATTACTTTCTAGAGTTTTGTCATTATATTGCTTGAAATTATTATTGATTTGTTAAATCATAGCTTTCCACCAATGTCTTCAAATGATGTGTGTTATTTATTTGTTTGTTTATTTTGACATGATAGGTTATATTATCTTTATGTAAGATATCTCATTTCTTATACATAAACTAAATAAATAAGCATATTGCATCAAGTATCCACCTTTTTGGATTTTATTTTAGATTTTAGGAATTCAATTTGTTTTAAAAATAAAATTATTAATCAAAACAATAAGAACATAAATTAAAGGAGTGTTTTTAGTATAAATGTATGTTTTAAAAAAATTGTCTTCAAAATAGATTGTTTAATTAAAAAAAAACATGTTTGTAACAGAACTGGTCTGTATGAGAACTTTGTTGGAGGTTGTTAATTAGTTGTTTGAAAAACAGAAAAGAAAAAGAAATTAATGGCATTTAGAAACATAAAATGATTTTATCTAAATAAATTAAAAAAATCAAAAATTTTAAAAACACTGCTCTTTACTGTTCAGTAACAATTAGAATAATAATTGTAAAACCACAATATCATAAATGAATGACTTCCTTTAATACTCAACTTTTTTGTCATTTGTTGAATGATTGGAGCCATACAGCAGAAGAGACATTAATTAAACATCAAATATCAAATGATATACCATATAAAATAATAAAAAAACATAATTTTTACAGTAGTTCAAACATGAAAGTATTTGAATAAATCTACAAGTTGTAACGTTAAAAAATGAATTCGGTTCAAATATACACCAGTCTTTCAATTTAAAATAAAAAGTTAACGACAAGCAAAGCTAATTTCATCCATCCAAGAGCAGTTTGCTGTCCAATCTCGTATATTGTTAGCGCTCGAAAATAAAAGGAAAAATAAAAAAAGAAAAGAGCAAGAGATAAATTTGGTTAGGGGCAGTTTTTGAGAAATTGACCGTTGGCCCTCTGCCCGAATTCCTGCAGCGTTAGCCCTGCCCGAGAGTGCATGATTTTCCCCAATTCATGTGTCAAAATAGAATAGGGACCTCATATGAGACCTGGACTGCGGCGGCCGCCAACGCAGGGCCGTGTCTGCCCTCCTTGTTGCTCTCGATGCTGCGAATTGCGCTTTGTTTGCTTGCAATTCTCCGAGTTGAGAGTATCGGAGTCTAGTGCCCTTCTTTGTTCTCCCCCTGGCTTGTTGCCCAACTCCCTGCAGACTGTGAGGTTGGTGGTTTCTTACTGCATTGTTGTTTGTGTACGGATTGTTGGGTTTTGATGGGTTCTAGGGTTTATGGCTTTCATGGTGATTGATTCTCCTGCTAAGAGTTTAGCGAGAGTTTGGGTTTTGGTCGAGTTCAGTTGTCTTAAATTTTTATCTGTTGGAGTGCATTGTGGAGGGATAGGTTCTGTGGAGAATGAGATGGCGGGGTTGGTTTCTGTTTAGAGCATCTGTGCAGTTGAGGGTTTAAGGAGGGTTGAAGGGGAAGCGAAATAGCATCCTTTGTCATGGTAGCCTTTGTGCAGGTTTCTTTAGCTTTGATTGTGGGAATTATGTGCGGGTTTTTTATTTTTTTATTTTTTTAAATTTTTATGTTGGCCTTGATTGATACGATCTGTGATTCGCTTATGTTTAATTGTGGGGTTTATGAGACGTTAGGATTTCGACTAGGCGCCACCTCAATGGTGTTCTCTACGTATTGGAACTTGCTTTTGATGTTTGTTGTCTGTAATCTCAGTAACCGTCATTTGACACACTCTCATCCTCGTGGTATCCATGTTTCAGATCGATCGACAACTGATTTTGGAAGTCCGAATTGAATTCTACGATGGGCAAGAAATCGAAATCCGTTGAGGTATGTAGTTATAATTTTCATTTCCGCGCTGCTAAGGTCTGACGTTAGCAGAACGTTTCATGATAGCGTGTTTCATTGTATTGGTGGAAAGGTGATGAAATTGCTTATTTTTACTGGCTCTCGTGAAACATCTTTTTTTTGTCGTTTACAGCACTCAAATATTGTATATTTTTCAGGTAGCTGCTCCCGTCGTGGCTATAGCAGAGAAGAAGTCAGGTTTGGCAATTTAGTACTTTCGAACTCAACCGAAGACATGATGTATCTTTAGCGTTAGTTTCATGTTCTTGTTTCCTGCATCAAAAGTCATGGTTTTGTGGATGTAGACTTAGTTGCGCTACTGCAGATGGAGTACTCGTACGCTCATTTTGTTGCATTTCGGTCTTCTTTGAACAGGGAAGAGAGCATTAGAAGAGGCCATCGCGGCCCCCGTGTCGAAGAAGACTAAGCCTGAGAAGAAGGTTGTACCACCCCCCAAGAAGGTGGAGTCTTCCTCTGAGGAGGATTCTGAGTCTGAGGAAGAAGAGGTGTGCATCAACGGAACTGTGTTTGGTGAAAGCCTATATTTTACATACTTGTGTCTAGTTTCCGGATCCTAGTTCCAGCCCTTGTTTTAGTAAATATGTGCAGTATTTTCTGCTTCAGGCCCCCAAGCCCGTAGTTAAAGCTGCCCCGAAAGCAGCCGCCAAGGCAGCTCCTGCCAAGAAAGCTCCTGTGGAAAGTAGCAGTGAGGAGGAGTCATCTGATGAAGAGGTATCGCTTGATTTGCTCGAACGGGACCTTCCAAGTATTACACACTGCTTGCGAATAGGGACAACGAGATTTCTCTTTGTGCTTGCTCATGCTTGAATGAGTTCAGCCTGTAACTATGTGTGCTTTTCCAGGATGTAAAGTCGGCTGCGAAGCCTGCTTCCAAGGCTTTTGCGAAGAAGGAAGAGAGCAGCTCCGAGGAAGAGGACGACGACTCTTCTGATGAGGTCTTTTTCTACTCTTTGATCTCTCACCAAGAAATTCACATTGTATTCACAGTATTGTGTATTGAGTTAATTTTTAATGGCTGCAACCCGTCCTCACTGTTTGACATATTTAGGAGATGGTCCCTGTTAAAGCTGCGCCAGCGAAAAATGGCAAGGCAGCTGTGAAGGCTGCTGTTGAAGAAAGCTCGGAAGAGGAGGATAGCGATGATGAGAGCGAGGAGGAAGTCAAGGTAATTAACAGTCTTCGCATGCAAGTTGATATAATGGAGATGTTACCGTTGGTTGAACCTACTCAACTTTTGTTGTCAGGCTTCCTTTAAATACCTAAGCTAATGCTGTATCATGACATTCTTCCACCTTTTTTTTTTTTTTTTTTTTTCTCATGCAGCCTGCCGCCAACTCAGCGAAGGCGCCTGCAAAGAAGGAAGAGAGTAGCTCCGAGGAGTCTGACGAGGATAGTGATATGGAAGATGTGGTAGGTTTGATTATCTGCTGTAATTGGATTTGTGTTGCAGCAAGTGCGTGAAAACTGGAAAATTACAGTGATGTTATTCGGTGGGTGAAAGTCCGGGGATGTTGCTCTTCTATGGCTTCATCTTTGTTGCCTACGATCCTTACGCCTCGATCCAAGTAATTTCGCTTGTGTAGGTCCCAGTCAAGAACACACTGGCATATTTTTTCGTAAAGATGTTGAATTTCGGTTCATTAACTTGATGAAAAGTTTGAAATATAGGAACCTGCGAAGGTAGTTGCTAAGGCTCCTGCTAAGAAGGTAGAGACGAGCTCTGAGGAGGAGTCCGATGAGGATGATGATAGCGAAGACGAGAAGGTATGGTGTGTTGTGCATGTGATGTAGTTTTTTCTGTTGCGCATTTCGACAAATGTCTATGAGCTGCTTAAGTTTTATTCTCTAGAATTTGTTACTTGTCAAACAACCCCTGAGTGAGTACTCTGTTTCTGTTTCAAGCTGTTCTCTTTGTTTCAGATTGTTTTCAGTGGTGTACAGTTCTGGCTCGTAACAGCTTATAGCACGTCAACTGTTATCTAGAAGTCTGAATCCTGCTTGGTTAAAGGATATTGAAGTATCTTGTTTTTTTTTGGTTGTTGCGTTCAGCCCGCAGCCAAGAATGGCGCAGTTGTGAAAGCAGCAGTAAAGGCTGATGACGATAGTTCTGAAGAGGATGACAGTGATGATGATGACAGTGAGGAGGAAGCCAAGGTAAAAGATCGACGATCGTTTTCCACTATTGTAATTTTCCAGATAAATGTGAATGTCTTCGGCGACGTATTACTCTTTTTAGATATTAGGTAATTTTAACTGTTATTTTCGTCTTATGTGCTCATTCTGTAGCCTCGAAAGGTCGCTGCAAAGCCAGTTGCCAAGGAAGAAAGCTCTGAAGAAGAAGAATCAGAAGAGGAAGATGAGACAGAAGAGGTGAGTTGATGAGCTGCTTAAGCATTAGTTCTTGGCTTCTAGTGCGATCCTTTTGCCGTAAATTCTTATTGTACATTCTACTAAAATTTATTGTTGGTTCATTACTAGGTGAAGACTCCAGCAAAGACTCCAGCGAAGACTCCAACCACGTCATCAACGGGAGGTAGCAAGACGATCTTCGTGAAGAACCTTGCATGGAAAGTTACTCAAGACACACTGTAAGTAGGCGTCTCCTGGGATGCTTTAAATTCGCAACTTTTGAAGTATGTTAAAATCACGTTAGTGTCTTCTATACTCAAGTTTGATCATGTACTAATTGCAATTTTTTTTTTTTTTTTTTTTTTTTTTTTTTTTGTAGCTATGAGTTTTTTGCGGATGTAGGCACTGTCGCAGATGTTCGGATCTCTCAGGATGATGATGGCCGGTCCCGCGGTTTCGGGCATGTGGAGTTCGAAACTCCCGAGGGTGCCCAGAAGGCTTTATCAAAGAGTGGGCAAAATGTCGAAGGAAGGGAAATTTGGTGTGACTTGGCTCGTGAACGTGGAGCAGCAACACCTGGAGGTGGCAAGGACTGGAGCCAAACGTATGTTCATTTGTATAGACCTGCAACTTGAATAGGTTTCATCTAATTCGTAAACAAGTCCGCGATACGTTTACGTATCTTTCCGATACCTGTGCTGTACCTTCAGTTAACCTGACTCTGAGATCCAATATGTATCTGCATATATAGGCCAAATGGAGGAACTCCTGGGGGAAGATCAGGCGGTGGCCAGACTGCCTACGTCAGAGGCTTCGATAAGTTCCAAGACGAGGAGACTGTACGGAATCTTGAATCTGAAACAGTTTTTATTTTTATTTTATTTTATTTTTATTTTTTATTTTTAACTTTTCTGTGTCCTACTTGTATTGACATCTCAGTAATCTTTAACTAAATCCACTTCTTTGGAACAGATCCGTAGTGGTTTAACGGAGCTCTTCAGTGATTGCGGTACAGTGGTGAATGTTCGCATTCCCACTGACAGGGAGTCTGGACAAATCAAGGGGTAAGTATATGATTGCACCGTTTATAGCCTTGAATTGGCGTTTGATAACGTCCCTAGCTTTTCGTTCACGAGTGTGGACATGTTGCATAATCGAATGCACGGTTTTATTTTCTCCACAGGTTTGCCTATGTTGAGTTTGGGAGTAAGGAGGAGGTGAATAAAGCCTTCGAGCTCGATGGCTCAGACTTCAATGGCCGCAGTCTTGTGGTCAACGAGGCCAGCAGCGGTGGACCCAGTGGTGGCGGTGGCGGCGGCGGCGGCAGCTTCAGTGGTGGACGCGGTGGACGTGGAGGTCGCGGTGGACGAGGAGGTGACAGAGGAGGTATTTTTTTAAATTTCAGAACATGCCGAACTCCTGTAACTTGAGTGAGGAATACTCAACGCCTCACGAAGTTCCGCAACTCATGCTTATTTTTTCTTGTTAATTTTCACAGGATTTGGAGGCAGAAGTGGAGGCCGAGGTGATAGGGGGGGTCGCAGTGGTGGGCGTGGAGGACGTGGTGGAAGGTCCTCTGCCCCACTGGTCGGCACGGGGAAGAAGATGACTTTTGATGATTAAACAAATGTGCTATAAATGAGAATGTATTTTGTTTGTGGTTACAGTTTTTTTAGTTTCGGGTTCACATCAACGGAATACAAGCAGAGATAGATTCGATGGCGACTTCGTGGATAATTCCGTAGGGCTACCTTAAGCACGAAGCTTTTTCTCGTGATTTTTTCTTCTTTTTTTCCATCTTTCTTTTTTGGGAAGTGATAGATTTTACTATTTAGATGTTTACCTTCAGCCTTATTCTTATGCGAGGGTTGGTCATCACGCCATTCAGTGAAGATGCTAGTGGTGGCAAAGGATGAAATACCTAGTACTGGGACTTGAAAATTACTTTTCTATTCAAATAGAGGTTGAATCATTGGCTGCGTTTTTTTCTTTCTTGCATGAACTAACTCGTGTAGCCATCAAAACGCGAATAAGAATTTCACATTTTAAAAAGATGTATTTCAAAATGACCAATGTCTGATGTGGAAGTGAAATTGTTTTTCGTCTTGGCTGAGTGGAGGACAAGTACAAATTGGAACTTGCTTGATAGGACAATCCTTTCTGGCGTGACTTACACACTCGTATATAACGCTACTCTTTAATTTACTGATCACTCATCTCCTAATCAAATTATTAGTCAGTTGTCGCATTTTCGTCCATCTAAAATTTCAAACTGGGTAGGCTTGATGGACTTGTCTGAAGGACTGCTTCCAACTGTCACCCTGTTGAAAACTTGACATTGCATGTAGTATGTGTAGTTTTCTGAAAATAATGCAGTTCTTGAAGGTCCCGACTACTCCTCAACTACTGCATTTTAAACATACACTCGAGTGTTACAGAACAGTGTGCATTATTTTGTAATGTTCTACTAATACGTTTCCAAAAGAGTGACTATTCAATGATCTTATACGAGGTACCGTCAGAGGTGAATGTCTTGTACAATGTAACTGTTTGGTTAGAGGGTTTAATGCTTTTTCACATCAGTTGAAATGTCTATGTTTGGAAGTACAGTCAATCTTCACAAAAGTGTATGAGTTCCAATTTAACAATATTTCTCAGAACAGCCTCTTGCAATTCCATTGCTGCAGCAAGAGTTGTGGTTCTTTTCACAAATTTCCTGAAACCCATTTTCTGGTATTTAGTTTGAATAAGCTGACTAAAACAAAACCATTTGTTTTTAACTCTCGTCAAATAACACTCCAACGGCAATTGATGCCATTGCAGCAACTCACGATGACACAAGGATATGCAGAATGCGCAGCACAGATGGCGGGCATGCGGACGCGTTCAGGTGCATGCCAAGAGCGAACACGGCTAATTCCAGATAAGAACGCAGTTTCGGATCGCGGGGTTGCAGTAGGAGACATGGTCCTTCTTTCCCTGCGGGTGATTGTTCTCTTGCTAGGTGAGCTGCTTGCATGCATTAAGATGACTGTCAGGAAAGTGAAGCAGTAGGTGGACAGCTGACCCTTTTCATATCGGGCAGAAATTCGTGGTTGCACTGCATGGCATTGCACACGGTTTCACATCGTGATCGTAGGAGGACTGTCAGTTTTTGGGTCTTTTCCCGAAGCCTCAGCCCACGCGATACCTCTGTAGCCGCAAGCTCGCGGCAAGAATTCCTTTTCTATTAGAGGTCACATTGTTTCCTCGAGTCTTGTGGGTCTGTCAGAGAATCCGTGACTTGGTGATGGAGGTCAGTGACTGACTGTAGTTGGTTACATGATTCAGCAGTCGTGCTTGTTTTCGTCGACTCCTTTACCAGAATGGTATCTACCGCAGTCAGGCGAATATAGGATTCAAGATAACTGAGGAAAAGTAACCAATAGAGGTGCCGTAGTGTCGATGATGCTCCTGACAATTCCGAAGCAATCAGTGGTGATTAGTCTAGCTTGGGCAGCAGCTGCAGAGGGAGTGTACAACACAACCAATTATTGTAGGAGCGGAAATCGACGGGCACAGCTACGGCCGTAACAGGTTTTGTGAAGATTGTGATGAGAGCTATGGAAGTGTTCCTGCTTGTTCGACTGTTTTTCAGCTGCGGCAGTGCACCCAGAAAGTTTTTCATAGTCAATAGCTTATTTGTGGGAACGAAATTCAGTGAACGGTATGCATGCTCCCTTACTTGTGGTTTCTGTTTGGTGATGGTAATGAAATATTTGGGAGGAAAGTGCATAACTATTCCGTAAATGTGTGTGTTGCAGAAAAGCAGAGTCTGCATCGGAGGATTGGATCGGGTAGTGCACATTACCGGCTGCAGTAGCCATGTCTGACCCAGTTGTTGTGGTTCCAAGAAAGTACAGCGATGGCGATTTCCACCGTCATCACAGACATCATTCGTTTCACAGTTGTACCAACTTCCTTCTCCGGGTGCTCACTGCTGCCGCTACCGCTGCTGCAGTCGTCGTCATGCTCATTTCCACGCAGACCTCCGACACTGTCTATGGATATTTCAGGGGCCGCTGGAGAGATTACCCTGCCTACAAGTAAGTGTTGCTTCAAAATGTGACTTATCATGCAGTATCGCTCGTGACCATGGTGCTACTGTGCCGCCATTGCCACTTTAGGTTGGAGGGTCTCTTGCAATGTGACCAACGGATGCTTGATACTGTGTTGCAGGTGGTTTGTCATTGCAAACGCCGTGGTGTTTGTGTACTCTGTAATTGCGGCCATTGTGGCATGCATCTCGGTGATCGCCCGGAGAGGGCCTCTCAGCTACTCGCCGAGCGCATGGCTGACACTCCTTGTCGACTTTGTAAGTTGGAAACCCTTCATCACATTTCTCATACATGCTGCTGCAGATAGTAGAAGGTTACGAGTCTCGAAAATGGTCTTCTGAATAGGGATTGTGTTCATGTGAAGCTCGCTGCGTCTGCATTGATGTCAGCAGCTTCAGCAGCGCTAGCGGTCGCCTTAATCGCAAGGAACGGCGAGGACTTGCAACAAGTTCATTACTGGCCCAAACTCTGCAACTATGTGACCAGATTCTGCGACTACACGCAAGGCGCCATCATCGCCAGCTTCGGCGGCTTCGGGTTTCTGTTCCTGTCCACTCTCCTAGCCGCCTCCGCTCTCCACCACCTCGCGCATCGAAGGCATTGAAGCGGAGCTCACCTTTCTGGTTGTTACTTCATTCCTAGTAGATTCTCCACACAACAAATGGTCTATGTGCAAATTGACTTCTAAAAGTACGTTCTCTCTGTAATATATGTGCATCTGTAGCTCTACATCTAACCGTAAGTATTATAGTATGCTCTTCTTTGCACATGGCAGGTCACTGCACTATGTCATGTCAAAAAGAGAAAGTATCAATAAGCGTAGAACTTAGGTTTCTCCCCCTGGATGGATTGAGTTCCTTTCAACTCCGCCGAATCCTCAGGGATTCTGTGATCGAGGAAAAAATGGTTACGATAGGTTAATTTAAAGTACTGCAGTTCTTGACAATTTCACATCATTTTCCTCTTCACAAGTCGTTCTGTTCACTGCCGTTTTTTCTCAAAGTACCCTCCACAAATGGTACCATCGTAAGGGTGGGCCAGAGAGTTTCATTATCCGCCTTGCCGGAGGAATACGTCGTCTATTCTCAAATAATGTGGAAGATCACGTTTCTTTGTTCGTCATTCCTCGAGTGGTCAGGTGCTCGGAGACTGATTTGCGAGGGTGAGGATTTGTAAGTGCTTCTTATTGACTGATGCGCTTGTGTTGGCGCTGTTCTATATCGTGGTAACAATGTTAAGGGCGAGGGGATGTGGTTCGAACTTACTCCAGGCAGGATCTGAGTAAACCATAGCTTTAGTATTCGACGGTGGAAGAGGAACAAAAGTGAAGCGATCATCTCAAAGGAACCGTCTTTTCGAAACTTCTCTTGTCGTATCGGAATAAGCGACATCCAGTTTTTTTATAGGTTCGGAGAAACTGTGCGAAATTGGTCAATGTGCGAAATTTTATGCTAATAATGGGATGGTTGGACCATGCATCTGCAATCCGAGTTGCTAAAGTTGAGTTCTCACTGAGATGGGCAGTTGACAAGTTTGTTGACGATTCAAAGACTCTGCATGTAATTATCCGAAGAAACGTTTACCGGTGAAAATAGTATATATTCACGAAAGCAGAAAGTGTATGGAATAATTGCCGAGCATCTTACCAATCTCACACTGTACGTGTACAGCGACGCTTTTCACTGCAGATTCCTGAATGCTGATTAAGAAAAAAGATGTCAAGCGACCAAGTCAAGAGATGCAACCCACCTTCAAATGAAGAACCAACTAGTATCGAATCACATGAAAAGCACAAAGCAATCATCTGGGTCCAACATTCTCAAGCAAGTTGGTGAGAAAGAGGATCAGCGAACAGTAAGTTCGGCAGAACGATGAATCATTCTAAAAGAGCCGCGAAAAGAACGCAAAGAATGGCCCCATTCCAAGAACATTTCTGAGTGTATCTACGGCGTGCGAGATTGTCAGTAGAAAAGTATGGTGGAGAAATCCAGGAAACAGTTTATGTCCGAATGTTACCCGATCATCTTGACGAGTATCACATACTCCTGCGGTTTGTGATCCACTTGAGCTGCACTTACTCGTCATTTGTACTCAGCTGGGGAGTTACAACTCGGATTCGACTAGGCAACAACCATCACAGATGTTGATGAGGTGGTATCTTCAATCCAAGTTCGCTAGATTTTCGTAATGCAGCGTTTTCATTTAACTTATTCAGATCGTCGGGTCGTGTGGAGACGTTTGAATTACATAACATATTTCATCCTGATTGACTCTTCCATTTTGTAGCATTCCTCTTTTTAACGATTAGTGCTGGACTCCTCAATCCAACACGGATTATTTAAGGTGCATTAACGGCAGAGCTCCTTTCAATAGTTGGTCTCTTTAAGATCTGTAGGTCCTGGAAAGTAATTACCAGTCAAAGCTTCTGGATATCATTAATCCAAGGCGAATTTCATAGCAAGCTGAGACATAAAAATACGGAAATTATTCGAAGGAGATGCATTTCAGCCTCTTAAAACTTACTCCAGATGAATCAAACAGTGGCAACCAAGGTGGTTTAATTTAGTGTACATCTGTCCTCGTGAAAACTCGCTGCCTTGATAACTTTTCCATGACAACCTTTTGTACAGACAGTACCTATTTTGTATAAATGGCACGCACATTGAAACAAATAGATTTTGTTTCAGGCTTAATACTTTCTATTGTTAGGATGTAGTTAATGTGTGGTTGACGAGTGTGAGTGAAGTCTTTACGCACTCGCGAATTTGATGTCTACCTTCATTGGGATCTCCTTGTTCTAACATACAGTTCCTAATGATGAATTCTAGAAACCTTCAGATCAAAACATGACCTGTATGAATTGCTGAAGCGCTCGAAAGGAATGAAGTGCTTGGTGTCCAGCAAAGAATTTGACATTCTATTCTATATTCGAACACCTTCTCCTGCGTGAGTTTTGACAAGGGAGACTGCTTGAGAGTGTTTTGTCTTGACAGATCTATTGGTCTTCAAGCTTCAAGGCCTTTGTTTGAAGATGTTAGTTTCATCTGTAAGTTATATTATGATAGTTTTTAAGATCACAGCTACAATCACACACAAAACTTGGAAGTATTGTTGTGATGCTGACACACACTCACACATAAGCATAACCGATGTAATGTCCACAACCGCGTCGTTAGTTGTAGCATTGTAGAAGTGCAATATATATCAGCATTATTAGCGTACGAGGGTTTTTAGAGATGATCTTGAACCCAGCTCTGGTTTATAATCTACCTGTATCATCCATTGGGCAAAGCGGCACTTGTTTACGGAGACTCACTATAATAGAACATGAGTCACCATTACTATCATTACTGCATTCGGAGTGGCTCTCCGAACTTTCGCCAACGCTGGAATTCCAACGATACCAGTGGGAGGAGAGCAAACATCTGCACAGAAATTGGCTGACATCTGCTTAGAATGGGATGAATCACACAGCAGATAGATTTGGAAACCCAACAGGAGAGGACAGAGGAAAGCACCTGTTCATCTTTATGGAGTAGAGGGGCTCTGGACTAGGACCTTCATGGCAAGACTGCCATTGCCAATAGGATCAGGCATGACGATAACCACGTCGCCATCCTTGACGTCGACGACCAGCACCTCATTCCCCGTGGGCGTCGTGATCTGTATAAGCTCCTCCCCATCGGTGATATCCACGGACACGATGTCAGTCGTCACTTGTACAGTTTCACCTTCCACTTGGACATTCAACAGCATCATCGCTGGGTTATAGATCGTCACTGCACCCTCCGCAGCAACAACGAGGAGGAGGGCAACGAGAACACTCAGCAGTAAGGTCTTCTGCGCGAAGGTTTCCATGCTTATCCTCTCATCCACCCTCACTCTGTCACGCTCTCTCTCTGGTAGACGAGCTTGAGATTCGATCCAAAACTAAGATCAGATTAAGGAACTCACAGGTGAATTGGGCTGTGATACTAACCTTTGAAATAATAGCTTAAATAACGAGGAGAGTGGCAACACGGTATCAGGAGGAAAACAGGGTAATGAAAGGACAACACCGCTGCTGTTATTGGAAGCAAAGCTTCAGAAACTGTCAACAGCCTGCGGGGCCATGGGAATCTCACCTGCTGCTGCTTCAGTTCCCGTTGCAAGAGCTGTCGCTGCGCTTGACGAATGCAGCAGAAACGGCAAATCTTGCTCCTTGCGTCGAAGCCTCAACAACGACACACCATCATTCTGCTTTTGCTTCGATACGTCTCCGACGTCGAGCCTTCTGACCAACCAGTCCAGACTGACGATGCGGCGCGCGGTGATGAAGGTCGACTGAGCCTCCCTTCTGCCATGCACCTCGCTTTTCTCTTCAAATCCAACTTGCATTTCAACCAAAATATTCTAATCTACATTTTTTGGGTTGAAGATGTTTTGCCAAATAGATATCTACAGTATATTGGATAGATAGAGTGCAGGACTATTGAAGTAGCAAAGAATCTTGTCATTGTTATTGTTATAGAATTGAATAGGAGGAAAAGTCATATGTGAAATGCTCAATAAATAATATTTGTTATAATTTATATGTTTGTAGATTAGATAACAATCTTATTGAGTAATCTTTTATAGATAAAGGTGATGTAAATGACAAAAATAAACATGATTTGTAGTTCTAAGTGTAAGTATTAAGCTGCGAAATGAATATATTGGTTATTCAAAGAATTATGCCATGTTTAGTTTTAACTAAAGTTATTGGCTTGATTTCCATATTTTATAAGAATATTCAATGAATTTGTTGTAGATGAAATTATGATAAGATCATTGAAAAATAGATTTTGTGAAGAAAATCTAATCTTCTTTTTAATACTTCTAAGTGGTGATGTTTGTAAATAAATGGTTAAATTTTGGCAATATTGGCAATAAAGACTAAGCATATATAGATATCAAACATTAAGCATAACTATAAAAAATTGTCTAATTTATGATGGCATTATGTGAAAAAAATATAAAATGTTGCATACATAAAATAAACAACATTGCATCTTCACTTTTTGGAGGAAGGAGAATATTATACAAGTAAGAAATCTATAATATAATAATATAATAATATACATTTTTATCTTACAACCAATTTTATTTAATTTTATTTAATTTTTAGATATATTAGTTCATATATATTAAATTAATAAATATAGATCTATTCAATTTTTTTAATTCTAAACTTGATATATTTTTAGTATAGAAATTAAAACTTATTTAAAATCTTTATTCATTAGATTATTTCAATTATATAACCAACATATTCTACATCAATCAATTTATATAAGTTGATTAAATTGTTAAAAATATAAAAAGACTAAATTTTTGTACAAATTTAAAAATCTTATAATATGTAATTTATATTAGATAGTTTTTATATATTTATAAGATAAATCTTGTATTTAATTATTTTTAAAAAATAAGTAAGATTATTTTATTTTAGATCTTAGCATAATTGTAAATATATTTTTGACAAAAATAAGATTAGCATTTTATTATAGTTACCTAGACTAGTTAAGTAAATTGAAAAAAATAGAAGTAAGTAGGAATAGATTAGATAGATAATATTCTCCTTAAGAAATATTAAGAAATTTATTTAGATATAGTTTGGATCTTGAAGTATCCTTAGATATGTCATGTGGCTAGAGAAACTTTTTCTAGAAGTTTTATACATTTAAGAAACTAATATATAAGTGTTCTAGAACTTAGACACTTGACTTATAAGTCTTGTGGTTCTCAAAGAGGTTTGATATGGCTTTATTATTGGCTAGTAAAAATAAAGATAACATTGAGGCTATTCTTAGTCTTTTCAATACCTTTCTTATATTTTAGTTTTAATTCAAGTCTTATTAGTCATTTTTACTTGTCAATAGCCATTCTAATACTTTTTTTGCTTACATATATACTTCTTGGTCTTCTTTTTTCTTATTTATTTGTATATAAATATGCTTTCTTTGACAAGTCTATTTAAATTTATATCTTTAATATATTTAGAAATAATTTTATTAATATATATATATATATATTCTTAAAGAATATTTAAATTATATATATATATATATATATATATATATCACATAATAAAATGATAATTGTTAAAACATTTAATATATCTATGATATATTAGGTTTTTGAAAACTATTATTTAGAATGTATTATTTTTACAAATTAGAACTATGTGTGGTTGTTCAATTTAATAATTATATAATAATAAAAATCAAAGAATTCTTGCCACTTATAAATACATCATAAATATAGATAATTAATGCTAAAATAATATTGGTAATTTATTTAATATAAATATATATAAATTTTAAATTAGTATTATTAAATAAATTACAAATAAAAATTTGATATTATTCTAACTATAGATTTTTTGCTTTAAACTTTATGATGGTTTAATTGTCTTATTGTTGTGTCCAATTGAAACCCCAAATTCTTTAAAAATTAATATGCATATGTATTTTTGTTTAGCCTTATTATCAAATAATTTAATATAATAAAGTGTTTATAATGGCAATTATTCAAATTGTTGCTAAGCATGTAGTCATGTCCTTCTAAGCTATTAACACAAATCCTTCTCCCAAAATCAACAAAATGTTGCATAATGTTATTCCCGCATACTCTAAGTCCTTCAACCAAGTCATGTATGAAAATTTTGGGAATGCCAGCTTTGAGGATGATATTGCCACCATAATGTATGAATTAAATGTCTTTAGGTTTTCCTACTGCAAGACCCACAATGAGTTCAAGCAGCAAGATTGGTCCACCTTCAAAAAAAATATGTGGACTAGTCAGATTCCACTGTTACTAACTCCACATTTCATTGCTTCTTTATCATTTGCATGAATTCATCTTCCTGTAGTTTACAAATCTTTCTGAAGAAACTCATTACCATTTTCACCTTTGCGCCAATTTACAGGCACAAGTCATGTGAGACAATGAAAGATTTCCAACAAAAATGAGAGTGGAAGAGCTTCCTGGAGCAGAGAGCACACCCTGCAAAAAGTCTCAAAAGCTGTGTTAATTAAACTGCAGATGGGAGTAACAGAGACATTGGGTCTTGCTTGCTTGGAGTTGCAAGCAGCAAACAAGTGTAATACGAAATTCTGAGGCTAGGATTGAATCCTCGGTTGGGACACCTTCTTTTTTGCTTTCCAAATCTCTTCCTCTTCATGTGGCCACCGCTTGCCAACGCTTCCTGTGTGGCCGCTTCGCATTGCTCTCCTTTCTCATCAACGTGTCGCTCCTGTTTTGCAACAGTTGAAAGAGTGCGCCAGCTGAGAGTTGTTTTTTTTTCGTCCCCCTGTCCAGATGCAAACTTGAGTTAACGTGGGTGGTGAAGGGGAGAGCTGGAATTTGGCGAACTGAGCCATGGCTGCACATTCGCTCTCTCAAACCTGCGCGGTGGTGATGAAACTCACTGGATTGCGTCCGCTGGAGAGTGAATGTGCGAGGAGCAAATTTGTAGGTGCGGATAGTGTGCGAGTTCCGAGAGGGTTGGGAGGAGGGTTAGCTACGCAAAGAAAAGTTGGTAGTTGTAATGCGCTCAAGGATTGTATAGAGAGAGCTGATTTTGGAAGAGGAAGGATGTTGAGGAGGAAAAGGAGTGGCGATGCGAGGGCAGCACAAGCTGAGCCGCCCATCATAGAGAAAGAGAAGAAGGGGTTGCCGGATGGGTACATGGAGGAGATGCAGGAGTTTTTGAAGAAGGATTTGGTGCACTTGTTTGATGAGCAAGGGATCGACAAAACAATGTATGACCAGAAAGTGGAGTTTCGGGACCCTATCACAAACTACGACACTCTGGACGGTTATCTATTTAATATCAGTATGCTGCGGGAGCTCTTTCATCCAATTTTTGAGCTACATAGTGTGAAGCAGGTACATCGATCCTGTCTGATTGGCTCTTGAAAAGTGGAGGAAAATTACTGCTGTGAACTTGCAAGAATGTCTTAGACCTTCTCGTTCAAACTCATGACCTTGCATTCATTAACGTTTTCCAAACGCAGATTTCACGGTTTATTGTGAATACTTGTCAACCCTCAATTATCTACGTTTAGATGCTTAATCGACCTGCTCATTTCGATACACCAGTAAATTCAGCGATTCATGTAAATAATGAAGTGTGTCTTCTGTGCTTTCATGAAACGCGTTAGTGAGATAGACAAGATGGATTGGTGTATAGTAGAAATTCTCTAGACAGTCATTTCGCCATTTCTAATGGAATTTGTTCTATTGTGTATGCATGCGCGTGCTTTTAGACAGGACCTTACGAGATTACAACTAGGTGGACGATGACGATGAATTTTTGGATCGTCTTGTGGAAGCCCCAACTCATTTTTACTGGGGTGTCAATTATGCGAATCAACCCAGAAACTGGCAAGTTTCGAGCACACATAGTAAGCAACTTCCTCTGTTGCTCGGGTTTTTGAACACCGTCGATAGCTTTGGCACTACAAAAATGGTCACCACCGTTGTGCTTTGAGGATTTCCATCATTCCTGTGTTCATTTAGAGAAAATCTCATTCAAATGTGTTAACATTCGGTTTCATGGTGTAGACCTTTATTGTTATCTTGTGACATACTGACTCGCAGCTGATGTTTCAGTTTTGTACTGCTGCCGGTATTCCTTTGAGAGTATTTACAGAATGGAGCTCTTTTACAAAAAAAATATCTACCTTATAAACAAGGTGAAACATTCATTTTATTTGTACTGATAATAGACCGTGTTTGCTGCGTGTGACTTGATATGCAGGATTTGTGGGACTCCATTCAAAACAATGATTATTTCTCATTTGAGGGTGCAAAAGATGTCATCAGGCAGGTTGATAGCACCACCTCTCACCTTATAATACCGTAGTGAGTCTGCTAAATATTCTCTCAGTATCTCTTTTTATTATAAATCTATTTTCCCTTCCTATAAGCTCTTCTTTTTCTGGACTGCTTTCTCAAAGCAGTACATTGATTTTTGTATTCTTATTTGTATTTATATGCATTCATTCATTTATTTCTTTTTCCCGTAAGGATTGTTCTCTGATTGAAGGATGCAGATCCTTGGATGGCAGGATGCAGGCTTAAGCATAATGAGAAATTTTTATCTTGATACTTTTGTGGTGCTCTTGTGATGTGTAGATGCAATACTTCAAGCAACCTGATTTGGAAACTCCGAAGTATAAGGTTTTGAAGAGAACTGCTCTTTACGAGGTAGTCTTTCACGGCAATACCTAGTATCCTTAGTCTATGTCTCCTCTGTTCAAAGTTCTCTGACATCGGGTGTACAAGGCACACAGGCTGGTTACAATAACTCATTTTCTTAATTTCTGAGGTCGTTCTAATTTGTGGTTTGAGTGTAGGTGCGAGAATATGAACCATTTATCGTAGTGGAGACTGACTGTGATAGTATGGCCGGTTCCAAAGGATTCAACACAGTTGCTGGGTATGTTTAATAGTTCATTTGTGTCTTATGCGGTTCTAAGCGAGATTCAGAAATCTAGACCCTGCAAAGTATACGTTGTATCGTATTCTTTTTTCATTATCATGCTCAAGTAAGCTTTACATAGCGGTGCAAATGGGTCCTAAGCTCTGTGGTACTGGTGACAGGTACATATTTGGGAAGAATGAAAGGGGTGAGAAAATGAAGATGACTACTCCTGTTTATACCGAAACGAATGACGAGCCATCGGCCGATGGAGCAAAAATCCAAATTGTGCTACCATTGAGTTGCAAATTATCAGAGTGAGTTCACCTTAACCCAGGAAGAAATGTTCACTAGCATCGATTTCTCCGATGAGTTGAAATTCTAGTAATCTACTCTAATTATCTGTGTTCGCTGAACCTCTCAGGACCACCTTGTTTTGAAGGGCTTTACTTGCTGATGGTAACGAAGACTGCTTGTGTGGGTTGCAGGTTGCCTGCCCCTGAGGCAGACAATGTAAAGATTCAGCAGGTTGATAAACGAGTCGCAGCGGCTATTCGTTTCAACGGAAAGCCGACTCTAGAAGCTGTGGAAGAGAAAAAAAAAATTCTTGAACAGGCACTAAGGAAAGATGGGCTGAAAATGAAGGGAATATTTGGATTAGCTCGTTATAATGATCCAGGACGGACTTGGCCCGTTTTCATGGTAAAATTACTTCACAAGATTAGCTCTACATCTAGTTTTCTTGCCTCCATACTATTTCAACTTCTTGAAGTCTTGTTTATTTTGCATGAATTTTGTTTCGTTTACTGAAGACACAGTTGACCTATTGCTTCGGCAGAAAAACGAAGTACTTGCTTGGCTGGAGGACTTTCAACTGGACTGAAACTGCATCTCTCGTACGGTTACTTGTTTCCCAACACTAACACCATTGGAATGAGAGCATTTCGCATACAAGTAGATCTTTCTACAAGGGACCTACATGGACCCTTATCAGGAAAAAGTAGTTTGGTAGCTTGATATTGAGTGTGATCTTTAGTTTTGTATCGAAGCCATGTAATCGATCATTTTCTATGTAAAAACCTCGGATGTCTTACGTGGGTCAAGATTTATCTCCTACTGAGTCTCTTGCACCATGTTTGCGAGCACTGTAACAACTGCAATTGAAGAGTGTTAGTTTTCGACTGAGCATTGCTCGGTGGTGGTGATTTTATTACAAGGCTCTAAAAAGGTTGATTACAGTCCATAACAAATATGAGCATGGGTGGTAATTTGTATTGAATAATGTCTATTAACATTATCTATTCTTCTTCTTCTTACACCTAATGATAAGATCTATAAGAAGTGGATGAAAAATTAAATTTTTAAAAATTTCATATATATTATAAAATTCTTTCTTAATGCAATGTCTTTTGATAATCTTTTAGATAGTATATAGATCTTTAAAGCTAACAACACTAGAAAATATTTAAACATAATGGCTACTTGTGAATTTGATTAATACTGATGTTTTTTTAGATACCTTCATATATAACTTTGAGACCACTTTTTTGATATAAGATATTTTTTCAATTAAAATGATAAATTAAAAAACTTGATATTTAAGATTATAATTCCAAGAATATTATACTTTTTACTGTAGGTATGATATTATTTAATTTTTAGGAACTATTACAATTTCATTACAAAGTTCTAAATTCAAATGTTGAAAATGTAAAAAAACTCATCAAAAAGTTGAATTAATAATACTTCTCAAAAAAATTATTGGTTGCAGATTTTCCATAATAAGACTTGTAATAAGTTAGACAAGAATAATATAATTGAATATATTTTATAATATTTTTAATAATATAATTGAATATATTTTATAATATTTTTAATAATATAATTGAATATATTTTAAGAACTATTTTAATTTAATTATAATTTAATCATATATATATATATATATATATATACATTATGATTTTTTGTTTAATTTTAAAGATTACAAGTTTAAACATGTTAACTAAATGACTATATTAAAGGAGGATATTAAATTGATCCACTTAAAACTTAAATTGACCGAGCTGTCTCTACTGTACTCTCACATTGCCTAGGACTTCATACTCCCTTACCAATCTCTCAATTTTGCACTTAGTGATTTGCTGATTCTGCACGGGAGTGAGAGGGATAGAGAATGGAATTCTTGGGAAGGATTGTAATGGAGCAGCTCTAAGGAAGAGTAAGAAATTTGAGTGTGAGAGGTCAATAGCAAAGGTAGAAAAAGTAGTAGGAAGACTATTTTACATCGGAAGAAAGTTGAGGAGGTGTTGAGGTGAATAAATTACTTCAATGATACTACTAAGAAGATTGATCTTAAAATAGGCAAGATCAACCTTCATACAATCAATAATAGTCTATGATTTGTACTAAATTAGAAGCATCTCTTTTATACTCCATATTGCATAATTAGTTGCATTGAATAGTAGAATTTAGCAACTTTTGAAAATTGAGTTGGATCCTATATTGGATATTGAGTAAAAAATTTGGATAAAGAAGATTCACAAATCAAAAGTTATCTAAGTTACAAAGAATCCATCACAATGGATGAGTGCTACTAAAGATTCATCAAGTGTTTGTTGGATTATTATTTGAATTGTGTTTAAAAGTCCAACTTATGCAAATTTTTTGTTTTAAAGATTAATATTTCACATTTGTGTTTAGATATAACAACTTGGTGAGTAGTGGATGTGATGTGAATACCATAGAGTAAGATATTAAAAGCACAAAGATTCAAAAGTGAATCTATTAGCTTTAATATTGACTAGAATAAAAAAAGGAATTAATAAAGAATTTTTATACTCATTAATCATGAAGAAGTATAAGGGGTTTATATAGATAAGGTAAACTTTTGTCCTTTCATAACTCTAGCAAGTGAGATTGCAAGTCTAAATGTAATTGATGTTAATCTTAAGTATATTTGGATCCATGTTGTAACATCTTAGCATCAACATTGCAATCTTCTATAATTAAAAAATAAATATTTATATATATGCATATATATATATATATATATATATACTATTTTCTTTTCAACCTCATTTTTTCTATTATTTATTTATTTATTTATTTATATCTTAAATCTTAAATAATACAAAAATATATCAAATAAAATTGAATTTATAAATATAATATATTCAATTTATAATTGCTAATGCTTTTTAAAATCAAGACCATGTTTTTTTTAATTATTCAACACTCAAAAAATCAAGATGTCTTAATATTATTTCAAATTAGAATAGAATTAATATAAATAGCCTATACTATCAATTACATGTAATTAGAGTTATTAAGAGTCTTAAGAATTACATAAAAATAATGATGTTGGATCTTATATATCTACATAAGCAAAATAACGAGCATCCAAACTATTACAATTTATTCATTTCCATTTACGTACACATAAAAAATTTATAGATAAAATCTCAAAAAAATGTAATAATGTGAAGACAAGCATAAGAAGTTCAAGTTCTTTTTTATGGCGAAACCACCGACAGTACTTGAACCAAAAATGCCATTTAAAACATATATTTTATTAAATTGCTTTTGGACCTTATGAAGAGTGTCGTTTGACATTATCGAAGAGCTTGTTTCATTTCATGACTACTGTATATTTGAATATCAGAACCACTCATCATCAAATCATTCCTGAAAAGAAATTCACCGACAGAATTGGAGTACTTCAATGTGTTAGCTGCAATAAGTGTAATAAAAGTTTTACGGAAACCTGCATTATCGCTTCGATCTAGCATTAAAATCCCACAGTTCGCAGTTGCGTTGTATTTAACTATCCAAAGTGGAGATAGCCAACAGAGAGAAGGAGCGAGAGAGAGAGAGAGAGAGATTTGACCTAGCATACGAGGTGCAGCGCAAGCCCAATTGGGGCTCCATTGCTATTTTTATTGCCTCTGCCAGGGCCACAAATAAATCAATACAATGGGAGTACAATGGGGGAGAGAGAGAGAGAGAGAGAGAGATCAGCCTGACTCTGACCAGACAAGCTGCTGCTACAATCTTCATCCACTAGGTTCCTGCTTACACCAATTCCGCTCCCCAAGGAATAGATGACACGCAACGAATTCACGGAGCTAGTCGTCAACAGTCCAGAGGTTATCTCTTTCCGGCCTTCGCGAGGCCAAATCAAAAACTCCACTTGTGGATGGCATTGCTCATCTAATTCTATTTGCTACAAGAAATGGAGCAGCTCTAGAAATGAATCGCTCACGGATCTAGAAAACCCACTTGCAGTGTTGAAACTTTGCGGGAGAAAGCTAGACATTGGGATTAAATTTCTTTTCGTCTACAGAAGGGGCGAAATGTACAGTCTTGCCAATGGGCACGTATTCTCCGCTGTAGCTCAAGGTTTGCTGGTATCGACCTGGTGGCGGAGGCGGAGCCCCCATGAAGCCGCTCATTCCGTTGTTAGGCACAGATACGCCAGGACGTGGCTTGCTCGACGTGGATCGGTACGCACCCGGGAAGTCAGAAGCTTCGTTGTCGGGATCGTATTCGCCACTTCTGATAGTGGGCGATGTGAACTGCTGGGTGCCGAGCACGGGTGACTTGAATTCAGATGGCTTGAAGTCGGGAATTAAAAGGTCGTTCGAGGGATTCTCGATGTCGAACTCCCCGCTTTCTTCCGGGATGGTTGAGTGCTCAGCGCTTTGGATGCCCGCAAGGTTGTTCGATTGCCGTGACACGTTGGTGTTCTGCTTGTGGAATGACCGGGGCCCGGAGACCGTGCTGTGGTCGTCTGAATCGAATTGCCCACTGTCGCCTCCATATCTGTTGGTGCCGAACTGAGATTCGCTACCGTATTGGGAATCAGTGTCCGCGTTCTGCCCTGGTCGCATACCCTGGTAGAGACCTGCTCGGTCCGAATCATTCTCAAGCGCGCGAACAACCTGGCAACAGTGAATTAAGTTAGGCGATGGAGTTTTCAGTACCTTGACGAGGAGTAGGAAGTGCAGAAAAATAGCCAAAAGACAAATTTGAGCGTGTGTGTATGTGTGTGTGAGCGAGAGAGAGAGAGAGAGAGAGAGAGAGATGGATAGAACGGAAGCTCTCGTGACATCTAAGACATATTCTCGAGCTCATTAATTTACAATGTATCGGGTGCAAACGACAGTCTACCTGTGCCATCCTTGGACGCTTTAGAGCTGAATGTCGCACGCACGCAGCCGCGGTTTCAATAACACGAAACATTTCATCAGGGTCGTAGTCGCCATCCAAGTTGGGGTCCACCAGATCCTCCAAACGGCCATCTTCAAGAATACGCATCACCACGGGCCTTGCCCATTCTACCAAACTCTCAAATCCTGCCTCTTGGGTCGTATCTATGGGTCTCTTGCCAGTTACTAATTCCAGCAGTATCACACCGAAAGAGAAGACATCTGATCTATCTGTGAGCTTTCCGCTGGCGGCATACTCTGGTGCCAAATACCCGAAAGTTCCCATTACTCTAGTCGAAACATGGGTATTGGTGTCGTTGGACAATTTTGCTAATCCAAAATCCGCGACCTGGTGCATGCAAAATAGCTCAGATCAGCTCAAAATGACCATGGCCAAGAATGACCGACATGCGATACACCCTCAAACAAGACCAAGTCTATTATCTGGTTAGTATAGCAAATTCGACGACCAGACGTTACAGCTACGATTCTTCAAAATAATTCATACCTGAGCTTCGAAATTCTCGTCAAGAAGAATATTAGAAGACTTGATGTCTCGATGGATAATCTTTGGGTGACAATCCTCGTGCAAGTATGCAAGACCTCGAGCGCATCCAAGAGCAATCTTCAGCCTCGTACTCCATTCCATGACAGGCATATCAGGATCTGATCACGGGATAAATTTCAACTTATTAGGCTGCTATTGAGGTTTCAACACAAACACTAGATAGCTTAAGAAATAACTCGCGAGAGGATTCAATTGTCAAGAATGTACTTACTATGCAAGTTGTTCTCCAAAGTGCCATTGGGTACAAATTCGTACACAAGCAGTCGCTGTTGGTTGGACACACAGTACCCAACGAGGGAAACCAAATGACGATGATGCACCCTGCTAATGACCTCAACTTCAGCTCGAAACTCACGCTCTCCTTGACCTCCGCTTAGATTCAGCTGCTTCACGGCCACAACCGTCCCGTTCTGCAACGTCCCTTTGTACACGCGACCAAACCCACCCTCGCCAAGAAGGTTGTCTTTGGAGAAGTTATCCGTAGCCTCCTGCAGTTCGCTGAACAGGAAGTAGGATCTAGAGTTGCCCATCGCATCGGAGCCAGATGGAGGCGGAGGTATATCTGAGCCATTGACACTATCCGAATGAATTCCCCAAGCATCTGGATTGTCACTTTTGTAGTGAGCACCTGTGAGTGGCGTTGCAGCACTTGAGCCTTTGTGTGAGAAGAACCCATCACCGTCAATTCGTTTCCTCCGCTTCCTGCAATAGAATATCAGGAGACAAACTACAACGGCAAGGGCCACGAAACCCCCAACAGCCCCACCTACAACCAGTGCTCGACTAGAGACTCCACTCGACGGCGGTGACGGTGATGTCGAGGGAGGCCCAAAGGAACGACCCGGTGGAGGTGGAGTATCGAGGTCGGGTTGGGTGATTCTCGGAATAGTCTGCGCAGGGGCAAGCGATGTTGGAGGCGGTGCTGGAGGGGACAACAGTGGAGGTGGTGCTGTCGGTGACTTGGGAGCAGAGGCGGGAGCCAACAGTGGAGGTAGCGGTGGCGGTGGTGGGGATTCCGGTGGTGGAGGAGGCGGGGATTCTGATGGTGGAGGTGACGGGGGTTCTGAAACGGAGGGTGGCGGGGACCCCGAAGGTGGAAGCAACGGGGACTCTGAAGGTGGAGGTGGGGGGGATACTGCAGGTGGAGGCGCTTGAGTTGGCTCTGGGGGAGGAGCCCCAGGCAGAGGTGGGGATGCAGGGGGAGGAGAAGCAATACTTGGAGGTGGTGCCTCAACTGGAGGTAGAGCAGGGGGAGATACAATTGTTGGAGGCGCCGCAGGAGGTAGTAATTGTGGCGGAAGGGCTTGTGGTGGCGGTGATTCAACAATGGGAGGTGGAGATATCTCAACTGGTTGAGGTGGAGGAACTATTTCCGGAGGAGAAGCTGCTAATGGGGGTGGGGATTCAACAGGAGGAGCCAGCTCTGGTGCTGGCAATGGTGGAGGCCTCACGGTAGGATCAGGAGGAGGTAGGAATACATCAGGAGGAGGCGTTTCTGGCGGTGGCGACGGTGGGGATTGAGCAGCAGGATCAGGCGGAGGCGTTTCTGGTGGAGGCGATGGTGGCGATTGAGCAGCAGGATCAGGCGGAGGCGTTTCTGGTGGAGGCGATGGTGGCGATTGAGCAGCAGGATCAGGAGGAGGTGATGCAGAACCTGGTAGTGGAGGTATAGCGGGAGGAACTGTAGCGTCTGGTTGGACAGAAGGAGGAGGAGGTGATGCGGGATCTGGTATTGGAGGCAGAGCAGGAGGAGTTGTATCTTCAGGAGGGGGTGCAGGAGGGGATGTTCCTTCCGACGGTGCCAGCACAGGGCTTCCACTATCATTTTCGATGTTGCTGTCGTTTACGCCCGCTTGAATTCCATAGTCTCCCTCCTCATCATGGTTTTTGGATTCAAATGCAGTCGGGATGTCGTTCGAAGCTAGTGGAACCGCTCCAGCTGGTGGAGTGTAAAATCTCGTAGATGCAAAGGCGAGAACCATCTTCGCTAGACTATGGTCGTAGCCTAGAGAGCCTATCCACGACTTCTGATTGCTCACAGTTCTCCGGCTACGCTTCTGATTCTTGAGAGCATCTAAGCAAACTTGGTAAGTAGGTATATTTGTCGGCAATTTCCGCTTGAGTCCTTAACATTTCTTCAGACATAAGACTAGTGTCAAATCGACATTGACAGCAAGATAATCGCTGATGCTTGCATTAGATCTATCCAAATAATATGTTTGAAATTTACACTTGCTCTACAATCACCCCGTCGATGAAATCACACCTGGTCAATGTAATCAGCCCCAAAGTTCCTGGTGGTGAAGTTGAAGTCCGAAGTAAGACCCGAAAATATGTAAGAAGGATTTTCTGACGACGGTGCATAGTCGAAGTGTTATTCTAGGCCGAGAAGAGTTACATCAAAAAAATTCGGGTCGCACCTCATTGCCCTGCTTACACTTGTTAACATGATAATCCTGCTCATACCGAAGCTGTTCTGAAACAGCTGAATTCTTCTCATTAGGTATTAGTCTACAAGAACAGTTGCAGAAGTGTATAGAGGAAATCTTGCTAGCTTGCTCAATGCTGCTAAAATTCCTGGTGGCTTACGTCAGGTTGCATCCTTCCAAACTCTGCAGATGACCAACCAATAAGTGGCGTCGCGTCAAAAATGTTCCTCAGCTTCAAGATTTGTGGCTAAACTGCACTTTGAAAGGCAAAGGATCAAGAAGTTTACCACCTACGTCATGTGCCATCTATCATAGTTGGGGAACGCCATTGCATTGCCTAAACAACAGCATCCAGGTGCGAAGACAAACCTTGACATTGCAAATAGGGACTTGCCGCCACATCCTCCCAGCCTCAACATATTTCGTACTGGATACCCCGTTCGCTTAGCCTAGTGACCCTGTAATAGCCGGGACGTTCACTTAATTGATTCCGAGGCGCACATCTCGACTCCAAGATTCCTATTCTAATGTCGTTAGCTAGTTGAAGCCGCGAAGTGGCCAAGATACAAGTAGAATCTAAGCCTTAAATTTGCATACTGCTTAGAGCAACACGCGGTGACACAATCCGAAACTCATGGGATGAGGGCCTCCAGCAGGTAACTAGACCAAGCAGAACTACTAAGATCTCGGAATCAAGACATAAGTACTCATCGTCAAAAGTTGTTTGAGATATAACACTGAAAGGATGCGAGCTTGAGTCCAAAACTGACAACATGGAGTTCCTTGAGTAGCAGACAGAGCAGTATTCTGTAATTTTATGCACAATGCAGCGTATGGGAGGCACCGAGAGTACATCTAACGCGTGTAAGTGCTTGCGGCAAAGCTCAGAGCTTCAACACCCAAGCAATTGACATCCACAAGATTTGCAAAGCGAGACGTCTTCACCAACGTCTCAGCTACCCAAAAGCCAAGGAGTCACGACTAGTCCAAGACAAAGAGCGAGCATCAACGAGTCCACCGCTCCTGCAGAGTCCGAAATACGAGCTATCTGTCCCTACAGCCCTGGTCTTCGTTCAGCCCCGCTAACCCCACCAACATTAGCTAAGTATCGAGAACAAGACGGCCTCCACTTGCAGCAAATATGGTTCGGCTGTTCCAGCTCCCCAACTTGAGATTCATGGAGCTGCTAAATCTTCGTCGTCATGGAGGCAGCGCGCGCTGAAAATAGAATATTTCCTGGGTGACAAGGCGGGAACAGCCAAAGTTTCCTATCTGAGTCTTTAGGTTAACTGCATTGCCTTTTCCAAGCCAGCGCATTTGGATGAGGCATGTCCACTTCATTAATGCCTCCATTCGAGTCCCGCTTAGTTTTGCGACCTTTCTGGGGCAATTACTCGCCCGACACTGCTCAGGTGGATAAATGAGATTAATATAAATTACTCTATTTCAAAATTCTTACCTACTGCTTCGTGAAAATGTCATATACACTAGTGCTCGCATGTTATTCACGAAACTTCCAGTGTGCAACTTCAGTTGGCGGCTCCACCTATCTTGGCACACTCGGCGCCACAATAATGGATCATGGTTGACCCGTTCCGCTGAACGTGATCCCAAGTGCTGTTCAGGTGAAAATTCAGTGCTGCAAGGAGGAATGTCTTAGTCTAAATGGAAAAAAAGATGTAATCATGTGCAGCAGTTCGCAGCGCTGGCATCGGCAGAATTATCTTTGCTTCATGAATGAATATCGGAGGGTTACACAACATTCATTCTTGTGAGTTTATTGTGAGTGAGGTCCATAGAGTGAGTTTTCTGTGTCTGATTCTCGATGTGTTTTGTGTCAATCTAGACAACCTTGCTTTCAGCAGTGCGGCAGTAGATAGAGATAGCATGAGGGGTTCCAGTGGATGTGGTAGTTTTTGGTGATTAAATCTGTTGATCGAATATGTCGGAAGATTTTCTTAAGAGTCAATTCTCGTGGGTGATTTGCACAAATCTATTGTCAACGGATGTCAACGTTGTTGGGCTGAGAATCCGTTTCCTAGCAACTGCCTGCATTTTAATTTTCGATGTAGTCAATGTCACCGCGACTTCGATTGCGAACACTTGCGTAAAAATGTGATAACTACTGCCCCTGTCTGACTTTATGAGGAATTTGGTACAATTGCGGGTGCAGCGGGGCGTGGCACATCCACACGCAAGGTCAGACACGCTCCGCAGTCTCAACAGTGAGGTCATCAGCGCTGCCATTAGTTCCTCTAACATTTAACAAGTTTCAGGTAGTCTAATTTAGTTCCAGATTCTCTGCTTCTGTAGCAGGAATGCCGGTCCTTGTGCATTTTACTCCCCTTTTATTGTGCATTCCGAAAGCTCGAATGAGGGCAGAAATCGCGCAAAATTGGCAAAGAATGGCCGCAATTCGGTGAAGGTCTCAACGGTAGTACATTGGAGTTCCAACAGTGGAGGCAGTATTCGCACCATCGAAGGGACAGTATTCTATGAATCAGCCGTGTAGAAACTAGTTTTCACTACTGCGTCTGAATCTTATTACACCTGCAAACCCGCAGTGCAAGGTTTACGATAGTACAAATCGCACACTCTGCGATAAGAACTTCCTCATGGACTGAGGTGGTCATGAGGATGTGCGTGGCTGTTATTGGCGTCAACAGTATGCTACTCGTGGAATGCTTTACTGATGTTCGTCACACTTTCGCTAGTGAAGATCTTGCTTATTCAGGTAAAGTATCAGCTCTTGTGCTCGGTTGCTTCATGCATCGGACTTGTGGACAGAGTACTTAGACGAATACTCTAAAAATCCCTTAATTTTCTGATGAAATGGGCAGGTATCCAGTTGAGTCCACTGTATAATAGTTATGCATAGTCCAATTCTATGCTTTCTTCTTTGGTCTGAGACGTTTCTTTAATTTCTTATTTTCTTATTACCTCTATTATTCATCTAACTTGCAGAAAGAAGAAGAATTCCAACCCTAATGCCTCGACAACACAGGAAGTTATCACACAAACGATCCAGTAAAGTGGGATGATGAAAATAATTCCATCTCAAATCGGTTATTTCTGAAATACATTGTTATACAGTAGGACCTACACTTCGTGAACATTTACATATATTTACAGGCCTGCCGATGCAGACACACTAGCTGTGGCACTTCAATAGTCTATACCTAGATAATTAGAGAAAATTGTCGCAGAGCTGGTATCAAGCCATCCAGACGCAGGCGGTGAAACAAGAGACACAATCTCATTACGTTGCAGTCTACTCCGCCTCCTCACGTTCCTGTCGCATCCGGGAAGCCCAAGACTCCCGTTTACCACCTGTAGCTGCTCTCTGTCGCAGCCCTCGTATCTGCGATTCCCACTGGTTCTTCCATTGAACCCTAGAGCCTGGTATGTCCGATTTCCCTGTTCTCCTACGATTTCCTGCTCTTACTTCAGCAGACAGAGTCCTGGTGTTCAAAGGGTTCTGCAACCAAAGGTCATAATCTGCACGTAGATGAGGATCCGAGAGCGTGTCATAAGCTTCCTGCACCTGCAGAAAGCGTTTCGTGCATTCCTCCCTCTCCGTGGGAGGGCACACATCCGGGTGGTAACGTCGAGCCATTTGCCTGTAGGCCACCTTAATCTCTGGCAAGCCTATAAAAAAATCCACATGGGCTTGTGCTTTTTATTGTGTACTGCATTGCCAACTGAAGTTGATAAAGAGGGTTCATCGAATACGAGAACTGAAGTTGTGTGGAGATTACCCACCTACGTGCTGCGGAATTCCAAGAAGCTCATACAGTGTCGGCATAGGCATGCAACTGTCGCGTGGGGCATCTGCTGTTGAGCTGCATCGCACACAGTGACTCCCTCGTTGCTGAAAATGACGAAATGGAAGAAAGTGCAGCCGAATGCGTAATGTATGGTCGTTTCTTACCGCTAGCCTCGCGCACAAACGATGTCTGCTACTGACAGTTGTACAAGAGCGACCGTTGCAAATTTGGTACTGATTGCGCAGATAGCAAGTCGTGGACGTATGTCTCTGTGTGGACGGTGAGTGAAAATGCACGACCATCGCCATAGCCTCATACAATCCTGCAACGTGGAAGTCTTGGGAAACCAATCTCACACTCCAACGCTGAAAAAGGTGGACTACTCTATCCCCTAATTCTATGGTATCAAATCATGTGTAGCCAGGCTTTGAGGTCCACCAAGGAAACCTGATGACTCCCCGAGTGCTTCTCACAAGTTGGAGTTGAGTAGTAGTGAGAAATCGATTCTACCTAGACAACAACTTTGTTTCGCAAGGGGTTCTGTACTATTTGATAATTCTTCCGAAATCGAATAGCGATTTCAATCTAGGATCACTACTGGAAGTCCACATTGGGTCTGATCGAAGAGAGTGAAATTGAGTTGAACGCCAGGAGCAAGCTCTTCTGAGGATGGCTCACTTGCAGCAGCTGGAGAAGTACTGAAGCAGCTGAAAACGGCATGAAGCACTACCGTAGCTCACTTCACAATTGAGCACACAACACACGCTCTCGCAGATGTCAAACTCCTCTCCGCTTGCCCTCTCCGCTTGCCCTCTCCCTACTTGGTTATTCCTAACTCAGACTCCATAGACGCAAGAAGAGTGTCGAGGCAACCAACGAGCGAAACTTAATGCGGGCCAAACCTCAAAGAATCATCACTCCTGGCGAAGCATAACATTCACCACCCAAATTCCGATAAAAAGTAAAAAATAAAATCTTATGCGGGACCCACACCGAAAGATGTGATCTAAAATTCAGGCCACAACATTTGCATTTTCTCAGGAAAGGTGCTCAGATTTGAGCAGTGATCAAGCGCGCACAATCACACAATCTGTAGCAAGTAGTCCAATCATTGATGCCTGATGACTACTGTGGCCGGGGCAGATTTATCTCTGGGCCGACGCAACCTTGTAACGACGCTATTAAGCTTCGCATTTGGGTAATCGAATCAGGATTTGAGAATTTGAATCAAATCGGTCCCAATCGTCTCAACCTATTCTCCAGCAGCAAGAAGTGCAGCCTCAGGGGATGAAAAGACACCCTGCCTGACTTCTTTAGGATTTTGTGCATTCAAGAAATTGTGATAATAAGTCCAGCGAAGCAAGGTACATGCCAAGTGTCGAAAGCTCGATAGTGAAAGTGAGTGTGCGGCCCATGATTTTGCTGGTTTGCTTGGTCGACCGCCGTTCTTCCCCTTTGTGGTCAGCCTTGTTTCATTACTCGTAAACTCTTTCTGAATATCTCGAATGTGTATATCAACACGCGACGAAGTTCATGCACCGGTGATCAATCCAGTCGCAACGGGGCTTGTTAACCTGTAGAGGGCTTTATGGCAATGTTTGCCGTCCAGCTGCATGCGATCCGATCCCGAAGCGCTCCAGCGGAAAGGTCAATGCAATTGAGCATATGTTTCACGTTTCATGCTCCGGAAGGTCCGTTTGAATTTCTTTTTGCAAAACTTAGAACTTCAGAAGCAGCACCCAAGGCTAGTGTTTTTAAGCGTCAGTACATGGTCAAGCGTGGGTATTTTACTAAATTTACCGTTGAGGGTGACGAAGATCGGGGGTGATTGAAGAAGCTTAAGTAACTGTGTCTCTAATTCAATTAGCATGAATCGGCGAAACTCACGGTCACCGCGAAAGCAGCAGTTGCGGAATAATTCATACTCTTACGATGAAGCAGTCTCTCAAGCGTCTTGCGCAGCCTCTCACTAATGCTCAATACCTCCACGTAGCTTTCATGTGAACATTAGCGGTGGCATTCTCTTCATCGTTTTGAGATTGTTCTGAAACTTCACATCGACAGTACTGAGACGAACACACGTTTAAAGAAACGAACCAGTGCTTCGGATCATTGAACATAGAACGACGGCTGACGTCGTTTTGCGTTCATCAGTATGTTTGCCTCTCTATTGCTTTGACTAGGTGATCGCATTGAGGTCGACTAGAGGCCTTGAACTGGTCGGTGCCTAGATCTGGGTTTACGATGGGGACAACTCAATTAGCATGAATTGTCCAGATGGAAAACCACTTCAATCTATACATTTTCTGAATATCTGCTAGTCTGTGCGACAAGAGCGTGAGTTCAACCAGATGCTGATTGCTTACGAAGTGCTCATGTGCTGTGATAGCAAGCATTGTGGATGGATACATCGTTGTCTCGTGCAATTGAAGCATGGATTCATGATGTGGAATCAGTACTGAGCTTCTCGATAGCTTTTTGTATACTTACCCGGCTCTCTGTGTCGAAGGTTTCTCCACAGTTTAGTTCTTCTGGCCAGCAATACACAGTGGCAATGATTTTTGTGCATCGCTTACTAATCCCGTGTATTAAAACTCGGCACAGGTATCTCAGGCATGTGGATTAGGTAGTTGATGTCCCAGTTAGCAAAGGAATATGTTTGTGGATCTGCAAGATCGATTTGATGCATTAATGCTCCGATGTATTTGTAACTATTTTCTAATTTTTTAATTTTTTTGGAATTCTAGAGTAATTATCTCCGTACTAGCATCCAGGAAAGGTTAGAGATTTTAGAGTTGGTTTTAGAACTGCCATTCTATTGGTACCAATCTGTCATTCTTTGGTCTTTTGAGATCATTTCGGATTGTTTTCTGACCCGTTTCAACTTTCTGTTCTTTGTGTTGAATAAGCTTGGACTTGTTGGAATTGGGTTTTGTATAATGTTGTTACTCTAGAAATGGAAGCAAATTTATTGTTGCACCAATTAATTTTGCCACTTGTGGAGCAAATAGATACATTCCTTGCAAACAGCTGCACATTTGCAGTCCTTTGTTTCTTTGTTATAAGTACATGTGAAGACAATGTAATTGTGTGTTGACAATATTTGCACAAAGATGGATTAACTTAATGCATTGAACATAATAAGATTTTCAGTATTATTTCTACCTATACATTACTTCAAATTTTATTGAATGTACTTCGAAAAGTTTAATAATTTTAAAGTAATCTTCTAACAAAATGCAAATAAGGATAATGTTAAGTCACTTAAATTAATTATTCAAAATTCTATTTAGATCTATTGATTTGAAATATTTAAAAGCTACAAGAACAGAAAGACAATTGCATTTTGTTTTGAAGAAATCTACAAATTTTGCTATGGTTCTATTAAACAAATAAGCACATCAAGCATATAATTTTTTATTATTTATTGATGGCCACCTATAAAAAAATTATTATTAATATCATGATTAATTTAATAAATTAACTATTATTTTTCTAAATTTATTATATTTTTAAAATTATTCTTTAAAATTTTAATTTTAGCAGCACTAAGTTTAAAGAATATGTAATTCTTCCATGACTATTTGTAAATTGTCTACAACAATAGTAATTCAAGTATATGTATTTTATATAATTAAAGATAAGTTGATATATTATAAATAAAAACCATATTAAAAATACCATTTTAGATGAAGGTAGTTTTCTTTCTTTAATGTATTTCAAAATTATAAAAATAAGATTTATTAAATAGTAAAAATAATGCCACCTCAAAAGAGGATTAAATAATATCTTTTAAAAAATAGATAATCTATTTTTAAAAGAAAAACTAATATAAAAAATAAAAAATATTGGTACTAAATTTATAACTTTTAAAATGCAATAGTATTTGTTGAAATTAGAAGAATTTACTTCAAAGTTTTAAAGATATTTAAAAAATTATTAAAAATATCAAAAATATCAATTTTAACTAGTAATAATATTTATACATCTCTATAAATAAATAAAATTACTTAAATTACTTCAAAGCTTGTATTTATTCTAGTAATTCAATAGACTAAAATTGCAAATATCTTTTAGGTTCTTTTAGTATCTTTTAGAATCAAATTATTTTTTGTAGATCTTTAAAAATGTTTAGAATCTTCTATAAAATCCTAAAATCTTCTACATTTGTTTAGAAGTTTCTAAGGATTTTTTTATGATTCTTTGAAAGATTTAATAGTCATCCAAGATTTTTCATAGTCCTCTAGAAATTTCTAAAAATATATACATTTGATACTTCTAGGATAATCTATACATCTTGGAACATCTTTTAATACCATCCATAAGATGTAGTTGTTAGTACAAATAAGGAGCAAGAGAAGGAATACCTCAATCTTTTCAAAACAAATTGTAGACCAATCCAAGTATTGCTTAGTTTGTAATCTTGTATCTAGTCTTATTTCTAATCTAGTATCTAGTTTTTCTTATATTTCTTGGTTTTTTGGTTTCTTGACTTTTTGTCCTCAATAGTATATATACAAATAAGATAATTCGTGTATTTTTCTTACTAGTATTCTAACGCCTAAGTCATACAGGAGCTTCTATGGAAATTATAAATAACTATTAAATACATTAGATGTTTGTAGATTATTTTGTAAATTCTTTTTATAATATAAATGAATAGTTCAAAGTGTGTCTTAGTCTTATCCTACAAGTCATAGACTAAACCAAGCCTTGCGTTGTTTTTAGTCTTGTATCTAGTCTTATTTTGAACTTGAGATCTTTCTCTATTTATACTACTTGGTGAATTTCTTTCTTATTCTAGTATTCTTGAATTTTTTTTGAAGTTTATAATTTTTTTTTTATTAATAACTAAAATAATCTTAAAGGTTCTTTCACTTAAATATGCTTGTGATAATTTGATAGATTTTTTGATATTACAAAGATAAAAATAAAAATATTTATTTACAAGAAATGATTTATAATCAAATATAACTATTAATTTATTCTCTTTTCAATTTTTTGTGATATTGTTCTCAGCCATTTGTAGTGTTTTTGGGAACAAATGCCTTGATGTTATAAATACAACATGTGTTAAGATCAATTTATACTTCAGTATTTTGTGAAGCAAGATTAATTAAATAAATCAATAGATAAAAATTGATTATTTTAAACAGTGAATTGTTTGCATTGTGTATTCAAATTTCAAAAAATCAAACAGTGTCATTTAAGTCATCAAATTTTCATTAAATATGATTTGTGCAACAAGACTAAAATGGTTCTCATCCAAAATTCAGAAACAACTTACATATGATTGATTAAAAATTGTAAAATTATATATAGAATAATAAACTGTGCTTATAATAGCATACTATTATTACAAAAGTAAAAGAATTGATGATAAAATAAAACTTTTAGTATTATTGTTCAGATTTGGTTCTTTTTGAAGTAATACTATATGTATATGTTTATATATATATATATATATATATACATATACATCAATCAATCAATTAGTTAAAGGTAAAATTAATCGTATGAAAAAACAGACATATTTGGAATACTTACAATCAAATGAAAACATTTATTACGTACTAAAAAACTAAAACTAAAATAAAAAATGTGCAGGATTCTTTTAATACTACATTCAATTTATTAGAACATTAAAATAAAATTACTCATAAAATTTTTCATTATTATTATTTTTAATTTTATAACAAACTATGTTTTTATTAAAATTTCTTTAATTAGTACAAATTCTGAATATATAGGATACTTGAGTTTTCAATATTCAAATTGTATATCATAAGATGTATCTTTTAAAATGGGAAAAAAATTGATGTTCATAATGAAAATTTCATTATAAAGTGATGATTGCAAATAATAATGGTTTAAAATTTCATTATAAAGTAATGATTATAGGATCTATTTCTATTCAATACAGAACCATATTCAAAAGTACAAATGTTTAATATTATTAAAATATTTTAAAGTTTTAGTTTCAATCTTAAAGATAGAGTAAATAAATAAATAAATTTATAAATGAAATGCATTAAAAAATTAATCAATCAAAGTTTGGACTTTTGATTAGTTGGAAAATAATAAATTTGTGAACATTGAAACATTATAAAAACTTATGCATAAAAAATTATTGTATGAGCAATGTAGTCAAACCTACCAGTAATTATAACTGTTTATATTAGAAGCATATTTTACAAAGTGTTATGTTCTTATAGAATCTTAATATTGAAAGTTATTAGTATATTGATTTGACTAAGGTTTAAATCATGGGTAATTAAATTTTGTTAGTACTGAATAATCAAATTACGATTAATTTCTATTTCTTGAAGTATGTATACTATTTGTAGTTATTTTTGATATTTTATTTGTAGCACTAAATTGCAGATTTTGGTGATCTTGATGTGTAAATTTTTTATTTTTTGATTTACATTTGTAACAGTCTATTTACACCCAAACTTATCGCCAACATTTTAATCTTATTTTGCAGGTTAGTCAATTAGAAAATAAATATTATGTACTTTTTAAATTTTTTCTTAAAAAACTAAGTTTGAAATCTAAGATTTCAAAATCTTAGTTTCTCAATAATTGTAAACTCTTTCATGAAGCAGTCCAAAATTTATTTTATTTATTTTCATTTCAATTTTTAATTTAATGTTCTCATTTTAGAAATATATATTTGACGACCATAAGTATAATAATATCGTCTAAAATGTTGATAGATTGTCTATGAGAGAGAAAGAGTTGCACCAAATAGATGAATGATTTGAATCCCAACCATGAAATTAAAAAAATAGAACAAGGACCTCCTTCAGTTTCTCTATATATAGAAACATTGACATATATAGTTTGGAAACTCACCTTTAAATTTTGCTTAACATCGTTGAAGTCAAACCAATCGCTTCTAGGCGATCGAAACGAAAGCAGATGGTGACGTGGCACTGCGTGGCATCGCATTAAAGGATCGTCCATTATTGCGTTCCCGTTAAAGGATACCTTTCCTTTTTGAAGCTCTAAAAGGAAAAGTCGCTGTACAGATGTCCGCGTCACTTAATGAAAATAGGCCCACCTGGATCGGACCCCTCGACAAAAAGAGGAAGTGGCACTTGATCCACCCCTTTACACGATGACGTCACCCCATCCCTTGAAGGGGACTACCAATCCACTTCCCAATGCACCCATTGACTATCCCCTCACACTTGCGCGGAAGCTTCCTAATGGATGATAAGAATGATACTGATGAAGGAATATTTCATCCACCATAAATGGCTCTTCGGCGGATACGATACGGTCCAGCGCGGTGCCCGCGGGATGACTTCGGATTTGGCGTCCTACTCGACCAGCGTTGCAGTTTGCTAGAGGAAGCCAGGCGCATCTGCGTGCTGGTGCTGTGGCGGTGGAAGTTCGGTAAGGGCAAGGATCGGAGTCCAATGTCGAGTGGGGGTGGGAGAGGGGAGGGGAACTGAGGTGGGTGTGGGAGGAGGCAGGCTGTGCGCGAGTGGCGACAGTGGTGGCCAGGATGGGGGATTCTGGGGGGTGAGATTGAATTTCGGAGGATTGCTCCGGAAGAATGGAGGCCGCGCGGTCTGATCCTGAGGCTTTGCGATTGGATAGGCCTCGGAAAAGCCTGAGATCCTTGCACCGGAGCTCCTCCGCGTGCTTGCGATATGGGCCTGTCAGGATGCTAGTCGTCGTGTTGGGGTGGGTTGTGGCTTGTGGTATCGGGGTGGTGCTGTGGCGAGATGCGTTGAAGTTCATGGAACAGGAGTTTAATCTCAAGTGTGAGAACCGTAAGGAGGTGAGCTTGCCCTTGTGGTCTTGGCGTTCTTTCTTTATTGGTTCACTCGTGGATTTTCATGAGTTTTCTCGCATGACTTAGACGACGTGGGGTTTTTACATAGTTTAATTTGATTTGATTTAATTTTTACATGTTTTTATAGAGATTCTTGAAAAGGGCATTGACATATCGTCGACGATATCCATAACCTACGCGGCAAATGAAGAAACTATTACTGAATGCATCACTTAATTTGACATTTAGCTTATGTGTTACCTTTGTTGCATTTGAGCGACTTTTGGTTGGAGTTTAACTGGCTTGGGAGACTGGGGTTTTATGAACAACGCACATGAATCATTTTCTTACCTGGATTTCGGCAATTTGGCGTTCAGGTCTTGAAGTCACAGGTGGAGAATAACCTGAATGCATCCTTTGTCATAGTGGGGTTGTTGGCCAGTGTGCCGGAGGTTAACGCTGACATGTGGGTAAACTTTGCGAGGAGAACCTTGTTCCTGCGACCCACTGTGAAGAGACTGGTGTATGTGGAGCGAGTACTTGCAGCTAACAGAGCAGCTTTCGAGAGAAAGTGGAACAGCAGCATTCTATACATTAACTACTCAAATGAAACGGTAGAACGGCCTGCCAATGACACGGAGTATTCACCCATTGTGTTCGAGACCGATGATGTGTGGATCAAGTACTTATTTGTAGACGCTGGAGCATACCCTCCTTACAGAAGCGCCATAGATGCTGCACGGGACACAGGGCTATTTACGCTGTCTCCAGTAACTCGAAGGCATGATGGCACATGGCAAATGGGAGCCTATCTTGCGTATTATGGTCCGGGACGTGATTACACCTCATTCTCAAGCACAGAAGCACGAAGGCAGGCTTGTAGGGGTTACGTGGGAGCCGTTATGAATGTCACTGAAGTATTTCACGGAGTCCTTTCAAGGTAGCGGGTTGTTATCATCCAGTCGCTGACTTTCTGTCTTTGTGTGTCATTTTTGTATCCTTTCTCGATTGCGGACTTGATGGATTGCAACTTTCATGGTGTTCTTCTGTGGTTCAGGTTTACAGATGTCGACGACATGGATGTGGTCGCTGTTTTCAACGTGAATCCAAAACTAGAGTCATTTGTTTCTTATAACTGCTCGGCTGCAGCTTCTTCGAAATCATGTGCGGTCCCTTTGTTTGATCCAGCCGGTCGGGCTTCAGAGTTTAGCAAGGCGGCAGTGACGTGGGAATATGGAACTCAACATTTCGAAGTGCGATGTCTTCCTAAGCGAAACTTAAAGCTGCTGGCACTGCGAGCTGCCATAGCATGGCCCCTACTCATGTCACTGGTAGTAATCTTCTTCTCCATCATAGTCTACCTAGTGCTAAAGCGAATGCAGGCTATTGAGGAGGAGGTTCGTCTCATGGAAAAGATGAATGAGGACCTCAATGTCGCCAAATTGGCCGCTGAAGCTGCAGATAAAGCGAAGTCAAATTTTCTGGCAACAGTTTCTCATGAAATTAGGTTAGTATTTCAATCATCTTGGAACTGTTCATCTTCGCGACTTCGTTTAGGAAAGACCATGACATTCCTTTCACAGGCTTGCATATTATAAACCTTCTGGGCAGGTCTCATTATACGTCTCTTTGTTTCCATCTTGGTTTGCCGCAAGTTCTGTTTCATTCCTTTGAAAGCGTAAAGTATACCTCAAGTTTTACTGTACCGAACCGTCTCGAGTGTTGTGCTAGATGGTTTTGTGCCCCTTATTATCCTACTTAATGTAATTCTTTGTGGCATTGTGATACAGGACTCCTATGAATGGAGTGATTGGAATGACGAATTTGCTTATGGGAACCGATTTGACTCCCCAGCAGCTTGAATATGTTAAAGTTGTACAAGCGAGTGGCAACTCTCTTATGTACGCTCCTTTACTTTGTAACTTTTTTCGTCAATTCATCTTTCTACTATTAGACGATAATTGCTTGCGCTCACAATAGGTCAGCCATGGCCGTCCCTGCAGTGTCATAGACTTCCCGTGAGCTCTCTTTTTGCCATACTTTTCCTTGACGAGTGTAAGATGTGATGGCAGAGCTCTCATCAATGATGTGCTGGACTTGTCCAAGATTGAGGCCGGTAGAATGGAGCTTGAGTCGGTTGCTTACGATATCCGTAAGGAGGTGGACGGCGTGTTTTTACACTTCGATGACAGAGCGCAACAGAACAAGATCGAATTGTCCATGCTTGTCCATGATGCAGTGCCGAATTATATAGTGGGAGATCCTGGGAGGTTCCGTCAGGTATTTGCCCTTCTCTTTACGAGTTTACTGAGCTCCAGTTAGCAATTTTATGACAAATTTTAAGCGTCCGAGTTCGTATGGAATGCTGATTTTTGAACTTCGTAGAGCTTGAAATTAACTCATGTATCCTCTTGTATGCAGATTCTCGCCAACGTTGTTAGCAACGCCTTGAAGGTACTAAATTTTTGTTTCCACCGATTGACACATCAATAATAAGGTTTCTTAGTCCTGACTACCGAGTTCTGTGATGGTGATTTGAGCGTTCCTGCTCAGTTGCTAGTCATTCTTACGACCAGTTATAATTGCTTTTGTGTTTCTTTATTTTATATATTTTTTAGAAATAAAACTTCTGTTTCTTCACCAGTTTACGAGGGAGGGCAGCATTCTTGTGTGTGTTCGCGTAATGGGCGTCAGCCAAGGAAACAACGCACTCTTCACGGCTATCACTATTGACCAGAATTCTGCGGTCCCTGGAGACGTTCAGTCTTCGCAAGTGCTTCCCAATGAACCATCTTCACAAGTCGAATCCGACGGGATGAAATTGTATGGAGACCAGGCTGTTGCTCCGAGATTGAGTATTCAACCCGGAAGTGAGTTGAATAGTAGGGAAGCAGTTGATTTATGGAGGAAATGGGAATGGAAGATCCTATCTGGGAGCGATTGCAAGCCTCCAAATCAATTCATTCTAATCGTTTCTGTGGAGGATACAGGTGCTAACCCCCCCCCCCCCCCGCGTGTTATTTCAGCTTATGATTCTTCCCTATATCGACTCTCATTATGTATACTCAATGAGTAAACACTCTAAATGGTAATAGTATTGAGATTCAGGCCCTGGCATCCCATGTCAAATGGAGCCTCGTTTGTTTCAACCTTTTCCTCAAGCCGACAGCAACAGTTCAAGAGAGCATGGAGGCACTGGAATTGGTTTGTTTATAAGCCAGGTGAGTTCATGTTATCTTACGAAGAAGTTCAAACCGCTCTTTCGTGCATACATTGCAGTCAAGGTATTAGGATTGTTGAATTACGTGAACGTCTTGTTTTCGCAAATTTGAAAAAAGTATATTTTTGCTAGTTGACGAGTGCCTATGTTGAGTCTTGCAGAAACTGATAAAACTGATGAACGGCACCCTCAGGGTGAGAAGCGAGCCGGGCAAAGGAAGTGTATTTGAATTTACGCTTCCTGCAAGCATTGCCGACACTGCTGGAGGGAGCAAGCCGCAACTTCCGATGGAAGATAAGAGACTGAAGGGTATACATGTTGCTCTTGTGGATACAGATCTTGTTCATCGGGTACTGCCATTTACGAATTGCACCCTCGAATGCCATCTCCTTATCATGAAAGGAAGAAGTTTGGACTCAGTGACATGAGGCAATGCCTATACTCTTTTGCAAAAATGTTAACGTAGATATTGTCATTTTTCCTCTTGCGTTCACTATCAAGTCATCTGAGACAACTTACTTGTAAAGGTGATCTCATGGTGCAGGAAATTACAGCTAGCTTCTTGCGGTACTTAGGCATGCATGTTGAGCTTGCCGAAGACGTACAGTCCACAATGGAGATTTTGCAGAGGACTGGAGGACCTACTATTCAAGCTGTTATGGTCGATATTAAAGGATTACCGAGTGCACCGGCTGTAGAGTTAGCTAGGTCAATACGCAGCATACCAAGTTTAAAGGCTTTATCTGTGCTGGTTCTCACTTCAGATCCAGTGTCTCCTCCAGCTGAGAAAGAATTAAAAGATGCTGGGGTGTCCTTTATTATAAGCAAACCCTCACGATTATCCACAGGTTCTTCTGTGTTGCAAGAGGCAATGGGTTTAAAACCCCAAGCATCCGTGAAGGAGAAGGCTAATGACAATGTCAAATTGCTGCTTGGCAAAAGGCTGCTTGTGGTAATCAATTCTTTCTTCACATTATCTTCTGAATCCATTGCATGCGATCTTTCCTAGAAACTTTTAATGCTTGGGTTGAACTCAAGTGGTTAGGAAGACGCCAATCTTTGACGTAAGCAATTTTGATGTATGACCACTGTTGATTCTTAGCATTGGTTCTATGTTGTGCCCATGTCTAGGTGGACGACAACATGGTCAATCAAAGAGTAGCAACTTCAATGTTGAAAAGGTACGGTGCCATAGTTTCAAGCATGAACAGCGGTATTGAAGCAGTAGCTGCAGTCAAAAACCAGAAAGAAGACGAAAAATTAGACCTTGTGTTAATGGATATCCAGATGCCTGAGGTAAAACTTTGCAGTTTGAAGCTCAATAGTTTATCATAATCGCAGGAGCAAGTCACTTCAGAATAGAAGTTGAAGTCATTGTTTTCGTTTGTAGGTTCATTAGTTCTAATCAGTTGCAGAACTAGTTCTTGGTATGTGTGGCTAATGCGGTGATCTTAACAGATGGATGGTTGGCAAGCAACACGCCACATACGCAACTGGGAAGTCGAAAACTGCAACACTTGTTGCAAGTCAAACGTAAACTGGTGCAGACACAGCCGCCTTCCCATCGTTGCGGTTACAGCGGATGCTATGAAAGGCACTCACGCAGAGTGTTTCAACTCAGGAATGGATGACTACATTACAAAAGTAAGTGCAACTCTCTGGTATTTCAAAGTGCTCGAGGCGTTAGAATTGACTGTTCACCGTTAGCAAACGATTTTGAAGATTTAGTGAAGTATTGATTCAACAAGTTTTGACATGTTATTCACTTTGCTTTGACAGCCTCTGGATCAGAAACAGCTGCAGTCCTTATTGGAGCGATTCATGAAGAGGGACTTGGTGAATGCACCACCCATGACAGACGTTGGCAACTAACGACTGTTTCAGTTGTACTTCGTTGAGTTTGAAGGGAATTTTTGCTAGCCAGGAAAAAGTGGGCAGGCTCAAAGAGCACTTTGACCGTGTATACTAGTAAACAATGTAATTGTTAATAAGAATCGGTTTGAAGTTTGCGACGCGCAATTTTTTTCCTTACATCAATTTGAGATTCGTTTCTATGTGCTCTTAAAATCAAGGTCCTCGGAGTATCGGCGTGAAGACAGTGGGTGTCTGAAGCTTCAGGCGGCACACCAGATCTTGTTAGAGAATCATTTTACTACTTTTCACGTGCCAACAACTGCTCCTCGCCGACTTGGACGTTTCTGAAAGACCTCAGACCATTTTAGTCCCCTCTCTCATTCTCGTTCTCACATCTGCTCCCACCACTCGGTTGTTCCACTCACAATGTTAATGAGCTTAAAGAAAGGCTGCTACAATTACACGAACGTTTTCTTCGTTTGGCATTTAAAATATGTTTCAATAAATTGGGGCATTCACCCTGCAAATTGTTAAGATTCATCCTGTGATTTAGCACTTGCAAAGGATCCTCAAACGCGAAACACGCCTTACCAAATGGAAAATCAGTATGTCAGATACTGTCAGAAGTGAGGGAATAAAACCTCGCTGATAGTCATTTCATTGTTGGAGGGAAATCGCCGAAGATTTTATTTGAATGAACTTGAGAAATTCGCCATCTGTAGCATGAGAAAAGTAGAATAATGTGTTGGAAAAGATATCAATTTCGTAACGATGAATGGATCAAGCATAGCTCTACAAATCCCGAGTCCCCTCGCGTGGCACCAGTAATCCGATGGAATCCTTGCTGACTAGCTATTTAAAAGCCGTCAAGTGCGGCAATTCTCAGGAGTTTCTTTGAACTTGTGGCACAATGTCCTCCAGGAAATGGCTGCGGCTCTTTCGTGCATGCACGAGAAATGGCAGAAAATTGTTCTGCAAAGCGGGCATCAACTGCAGCAAAGTTATGTTACGTGCTAAGTCGATGAACATCTGAGGAACTTGGAGCTCGTCTTGCTCGTTGACCAGAGGTAACTGCAATTAATCTTTGTCAGTAAACGCTCGCTAAGGGACATGGCGCTAGAGTTTCTCTTGTTAACTAAAGTACAGAGAAAGCGGATGTGTACATCATTGGAGTCTTGCTGCTTGGAGTCATGTGGAGGGCGACCACTGGATATGGATGCCGTGGAACTTGGAGATGTGGTGCTGGTAGATACCGACTGACGTGCTCTCGAAACCGGGAATCTTTTGAGAATCGTAGACTGAATGCAAGAAAGTAAAGGAACTTCAACTGCATAGCCCTTGGAGACCGGTTACCCTGTTTTCAATGATGAGACCAGCAAACTTGGACACTGCTCATTCAACCGGTATTTCATTTGTGGGGAATTAGTGCCATCAGAATCCAAAAATTCTGCGGTTGATGCTCATCATGGAGCCAGTGAAGAGAACAGATGAGATTTGCATCTAGGGGGTTCCAGTACAAAGGTAAGCTCTCGAGAATACTAAATTTCCTGACCTCACTTGTGCATCTATGGATACCGCAATTTCTATCAGGTTAATTTCGATTTCTTCACAATTGATCTCTTCAAATTCATTTACGCCCCTACTCATTGCGAGATGCAGCACCATGATCGATTCGCTAACTGATCTCAACAGCAGCAACGAAAATTGCTTGTGTCGATTCTTCGTTGACACAATGCAGGAACTAATTTGTCAATGCATTGCATGCTAGATAATCATGCAATTAACTAGCGATGGACATCTCCGTGGCTTTTCATTGACACTGTATGCTTCGTAAATCAATATGTGTGCGCGCTAACGGTTGTATGCACCCAAAGTGCACTCATTATTTGCTAACTCGTGCTCATCCACAACGCAGCACAATTACAAAGATCCACTAATTTTTTTACCTCAGCAACCACCTCAGACGACAAAATTTGGGAGCTGGATTCAAAGACAAAAATGGCTGCATGAGCGGATTCTCTTTCAGCACCCTGCCCCAACATCTGCTTACATCGTAGACTTCTGTAGACCCAAAATCTCGCCACAACGAGTGACTGATAAAAACTAAGACTCTTGGCATCCCAGATCACCAGGCATGTGACAATATCCTATTAGAAAGTGCTACAGCAATCCTGTAGACGTGTTAAGTTGCGTAAAACTATCAAAGGCTACCTGGTGCTAAGAAAGTGACCAAAGATACACATTCATACGCGGCTCACTACACAGGCGCCTTGGGTCCGTCTTTGGATATCCAGATGAAGTATGACAATCCAGGATCCTCTTACTGTCATTCCGTGACAGTTTAAATAAAATGGTTCACAAGTGCCATTCTTATCAATGTCGGAAATGACGAACTTCGGTGAAAAGCATAGCTACTCCATACTTGTTGCAACAGTCAATAGCGTCTTGGTCACGCATGCTACCACCAGGCTGTGCTATGACCTTCACACCTGCCTTGCAAGCCTCTTCAACAGCATCGTTCCAAGCAAACGGAAAGAATGCATCGCTTGCGAGAGCAGCACCTTTTGCTTCCTCCCCAGCCTTTTCCAACGCTATTTGCAAACTCTTGACTCGGTTCGGTTGGCCACTTCCCATTCCCAACATCCGGCTATCCTGAGAGATTTCAAATTGTATCAGCATCAGGGAGTCAACGAACCAAGATAACGACAAATAAGTCATAAAGAGCTCTGTTTTTACATCATGCTGATAAGAAGAAACATTGCAAAATTAGGGCTCGTGTAGAGAATAGTGACATACCTTAGCTACAACAATGGCGTTGCTTTTCACATGCTTGCAGCACAGCCAAGCAAATTGTGCATCATCCACGAGCTCCAAGGTTGGCACCTTGCTTGTAACAACTTTAAACCCAAGGTCCTCCGGTGTCTTGTCATCAGAATCCTGGAGCAACCAACCACCCCCAATTTGTCGCAAAGACCGTCGACCCTTTTTGGTATGTTCAGCCTTCAGAATACGGAGAGTTTTAGATTTTCCCTTCAAAATCTCTAGACCTTTCTCTGTGTAACTGGGAGCCACCACGATTTCATAAAACATCCGGGTTTCACCATCTGTGGGACTACGAAACTCCCGAATCTCGCGTGCAAGGGTCTACAAAAATACACGTCACCAGGTCATAACGAAGAAGAATAATAAATACAAAATCAAATCAAATCAAATCACGAAAATGAGAACTAACAAAAGTGTACAATGAGCCAATAAAGAGTTTACCTCATCTACTTCCACATTGAATGCGACAATGCCTCCAAATGCACTAACAGGATCAGCCCTGACTGCAAGACGGTAAGCCTCCAACAGTCCTTGATTTGGACCAACAGAGGCAACTCCACAAGGATTAGTATGCTTGACTACCACACATGTAGGATTGTTGAACTCGCATACACAATTCCAGGCTGCATCCGCATCCAAATAGTTGTTGTATGACATTTCCTGCCCAAAAAGAATAGTTCAACATCAGAAAACTTGATCCTCGACCACAAACAATACGCCGGAGACTGACAGAGTATTACAAGGTTTCAATGCACAAAGGTAATTTTACAATCATCAACTAGAGTCACAGATTATAAACAGAAGAAGTCCATCAACTTATCATGAACTTACCTTGCCATGATATTGCACTGCAGTGGCGATGCCTCCAGCTCCGAATTCACAAAGTGACTTGTCTTCGTAGAAAGCAGCCCTTTGATGTGGGTTTTCGCCATACCTTAACTTTTGTTTTAAAGTCAGAGGTACTGTCAGACTTGGTGGAAATTCCCTTGTTTCTTCTGAGAATTGCCAACAGGAACAATTAACGATGAATCACGAGCAACCAACAATGTTTTCTTTTTACTCCAAACACATACTTCAAGTTGTGCAGCCGCAAAAGCGTTCATATCGATGTGATGAGCTAACCTTCAATCTCCAACCTGCTGCGACTAACAAAAAGTAATGATGAAAAATATGAACATACCACCATCTCGCTGATGCTTCCATAACCATTCAGCCACAGCTGAATCGTAAGATGACGCATGCTGAAAGGCTTTCCACGCCAACCTTCTTCGGAAGCTGATGCTACTATCATCACCACTTTGAAGCTTTGCTAGAACTTCTGGGTAATCATCGGGATCAACTACTACCATCACATTCGTGTGGTTCTGTACCAGCAATCAATTTGCATATCTTAGTTCTAACATACTAGAATTGATAAGGGGTAAAAAGAAGCTGAATCTTTCCTATGCATCTTCTTAAATAATTCAAGATTGGGATTGGATGCATCCAGAATGAGATACATGAAACGATAAAGTCACCTTTAGGAAATAGTAAGGACGATGAGGTACATAGAAAGAGGGGAAAGAGGTGCAGCAACAAATTTGAAAATGTTGAAGTGTCAGAATAGAACTTGGGGATCCAGTGAATCACCGGGTATAGAACGGTAGTGGACTCAATAATGGCAAACCTGAGACACAAGGCGTACCTTACCTTTGCGGCAGCTCTAATCATGGATGGACCTCCAATGTCGATGTTCTCAACCCCCGTTTCAAAATCTACGTTTGAGGTTGTCACAGTACTATAGAAAGGATATAGATTAACCACCACCACATCGATGGTTCCTGTAAGAAAAGAAAACTCCGGCAGATTAGGGTTAACTAAAAGAGGTGTCCTCGTAACGAGCACTGATATCAATTCAGGTAATCAGGAGTGTTGTTCCAAGACACAAGCCCTTCGACTCGGTACTAATTTGTAGATAATGTTAACTCAATCCTCAACATACTAGGATTACGACTATCCATAATGATGCAAAGGCGACACAAAGAAGAACTTACCAATTCCATGCTGCTGGAGTGCTTCCATGTGGGACTGCATGTCTCGCCTTGCCAAAATACCGCCGTGAACTGCTGGATGTAATGTTTTCACGCGCCCATCGAGCTGACACAACACAGATAATTCACGACTTGTCAGCTCAAGATGTCAAAGGCTCTGCTATACAGTTCAGGTTTAGGTATAACACCGCCTCACATCCTCCAGTAACAGCATCATCGTCTCATGCAGAAAATTTATATAGTAGGAAACAGCTAAATTTCCTTCTAGTGCGACAAGGTTACTCTCCCGTTTATCGAACAAACAAACTAGTTCAACGGAAACGGCGGAATTTAGAGTCGGACGAACACATTAAACAGGCAAATGGTGAGAGATAGAAAAACTTAGTATTCCTTTCGGAGAAAATAATTGCACACTTCCTCACCATTTCCGGAAACGATGTTAGCTCTTCAACCCTTGTGACAGAAAAGCCTGCCTTTACAAGGGCAGTGGCAGTACCGCCTGTTGATACCAACTTATATCTGCAAATAAACCAGCGATCCAATACCACTTACGACAATTCATCCCAAAGCTTGCTCGTAACTGAAGACTTGTAAGTAGACAATCATTTGTTCCTAGAAGAAACTGAGGCTCAACCACAGTCATTTCCTTCTGAAGAGAGGATTAAAATAAAACAAAAAAAATCCCATGTTTAAGTACTAAGAAGAAGAAAGCAGTTACAATGTGGTAAGCGTACCCAAGATCACCGAGTCCCTTGGCAAGTAATTCAAGGTTTCGCTTATCAGAAAGCGATATGAGCGCCTGCTTCGCTCCTGCAGGAAATAAAATGCACCCAAGAACATCACGCTACACATAAAAACATCGACAAGTGGGCCGTTGAAACAAAACAAGACTGAATTCACCACGGCAAAGTTCATTTGATTATGCAAAACATGCACCCAAACCAAATGGACGCTAGCTCCAGGATTTTAAGCGAAAACCATTACAAACACAACCACAAAAACCAAAAACGACCACTAAGGCCAGCAAACTCAATCAACAATTCCGCAACAGAAAAACTCCTGCAACAGACCCGACCATGGCTGAACCCAATTAGCTCACCCTGGCTGGTAGCGCCGGGACTAGACGAGGACGGCGAGACGGCGGAGACGGGGGACACATTGGCGGTCCTGGTAGCCGAAACGCGAGGCGCGCCGGTCTTAACCGAGGAGGAAGAGGAGAGGCGCTGCTTGGCAGAGACAAGGTCCCGACTGCCTCCAACATGGGAGCTTCGGGACGCGGCCATGGAAAGAGAACGACGGGACTGCGCGAGGGAAGAGACAGAGGACGAAGAGGAGAGATTGAGGGAGAGCAGCGAGAGGGAAACTCTGGAAGTGGCGGCCATCGCCATGGGAGCAGTGCTGATGCTCAGTCTTGACTGGGACTGGAATGGGCTGGGTTGGGCAACGGGCACTTTGGTTAGGGCAGAGAGGACAGCACAAGGTACCCTCTCAGTCAGAAAAATAGGTCTCTCTCTCTCTCTCTCTCACACACACACACACACTCTCTCTTTCTCCCCCTGTCTGCCCCTTCCCCTCCCCTCACCTGTCTTAGTCTCCTGGCAAGGACGACAATTCAACCCTCTTGCCTCTTGCAATTGCTGCTCTTTCTCTGAACGATCAAGTGATGCTCTGTTATGATTGACTGGAGAGTGTCCTTGCTGCCTCACTTCTCGTCAGCCTGGAATCTGGGTTTAGGATTTAAGCTGTTCACCTCATCTGGTTCCGTCCGATTCCCGCGCATCCTTTCCAGGTTCGAATTGTCCCAGCCCTTGTCCAACCTCCTGTGTTCTCTTTCGATCGAGGCTCGGTGTAAGAAATTCTGTAGTTTTGAAGAGCAATCATGAATGCTACGGCTGTGCGAGTATTAGGAGTTCGTCCGCCAAGCCTTGGGTGAATTTACAAACTGGATAGTAAATTCTAGAAGTACGTTACCTATTTATGATGCTGAGTCGTTAGAATGGACACGACTTCGAAAAGATGAACTTGAATTTTGCAATTACTGGGTACCTGAAAATGTGAACATATTTCAGTTGGAGAAGTCGACGTTCGTGAAAGGATCGAGAGTAATGTGAGTGGAGAATAGTGGAATGTGCTATTCTAAGAGCATGGATCGAATTGTATGTTGAACTGGGCTTGCTATCCTAAGAGGTCCTTAACGTGCTGCTGTGATAAGAGCAAATGGAGAATCAAGGGGAGAATCTTGACGAGGAAGCAGCTTGATAAGAGCTAGTAAAAATGGGTAAAACTCTGCTGAAACTCCGTGTTGTTTTGTATTCCCGCCAGATTTGGTGTCAATGGCTTGTTTTATTCGGTAGTGATAATGTGATAATCGTGATTGCAAAATGATTGATAGGGGCTATACATGAATGTGGGCATTCGGCGTTGATTGAGGAACTTCTGGAGGATCGGGAGATGCTCTTGGAAGCGCACTTTGCCGTAATGTGCATATTGTTGGAACCAACTGGTGATAACAGTGCTCCTTGAAGGTGATGAATCGATGTTGAAGATGGACTTAAGATTTTTCTCACGTTTTCCTTGAGTAGCCTGAAATTTTCCAAATTTTTAAAGAACTTCGACGCGAGCGAAGATGCTCTTTTGTCAAGAACATCTAGAATCGTGTCGAACGGCTGCTTGTGGCAGCAAGCTAATTGATGACGAACACCGTCAATCTTAAGCTTCTTTTTAGCTTCATATTTTTCATCTTTTCCACTTTTTCGTTGCATGATTAAACGGAGCATTTAAAATTCCCCTAATTCACGAGAATATAGTTATATTAAGTTGCATGTAATCAAGCCTATTAAGGACAGTATTGTATGTTTTGCAGGTAACGAAACTTTGGCAAACAGTTCACCGCCAGAGAAGGCAATTAGTTGCGTAATCGAACAATGGAATCTCCAACAAATTGTATTTCTTCTTTATCTAGGCCCTGTACTTGATCTACACTGATGTACTTGAACAATAGACGTAAAAACTCCATCGTAAGGAATGTGCAGCAGCTAATCTTGCAATCCTTGCTTCTATTAAAATGATCACATCTTATTCTTGTCAGCACATCCTTCAGGTGAGCCCAGAATCACTCATCCTCTAAGTCCCCACAATTCCAGCAAAGTCACATCCGTATCTCAACTCCAATTGGACGCGACGGCTACCCGCTGCCTCGTGACATGCACGAGTTATAGAACCTGCTGTTGGAAATTGCCTCGTCAATTTGTAGAGAAGCTTCATGTGAATCTGCAACTGTTAAATATAATTTACTATTTTTTTTGGATCATTTACAGAGAATTTTCATTTTGCTCTTGACCCAATGACCATACATATTTAGCCGATCGAACCTTGTTATCACTAAGTTTTGGAAAAACGATCAAGATGTCATTTTGGCGCATTATGGTTCATAATACATGTGCACTTGACACCAAATTGAAGAATATAGGAGCGTGCACTTGATTGGTAACATTGAATTCGTAATTATCGTCGTTTGCTTCCAGACTAGTGTATTTTTAAAAAGACACATGGATTGATGGACGAAAAACGGAGGGGTAGATGAAGTAAAGCTTGAGGTGAACGAACATGCATGTCCCTGGTACCCTGGATCGAAGGTTTTCGTGAACATGCACACTCGCGTTTTGGCAGCAGGGCCATTCAACTGGTCATTGAACTCAATGTGGCAGGACTTATGTGGCTGCCATGCATAGGACTGGACACCAATCTGGGGCAGTTCCAGTATGCCAAAACCCTGACCCAGTGGTGACAGGGACGTGAATTTCTCCCGAGTCTTGCCTCTGTGGAAGATGTCTTAGCGCGAATGTCTAACCTCATGCAAAGTCTATTTTTTTAAAGAGGGATTGTCCATTCCAAAGGAGAATTGATTCAGGTAATACGCCTTGAAATGCTGTACTTTGCAATACATTTGCAGATTGTAACAAATTACAAGACGAAACTAAGCGAATCTGTAAGGTTGAATGCACAAAGATGGATCAACAATTATGTAGCGGCGTCATTAACTTTGCAATATGCAATTACTGTCTACTCTCTTGTTCTCGTGTGCAAATCCTTGAGAAAGTTATCCATTCAACTGCGAGATTAAAAGGCAACTATTTGCTAAGGTGCTGCTCTGAACTGTTTTGATACAGCTGCGACAACTTATTGGGAAAGGTGTAACATGTTACATATTATTGCTCGAGTAACTCACAATCGAGTGTAAATGAAACTCATCTTGAAAAGCCCAAATCTTTTGCTTTGAGCTGCAAGGAACTTGTTGATCCCCTAAACCACAGCACTCCACAGTAGTTAGGGATCTAAATCAACGTCAAAAATTTGTCGCCCTATCCCCAAACTCTTTTCTCTGCACTTGAAACATAGCCTCGAAAAGCACGCTGAGCAGGGTTGATGCTCAGGAATTAGCTGTCTCCTTGCTGGAGAAATTCAGCAAGCACTTTGGAAGCAAGCTGCGAAGCACTGACACCTTGCCCTTCAGCTGCCTTTGAAAGATTGGCATGCACGTCCGTGTCTAAGTAAACACCTACTTTCCGGCGAGACTTGCGAGGTTCAGTGTAATTCTCAATGTAGGTCTTCAGAGTGCCGAAACCCTGCCGTAAACAAAGAGGACAGAACCCACACATCAATACTAACTCTAACGTTACCGAGACTCAGGACTGGGCAGAGTAGTATATTAGAACCATAACTCACGGGTACAGGACGCACCTGTCTAAAGGAAAAGTCGCCGAAAGACTCGCCAACTTGCCGCTGAGATTTCCACATGTAAAAAAGAGGTTCCAGCACTGATTCTAGCTTATCCAACTTCACTCTTTCCATGAAAGATTCTGCCAACCTCACCTGGTTTGGAGATCCACCTAGATATATCTGCACCACAATCAATAGACTGGAACCCTAAGTTTCACAATGGGAAAAAATTTAACTAAAACTGACATGGGTCTGTGAACTAGAGTGCTTGCGAAGCGACAAGAAGTTAAATTATACCTGGTAGCTGTTTGGGCCGTCACCAACTAGTCCGAGCTCTGCCATGTATGGCCTAGCACACCCGTTAGGGCAGCCGGTAATTCTCACCACCAACGATTCTGTGGACCTTAATCCCACTTTCTCAAAAAGATTACGCATTCTTTTCAGAATGTCTGGTGCTCCTCGCTCAGCTTCTGCAATGGCAAGTGGACACAGTGGCAACGCTGGGCATGCCATTGCTGTCACATTCAATGGATCCACGAACCTTGGTGACTGCAAGAGCACAATGTCTTCTTAGGAACAAACCCTGGCACCATATTGCAGAAAAAGATAACGAGGTAAATACAAAATCCGAACCCCGTTTCGGTAGAAGAGTGGGATTCTTGGCTCACCACCAATCCAACGGCAGCAAGAGCCTTGGTGATCCGTGGCCGCCACGAAGGGCGGATATCGCAGAGGATCATGTTTTGATTGGGAGTGATGCGAACATTCAAACTATACTTTTCAATCACCTCCCGCAGGACCTTCTTAGCTTCTCCCTTAACGCGACCATTCTCAACGTGCACACCAAAAAACAAATGCCCGTCTCCCTGCAGCCATCGTTGATTCAGACGAGATAGTTAAGCCGAGCTACTTGAAATAGCAACAAAGACTACTGTTTGCTCTTGATATAAAGAAAGCCGAGCAAGAGTTGGCTACCTGCTCATGCCACCCCAAGTAGCTCTGGAATTTAAACTCTGGGATGTCTCTAAAAGGTTGAATTTTTTTGCCAAAGTATTGCTCCACTACTGTCCTGAACTTATCGATTCCCCATTCCTCAACTACATATTTCATACGCGACATTCTACGGTCATCCCTGCGGCCATAGTCCCGCTGGGTGGCGACAATTGCCTTCACTACGTACAAGATATCGTCCTTTGACACAAAACCTAATTGATCAGCCAGCCGAGGGAAGGTCGCCTCATTGCGGTGAGTTCGCCCCATTCCTCCTCCCACCTGCAAATTTCGAAATAATCAATGAGGAAGATTGTGCCATGCGAGTGGTCTATAGAACAATTCGATAATCGACAAATTGCTGTGATACAAGAGAGATGGCATTACTCACATATAGGTTGTAACCTTCCACTTCGCCATGCTCGTCGCTAACGACAACGATTCCGATATCGTTAGTCAAGACGTCAACAGAGTTATCCCCAGGCACAGTGATCGCAATCTTAAACTTCCGTGGCAGGAACTGTACTCCATAAATCGGCTCCGGAGAATTCTCAAAATTAGTCCCATGGCAGTTATCATTCCTAGCCAGGGTAACATCCTCCGGCTCGTCTTGAGTAATCTTCTCTCCATCAACCCAAATGTCGTAATAAGCGCCAGCCTGGGGTGCTAACAATGACGCAATCTTGGTCGACAGCTCTGTGGCGTGCATGTACTCCGTGGTCTTGTAAGGCGCTGCAGGGGCCAGCACGTTTCGATTAACGTCACCGCAGGCTCCCAGAGTAGAGCCCAGGTTGTGAATAATGCTGCTCATCACGGTTTTCAGGTCGGTCTTGAGGACTCCATGTAGCTGGAATGTCTGCCTGGTGGTGAGACGTAGCGTGCCGATACCATATTTGTCTGCGAGCTCGTCCATGACAAGGTACAAGCGGTTGGGGACGATTCCGGAAGGATTTTTGGTCCTGAGCATAAATTGGTAGGCCTTCTTACCGGGGCCTCGGAGCTCACGGTTGTCTTGCTGGTAGCTCCCGTGGAATTTGATGAGTTGCACGGCATCCTCGCTCACGTTTGGAGCCTCTGTTGTGAGGTCCTCCTTCAAGGGGTGGCGCAGAAAGTCACTGTTTTGCTTGATGATCTCGACCTTGCTCCGCTTCGGGGGCATTGTTGTGGGTGGCTTCACGGGCTGCGCCACATTCACCCTCGGTTTCAAAACCCAGCTCTCAGCATTCGTCGTGCACTTAAAGGTCAGACTCAATAATCACAATCCAACTTATACTCGCCATGAACTCTAGGGTGCCTAAAGGACGCAGGTACGCAATCCAGGTAAGAAAGGCTGATGATTCACAAAAAAAAAAAAAAACAAAGTTTTCCAATCGTCAAAAGGAACTGCAGCAATGATAGCAAAAATTCCAGGGACATTTACCGTGGCCACAGCCCTGACGTCAAGAGAACCAGGCAGCGACACACCACGAACTGTCGCCCGCTGCTGCCCCGCGGCGCTCACCCTCAATCCATCGAAGACGGCAAAAGGAGCTGAGAAGCCAAGCGTCATCTCCTTGAGAGAATTCATCTCTTCACACTAAACAAAAACACCAACAAAAACCACAACAACAAAAACAACACTGATGAACTCCCCAACACGCCCCCACAAGCCCAGTCTTAGACTAAACCACACCACGCCGCACACCACCCCAACTGCCGAATCTAATCTCTCCACTAGACGACAACTACCCCTGCCATTCCCCCTCGTCCTCTCATAAAAATCTACTTTTGATCATCACCAGCACCGTTAGCGAAGGGGCTGCAGGGAACACTGTCGATCTAGACGCCGAGGCTCCTGCAGTACTTCCGAGAGGCTTAACCACCGGACTTGACCACCAGCGCTGCGACCGCATTCACTTCTTCCATTCGGCCGTCCGCTGAGAAGCGAAAGGTTGGCTTTTCGGTGCGAGTAAAGCATCCGAACTCCGTGAGGTGAATCTGCAGAGAGAGGCCGCGAGTGATGATTCCTGCAACTGCAACGCGAGCATGAAAGTTCGTCCGAAAAAGTGACGGACTCGTGGCACAGGAAGCGGCGACTGGGGCGCACGGGCGCCAGGGGCGGATCGGACGGGCTTGCACGGCCCGCGATGTACCTGGGCCGGAATCGGGCCTGAGCTAGGACGGGCCGGTTTTGTCTTGGGAATGCATTCGGCTCTATCCAAATTCCGTTCCGGTCCCCACTGTGGAACACGAGTCGACAGCATTAAATGGATGGATGAATTATATGTGTACATTAATGAACGATATTATGGATGAATGAAAACGTATTGGAAGAGTTCCCTCAAGCGAACTGTGAGTTTTAAAAGATCTCCATCGAATGCAATGCTTTAAAAAAGCAATGTTTTATCTCGAATCACTTTTTTTCTATTCTTAAAAATACATTCATTACGGTAATTAACTTCTTTTTTTTTTTTTTTTTTTTTTTGTTATTTTCTTTTGGCTTCCTGGTGCTTGAGTGTATATATTTGGACAATCATATCTTTTGCAAAATGAATTCAATCCTTCCAAAATAAAAATAAAATAATAAAAAATTATAAAGTCATTGTTTCAATTAAACCAATAATTAAAATCTTATTTTTTAATATTATTTTAATATTATACTAGAGCTTTTCTATTAAATTGATTAAAATCCTAAACTTTAGAGTTGATAATATTTTTTTTATAATTCTTCTTATTAGCATCTTATACTTGTTTATACTATTTTATTTGACACTATATGAATAAGCAAAACTTTTCAAAGTAGAATTAGTATTATTAACATTTAAAATTATTATTGATTGTTAAACTTTCTTCATTAAATCACATGATTTTAAAATCAATATTTTATATTTTTTTCTAAATAATTTTTTAAAGCTTTACAACTATATTTAAAATATATTTTTAAAATCTTTTTAAAATAAATTATTAATTTTAAAAATAAAGTTAATATTATTGATATTTAGTTTTAAATATAGTTGTTTGTTAAATTGAGGTAATTTTAAAGTCAAAGATTTATAAATTTTTAATATATTTTTTTTGTAGCTTTTTAGATATATTTTTAAAAAATTATTAAATTTTTTTATAATTACATATATATTTCTAAGATGATTCATTATTATAAATGCCAAAAAAATAAGCAAAAGTCTATTGATGTCAAGGATACAAGAATACAAAACAAGAGACTAGAATTGGGACAAGGTTTTAAGAAGAAACCAACAAGAACTTGAATTAATCAAATGAGTATACAAATAACACTAAGAAAGGTGAGCTAGAACTCCAAGAAATACGTTGTCAAGATTGAAGAACTCTTCAGCCTCGATCCCTATATATTTTCCTGTCTAGGATGCTTCCTGAGTGGCTTCCATCAAATTAAGAAGCTTCTTGAGCTCCTTCCACTAATTAGAAAGCTTCTTGAACTCCTTCCACTAACTGGGAAGCTTTTTGAGCTCTTTCCACTAACTAGGAAGTTTCTTCAGATCCTTCTACTAACTAGGAAACTTCTCAACCAACTTTCACCAATTAGAAAGTTTTTAGAATGTTCTAGAAGATTTTGTGAACCTCCAAAGTATATGTCCCTAACATCATCCTCTTTTCTAGCAATGAATCTCAAGAGAAGCTCAAATTTACTATATACATAAAAAATCAAGAATATGTTGGAATAGTGAAGCTAAGTATTTTGTTCTCTATTCTTGAGCAATGGGTTTTATTGGTCTTTGAAAAAATTGCTTATGGCCTTGAGCTAGTACTTCTATTGTTAAAACATTCCATCCAAGGATCTGATCTTTATTGCGGCCTTCATAACATCCTCCAAATAAGATCTCAAAACTAAAAAGATTCATCTTTCCAAGTTCAAGCAATATCTCTAAATTTCAAGCATTAGAATTAAGACTTGCATAGTTTGTCTTGCTCCTAATAGCTATAACCGAGGTCGTATTTGGCGCTAAAATGTATTGTCTTCACTTTACTCAATTAAAGGCTGTGAAAACTGCACTATTTCATTCAAAGCTTGTGAGGGCAAATGAATCTTCTAAGTCTTGTTTTCTCAATACTTAAAGATTTGATTTGGTAACTAATTTGCTTCTACTACTCTAATCTATCTTGGAACAAATGATTAGATATAGATGAAGGCTTAAATTTAATTCTCTCTCTTTTTATGAATATTCCTTCAATCCAATCTTCACTAAGAAGTTATCATCAAATATATTTGGATTTGTGGGGATAGAATCAATGAAATTCTTGTACCTTTTGAGGCACATTGGCAAGATTTGCAGCTAGTTCTTATGTGCACTCATTAATATCATAGCTCCGCTAATAAATAAGATATTTCAATTTGCTCCACTTTTGCCATGAATCAAGTACCTTTTCAACCTCGTATTCTTTATGGTCTTTAATTTCAATACTAGGCCGTGATTATTTTACTGTTTTTGAAATATGCGGCTTTTTATAAGGTTCTAAAAGAGAGACATAAAAAATTAGATGTACCTTTATAGCAAATGGTAATTCTAAGCGATATGTCGCTAGATTGATTTGCTTCTGGATAAAATATGGTCCCAACCTTTAATAGTCTAACTTATGATATGGCTGCTTAGTCTTGATATTCTATCTAAGAAATCATATTTTATTTCTAATATGCAAAAATAGGTGGTTGATTTCTAAATTTATTTATAGATGCCTTGTAAGCATCTTGAACTACTTGTAATTTAATCTTCAAGGTTATTTGGTGTTGCGATAGCTGCTTTGTAAATCTTTCAACTGCTAGATTGTTATTCTTTGGCATATTTTACAGATCAAGCTTTAGATGATATCCATAGTTGGAATAAAATGATATTTATTGAATTGAAGCATAAATAATATTATTATATATAAACTCCACTAATGATAGATACGAGATCTAATCATTTTATTGATAGTTAATACTACATTATAAATACTACTGCAAAACTTGGTTAATTTGTTTTGTTTGGTCATCAATTTGAAGATGCAAAGTTGAAGAAAGTTTAATATCCACCTTTAATATTTCAAAAAGATATTTTCAGAATTTAGATATGAATTGGAATCCTTGATCGGATATGATATCATTTGATAAGCCATGATATCAATATATATTATCAACAAAGAGTCTTGTCATTTCTTCACTATATGTAGTCTTTTTGTAAGGGATGAAATAAACCATTTTTGTAAATCAACCACTACAAAGATGTTGTTCAATAAATTGGATGGCAATAGATTTGTAATGATTTATAAGAGATGAAATAAACCATTTTTATAAATCAACTGCTACAAAGATGTTGTCCAATAAATTGGATGGTAGTAGATTTGTAATAAAATCCAAATAGAAGACTATGACCATCTTAGAATAGACAAGGGTTGTAAAAGTCCATAAGAGCAATGTTGAGGATTTTTGGACCTTGAACAGATGTCGCAAGAGAGCACAAAGTCCTTCAATGCCTTCCATATTTGAGGCCACCAAAAATCTTGGAAAATAAGTTCTAAGTTCTTGTTAAATCTAAAGTGATCTGCAGTAGGAAAGTCATGGCAAGATTGAAGAACGTGTAGTCATATTGGTCCTTTTGGAATATACAAATATTCTTCCAAGTATAGAAGATCTTCCTCAAATTTGAACTTATCAACATTTTTTTTCAAGCGATGCTTGATTTCAAAGGCCAAAGCATCATTAATGGTTGCAACATGCATCTCATTGAGGAAATTAGAATCAATAGGCACTAATATAATAGTGGTACAAAGATGAAATTACTTTGATTTTAACAAAGATTTATTGTCATGGATGTAGAATATAGACTAAAAGTCTAAACAAGAAGTTCAAGAAGAACTAGCAAGAATTAGGTTAATCAGATGAGTACAAGAACAACACCAATGAGGTAAGCTAGAGTTTCAAGAGATGTGTTGTCGAGATTGAAGAACTCTTCAGCCTCGACTACAATATATATACCTATTCAAGAATCTTCTTGATCAACTTCCATCAATTAGGAAGCTTCTTAAGCAACTTCCACCAACTAGGAAGCTTCTCAAGTAACTTCTATCAATTAGGAAGATACTAGAAGATTTTGGAAGGTTTTAAAGAGTTCTAAGTATCTTCTAGAATGTTCTAAAAGATTCTAACAAGCATGTCCTTGACATCACCTCTCCTTCTAGCTTCAAGGTCTTTGAGAAGTCCATTTGAGATGTATGCTCACAAATGCAAGAAATCAAAGATTTGGTGCATAGTCTCTGCAATATATTCTAGTTGTCGTTGACAAGACAGATGATTCATGGATCCTTGTAGCCACTGGTAATGACCAACACCTTCCACTTGAGACCATGCTTGAACTTCTATGTCTTCATTATGGAAGTAGCCTAAAAATATTGTTTCGCTACTAGCTTCATAAGCTGGTTCAACTTCAAAGACAATCATGAGTGATCTGCTACTTAGAATTCTTTGATGTCTTCTTGATTCTTCTAATTCTTTATCTTGAGGTCGATGCCATGAGCTACTCAATTGAGATGGCATCACTAATGCAATATCCTCATTCTTATTAGCTATATCAAAATATACTTTGAGATTAGATATCTTGATATTAAAAGAAAATAAAACGCAACAAGCTATATTTCAATAAGACTTAGATCCTACTTATATACATTCCTTCAGAGAAGGCTTCACCTTCACGTTTCATTATTGGCTGACTTTTGATTTATCAAGATATCGTCGATGAAATTCTTGTACCTTTTGCAATGCATTTGTTATAATTTCTACTGGCTCCCAAGTCCGCTCATTTACATCATAGCCATGCTAGTGAATTAAATACTCTAACTTCTCCCATCTCCATTGCAAATCAAGGACTTGTTCCACCTCATATTCTACGTGGTCCTATATTTCAACACAAGGTGGTGGTGGCTGTATCTGTCCTGATAAAGTTGATTTGCTATAAGCTTCTAAAAAAGAAACATGAAAGATTGGATGTACCTTTATGGATGTCGATAGTTTCAGGCGATAAGCCATCAGATTGATTTGCTCCTGAATATAAAATGGTCCCAATCTCTTATAATCCAACTTATCACAAGGTCAAGTGATCTTGATGTTTTGTTGTAAGAGCCAAAGCTTATCTCCAATTTGAAAAGCAAAAAAATCCTTCCAAAATTTGTCTACAGAAGCTTTGTATGAGTCTTGAACTACCTGTAACTGAAGCTTCAACGTGGTCTAAATCTCATTAAATACTTTGCAAGATCTTCAGCTGCTGGATTTTCATCTTTGGATTTATCCAATAAATTGAGTTTTGGATGATATCCATGATTTGCAAAGAAAGGTGTTTGTTGGATTGATGCATGGATCAAATTGTTGTACGCAAACTCTACCAATGGTAGATATGTAGTCCAATCATCTTATTGATAGTTGATTGCACATCGTAGATATTGCTTCAAGACTTGGTTGACTCACTCTATTTGACCATTGATTTGAGGATGGAAGGCAAAAGAGAGTTTGATATCTACCCTTAGTATGTCAAAAAGCGATCTCCAAAACTTTGATATAAATTGAGGCCCTCGATCCAAAATAATGTCATCCAATAAACCATGATACCAATATATATTGTCAATAAATAATCTTGCTGTTTCTTCATCAGAAGTTGTCTTTCTGTATGGAATAAAATGTGCCATCTTCGTAAACCGATCTACCACCACATAGATAGCATCAAATATTGCAGAAGGTGGCAAATTTGTGATGAAGTCCATAGATACTAAAGACCACGGTTGCTTTGGAACTAGCAAAGGTTATAAAAGCCCGTGAGGGTGATATCAAGGATTCTTTGATCTTGAAGAAAGGTCACATGATAGCACAAAGTTCTTCATTACCTTCCACATTTGAGGCCACCAAAAGTCTTGGGAAATAAGCTCCATTGTTTTGTTAAATCTGAAGTGAGTTGCGGCTGGGAAGTCTTGTCAAGATTGAAGAATACAAAGTTGAATTGGTCCTTTCAAAATATATAGTTGATCTTCAAAATATAATAATCCGTCTTCAATCTTGAAATTGTCTTTGTCAAAACGTTGCTTCACATCCGAGACTAATGAATCCACAACTAATGCTCTATAAACTTGTTCTAAAAAATCAATATCAATTGGCATGATCATGGAAGTGGTGCGAAGGCAAAACCATTTTAGTAGTAGCAAAGTTATATACTGCTGATCAAATATTGTATCTCTAGCCTTGGGCACTAGATATGATCTTCTTGATAATGCATCTGATAGTCCTTGTTGCCTTCTTGGCCGATATGTGATAATAAAGTTGAATTTGGATAATGACATGTTCCACTGAGCTTGGCGACAATTCAAAACTTGAGTTGTTGTGAATCACTCCAAATTCTTGTGATCTGTATATATAATCACCAAATGTGCAGCACCATCTAATAAATGATGCTACTCTTGAAAAGAATCAACTATCGCAAGCAGCTCCTTATTATAAATTTCATAGTTGATTTCTGCTACCAAAAACTTCCTTGAGTAGAACGCAACCGGGTGAAGTTTATTATCCTTCTCCATCTATGATAATATAGCTCCTAGTGCAAAGTCAAAAGCATCTATTTCCAAATAGAAGGCCTTTGTAAAGCTGGGATGTATCAAGATAGGAGCTATTATAAACGCCAACTTTAACTCTTGAAAAACCTCTTGTGCTCGGGTACTCCACTTGAGCTTGTCTTTTGATGTCAACCGCGTTAATGGGGCTGCGATTTGTAAGTAATTTTTGATAAAAATGCAATAAAAGTTGGTAAATCCCAAAAAATATTATACATCTTGTATCGTCTTTGGTACTACCTAATCCGTTATTGCTTGAACCTTCTTCTGATCTATCAACAATCCTTCGTCCAAAATAATATAACCAAGAAATTCCACCTTAGGTTGATGGAATACGCGTTTCTCTAATTTGGCATATAATCTTGTATCCCGAAATTTTTGTAATACCAACTTCACATGACCCTCATGTTCTTGAACATTCTTGGAATAGATCAAAATGTCATCGAGGTAATAAACAACAAATTTGTCTAAATACTCTCGGAAAACATCATTCATCAAATGTTGAAATATAGCTGGTATATTAGTCAATCCAAAAGGCATGACATTATATTCAAAATGTCCATACCTCGTCCAAAATGTTATCTTCCATTCATCTCTTGTCTTTATTCATATAAGATTGTAAGCTCTATGAAGATCTATCTTGGTGTATATTTTGGCTTCACCAAGTTACTCCAAGAGTCCAGATATTAGTAGTAATAGATATCAATTCTTCACAGTGATCTTGTTCAAGCCTCAATAATCCATGCACATTCATAACGAGCCATCTTTCTTCTTCACAAAGAAGATAGGTGTACCTGCTGGATATTTAGAATGCTAAATGAAATTCTTCGCAAAATTCTCTTCAATATAATCCTTTAATATTGAGAGCTCGTCTTATAATAAATTGTAGATTGAGCCAAATGGTGGTTGTGCTCCCTCTTCGAGATCTATAGCACAATCGTACGATCGATGCTTTGATAGCATATCAATATTCTTCTTTTCAATATTTGAATTCTTCTTTTCATTATTTTGGCAAATTCTACCTTCAAGGGTTTTTTTGGAAATGTCACTTTTTGCAACCTCCAATCTATCAATAGATTATATTTATCAAGCGAGAATGGCTCCAAAATGATTGGACATGAAGGGATCTTGATAATATTAAATACAATGCTACTTTCATGATTTTTAAGATGTACCTTCAACGATTTAGTTTCATGAATAATATTGCCAGAAGACAAAGGTCGACCATCTATGACTTCTATATGGACAGACTTTGGTTTCTTCACAAGAGAAAATTTGTGAAGTTTGGAAAATTCTTCATCTAAAAAGTAAGTAGATGCTCCTGAGTCTACTAAAGCATTGGTTTGTAGTTTTTGAATACCAAGAAATAAAGGTATTATAAAGCAATAAGAAGATTGAGTTGAGAGAAAGAGACCTTGATTAATTTGGGGTATTGAGATGTCCAACCGCATAGTCCCTATTGTGGCTGGGCATCCTTGTTTTCCTATATGCTCGTGTTCCTGAGTCTTGTTATTCAAGACGTCTATTTTCTAGGACAATTTCCGGCTTTATGGCTTGCCTCTCCACAATATAAGCACAAATTTTGCTCAAATTATTGCTTTTTTTCTTTAGTTGTAAGGAGCTTGAAACATATTGTATTGATTTGCATGTCTTCTGTTTCAGATTGAGCTTTCACACTCTTGATAGGAACAACCAAGTAGAACTGGTTTCCTCGTGGATATTGTGTAGCTCTAGAATAATGGTCTTAATGCTGTTGAAAAAGCCGATTGTCATACTTCACTACTTGGTTGATTGCTTCGTTGAGTGTTTGAGGGTTGGGTAGAGATAGCAATAAATCTTTTGTGTCATCTTTGAGTCCCCAATAAAACTGACTCACCAGCACTTCTTCTCCCCAATTGATATTATAAGCAAGTTATTTGAAGTCCGATGCATAAACAGATACAAAGCGTGATCCTTGACGCAGAGAATGAATCTTGGTGGTTGTCCACTGAGTCTTATCATACTCTCCATATGGCTCCTCGAATGCTTCTAGAAAGCTCTCAAAATTACTCAAGATAGAAGAACTTTTCTCAAATAAAGGGACAAATCAAGACAAAGCTTGTCTAATAAGCAATGTCTCCACTAATCCAACTTGCGATTCCTTAATTGAATATCGTTTTGGTTGCAAGAATGTTACTAATCGAACTTGATTTACAAAACCATGAAATTTTGATCGGGTACCATCAAACTTCTCTAGGAGATTGACTCGAGGCTCTTTGTACTGCGGTGTAATCAAATACTCACATTGAGATGTAGATGGCAGTACTTTACTAGCTAGAGGTGGTTGTACTATAGTCTGAGCCACTCTCACTCTTGTAGCTCTAGGGAGCTTAACAAAATTTCCTTCAATTTTAACAGTTCTAACCGCTAGAATATTAAAGGCATTGATGATCACATCTAACTTTGACTCCGAAGATTCTACCATGTTAACATCTTCTCTACCACCCATGCTAAATAAAGAAGAAAGAATCAATATCGGTTCAAGGGAGGATAATCCGCAACCCTTAGAATGCTCAAGTATCTCCAAGGAGAGAGGTAGTTCTTTCTCTACCTCAAAGAACTAAGCTCCGATATTGAAAGAAGGGCAGTCTTAATAAATTGTCACAGACGTAGAATATAAACTAAAAGTCTAAACAAGAAGTTCAAGAAGAATTGGCAAGAATTAGATTAATCAGATGAATACAAGAATAACACTAGTGAGGTAAGCTAGAGTTCTAAGAGATGTGTTGTCGAGACTGAAGAACTCTTCAGCCTCAATTCCAATATATATATATATCTATTTAGAAAGCTTCTTGATTAACTTCCAATAATTAGGAAGCTTCTCAAGCAGCTTATTAAGCAACTTCCACCAACTAGAAAGCTTCTCAAGTAACTTCTATCAATTAGGAAGATGTTAGAAGATTATGGAAGATTATGGAAGATTCTAATAAGCATGTCTTTGACATATATATTGTTGATCAAATGTTGCCTCTTCTATCTTTAGTACAAGATATGATCTCCTCGATAGAGCATTAGATAATTCTTGTTGCTTTCGAGGGCAATAAGTGATGAAAAAATTAAATCAAGATAGCAACATATTCCATTGAGCTTGGCGGCAATTAAGAATCCGAGTTGACATAAAATATTCTAAGTTCTTATGATCTGTATATATAGTCATAAAATGTATTGTTCTTTCAAGAAAATGATGCTATTTTAAAAAAGAATCCACAATAATAAGAAGCTCCTTATCATGGATTTTATAATTAATTTTAGTAACAAAAAACTTTTGAAAATAAAATGCAATAGGATGGAGTTTTTCTTCTATACCCATTTATGAAAGTACGGACCTTAGTGCAAAATTTAAAGCATCAATCTCCAAGTAGAATGCCTTTGTAAAGTCTAGATGCACTAATATTGGAATTATAATAAATGCCATTTTGAGGTCTTGGAATGCCTTTTTTACTTAAGGCCTTCATACTAACTTATCCTTACATATCAATTGAATAAGAGAGGCGGCAACTTGAAAATAATTTTTGATGAAGATCTAATAGAAGTTAGCAAATCCAAGAAAACATTGTACATCTCTCATAGTCTTTGGAATGACCCATTACATAACCACCTCTATCTTCTTGGGATCCATTGTCAAACCCTCAGTAGATATGATGTATTTCAAAAATTCCATCTTAGGTTGGTGAAACCTATATCTCATAGCTTTTATAATATCAACTTGACAAGCCCCTCGTGTTCTTCTAGATTTTTTGAATAGATCAAGATGTCATCAAGATAGATTATCATGAACTTGTTCAAATGTTCTCAAAAGATGTTATTTATTAAATGTTGAAAGATAGAGGGTGCATTTGTTAGTCGAAAGGACATAACATTATATTCAAAATGTCCATACATTATCCAAAATATAATCTTCCATTCATCTCTTTCTGTAATCCATAGCACGTTGTATATTCTATAAAAATCTATTTTAATATAGATCTTGGCTTGGCCGAGTTGTTCTAAGAGCTCTAAAATTAACGGTAATGGGTAACAATTCTTTATCATTATTTTATTCAATCTCCAATAATAAATATACATACATTGTTGTATTATGGTTCGGCTATTATGTGAAAAAATTGTATATGTATATTTAATCTATAATTTACTACATAGCTAAATGAGAGCCATATCAGTGGATTTTTATTGATTATATGATGGAATTAGGTTGCTAATTTAGAAGGGATCTATTAAAAGGATTATAATTGAGGTTTATACTATCTTATTTCTTTTTTTGATAGTAATTTGAGGTTGATTTTATATTGATAGTAACTTTTGTATATCTTAAGTCACCTTTGTTAGACATTGGTGACCCTCAAAATCTTAGTTTATTTCTTTTATTTGGTGCTTAAAGCACAAAGTATATAAATCATATAAGAAGAAGGGTTAGAAAAAGGTTTTTAGTGTAAAAAGGATAGTTTGGCCATCCATGTGGATGAAAAGAAGTGGATGATAGAAATCTCTATTCTAATTGGCCAAAAATCATGCCCAATTGGCTTCAAGGAGGCTGCCTAAGGGTTTATTAGGAGTTAGGGTTTGTTTTTGGACAGGAGTCGAACATCAGAGGCTAAGATCATAAGGTTTAGATTTTTGGGTATGGTTTAGGTGCAAATCTTGCATGATTTCGACTTTTAATGAAGAAGTTATAGGCGCTCAAAGTTAGGGTGTCGATTTTGGACCTACTGTCACTCTTTTGGGTATAACTCGCGCATACAGAGAGTAATCAAGGGTTGGCAACTAGGATTGAAGAGAACACTTTATTGGCTATAATTTTGATATATGGCTTGATAAAATCCAAGCTAAATTAAAGGAGATATTGGAAGTTGAAGTCAATACTTATAGACTTAAGGGCAGTAAGTGACCCGCTTACATAGTGGGTACATTTTGAGCTACATCTTATGCAATTTGAAAGATTTTTGGCTCAAAATTTTCAGAAGTGTATATGTTTTTGTCACAAGACTATGTAAAAATATTTTGTGGCATTAGGATTTTGGATTTGTGAGATATAAGGAAAATAGTGCTCAGGTGTCTCTAAGCTAGGGTTTTAAGCACCTAGTGGGGATTTTGAGATATCACACGATCGGGAATAAATTTACAATTGATTCTTTCTTGTAGTGAAACTTAAGAGAATCATCTACATTGTGAAGTAAATTTTATACATATTGAATAGCTGGATCAAGAGTTATTGGACTCTAAAATTCAGCAAGAAATAAGTCCTTGCAGGTGAATAAAGTTTTGAAGGGTTTTTTTTTGGAAATTTGAACCCTTTTTGTACAAACTTACTTGAATACAAGAGGATTTATATATATAACTTCTCTTTTGTGAGATTATTGTATTATTATTTTTATTTATTAAAGACAAATCACATGTTGGATTTTTGCCATCAAGTTTCAAATAAACTCTCCACAGCCAAGTACCTAGTGTATTCCCAGATAGAAGACCACGTCATACGACAATGTAAGGAACCATAATTTTTCTTCACAAAAAATATAGATACACCTATTGGAGACTTTGAATGCTTGATGAAGTTCTTTGCAAGATTTTCATCAATATAATCTTTTAATACTAAAAGCTTATTTTGAAAAAGATTATAGATTAGGCCAAAAGGTGGTTGTGTTCCTTTCTGAAGATCAATAACACAATGGTATGGTTGGTGCTCTAGCAATATATCAACATTCTTCTTCTAATAAACATCTTAAAATTCATTATAATGCTCTGGAATACTTGCCACTGAAGTCATATCTTCTTTAATTGGAGTCATATAAATAATAAATAGTGTATCTTCTTTGGCCGATCTTATGAAAGCTCTTACTCCAACAAATAAAGGTTTATCAATTTGTCGCTTTTTTTGAATTTTTTTTGTAAGAATCTCTATAAAAAATATTATTTTTTATAATCTCCAATCTATAGATGGATTATGCTTTTCCAACCAAGATAGCTTGAGAATAATAGGATTTGAAGGAGTCTTAGTAATATTAAATACAATTTGGCTCTTATGATCTTTGAACGACACTTCTATAGGCTTGGTTTTATAGGTGACAGTACCAAAGGATAAGGATTGTCTATCTATTATTTCTATATGAACAGTTTTGGATTTTTGTATTAGAAGAATTTTGTGAAGCTTAGTGAATGCTTCATCTACAAAATAAACGGACTCTTTCAAATCTAACAAAGTGGTAGTCCGAAGCTTCTGAGGGCCAAAATACAAAGGGATTGTAAAACAATGAACAAGTTGATGAGAAAGAGAGGAACCTAAATAGTTTTGTAATATTGGATTGTCCAACCACACGGTCCCTATTATGGCTAAATATTATCGTTTTCTTCAACAATTGCACTCGTGGTTTTAGTAATATGTCAATTTTGTTTCTTTGGACAATTGCCAACCTTGTGGCTTTCTTAGATACAATACAAGCATAGACCTTCTTCCATCCGATGCTTCTTTTCTTACGGATTAAGAGATTTAATTCATACTACATCAAATTACATATCTTCTATTTCTGAGTGTGAATTCAAAATGCTTGTTGATATAACAAGGATATGTCAGATTGCGTGTTGTCTTGTTGAAGTCTATGAACATTGATCTTGTCAATATTGAAATAATTGATTATCATATTTTACGGCTTGGCTAATGGCTTTATTGAGCAATTATGGATCTGGAAGTGACAATAATAAATCCTTTGCACCACTCTTAATTTCTAATAAAATTGATTCATTAGAAGGCTATGGAAAGTTTTGGAAGATTGAAGAAGATTGAAGAAGATTCTAGAAGATTTCAAAAGACTATAGAAGATTTTTAGAAGACTAAAGAAGATTCTAAAAGATTTTAGAAGATTTTAGAAAACTATGGAAGATTCTAGAAGACTACAAAAGATTTTAAAAGACTACAAAAAGTTTTAAAATGTGGTGACTTAAAGTATGTCTGTGACATCACCTCACCTTCTAGCAACAAGTTCTACAAAGAGCCAAAGTGATTTGATGATCAAATCCCATATGCAAGAAATCTAAAATTTGTTGGAGTAAAGAAGCAATATATATATTTTTTTTTTGTTTATTAGTTATCAATTCAATAGAACCCTTGAGGTAGTGTCAATGATCTCAAAATATAAATGCTATTGTATCAATGTCCCTTCTAAGAATCTACTCTTTATTATGACCTTCGAAACATCCTCCAAACATAATTTTTGATCCATCTAGAGCCATGTTTTCAACTTCAAGGAGTATTACCAAAGCTCGCGTATTTGAATTAAGATTTTTGTGATGAAGCCATATCTCCAAAGTAACTAAACGTGGCCTTACTTGGCATTGAAATACTTCTTCTTTGCCTTGTTCATGTTCTTCAAATATAATAGATTGTAAAAGTTGAAATAGTTCTCCAACTGCTTGTGTGGCATGTGAGGATAAATTTTCACCTTTCAGCCCAAGTTACAAAGTGGCCTTATTTAAGAGTTACTTATAATTGGTGGTATAAAGTGAAGGAGCAAATAACAAGTACAATAAGAATAACAACCACAAAACAAGAGAAGTATAGGATATCAAGCAAGTACACAATTCAATATTATATCAGGGTCTATTCATTGTATTTTTATCTAATAAAAAGCAAATATAAAAAGTTAAAATTATATTTTTACTTAGATAATATTTTTTATCTTTCTAATGGTATAAAAAATATATAAATCCGAATTATTATGAATAAATTATGATAATTCAAAGATAAAAGGTAAATAATAGAAAAATTAAGTAAATTTTTTTTACCTCAAGGATAATTTGCTTAAGAGATCATGAGTTTGAACCTCACCAAAGCTTACAAGTAGTATATAAGGGTGTTTTAGAGGAGCCACGAGGCCTTAGTCTTATCCACCTATCTACATCCAAGGTGCCACAATCCATATGGGACTTATGCACCTCCATTTTTACAAGGACTATATGTCACGGACATAAGATTTAATCCAATAAATTATCTAAATAATATAGACCAATTGAAGTAAGTAAAATAAGTTGATTTGATAATATCTGATAGAAAAGCTTCCTAGAAGCTTCATAGATGCAAAATCACCTTTATACATGTCTATAGGTGATTGATAGGTTAAAAACTTGGTCAACAAGCTAGCTACATGGCGCATATGTTGGTAGCTTGCGGAACAAGCCAAGTACGTGGCGTACATGTGGAAAACTTGTCATGCAAGTTTGACACATGTCTTACAAATGAGACACGTGTATGAGGTCCTATAGAATACTGCCACGTAGTTCTTAGTTAGATAGTATTTATAAAGGCAAGAATGAAGCCCTCTTTACTCTTGTCAACTCCTTTCCTGGTTCAAGTCTAGTTACAAGAGTCTTCATGTTTCTAGTCTTTGACAATAGCCATTCCAATTTTCTTTGAATATACATACTTTCTTATTTCCATTTTGTGACTTTTACTTTGATATAATTTTCATTAGATTATACATCTCTTTCTAGTTCATGTCCTTGACAAATTGAGAAGAGTACACTTATAATATCATAGCTTTGTCTTGTCTTGATTTAAGAGTGGATTACCCCTTTCTCTTGATAAGACACAAGCATATTAGAAGTTGTGGATTACCCTCTTCTAAACTGATATTATTCCTAGTATTTTCTTTGTTCTCCCTGCTACTTATCTCGAGTGGTGTTAGATATTTTTTGAAGTATTATCATGGCCGAGCTTGCCGAAATGAAGAATACAATGATACAAATGCAAGAGCGAATGAGAGAATTGATGCTTGCAATGCATCAACTCACTGTACCTCCACAAAGAGCAACAAGGTTACCAAATAATGAAGATATAGATATGGTTGGAGCTGCTTCAACATCTACACCAAGCCATATAATTCTTCCTATATTGGAACATCGTCCAAGCATCAGAGAACCAAAAATTGGTCTACCTGAGAAGTTTGATGGCACAAGATCTAAATTTCGAGGATTCATCAACCAAGTCCAACTAGTGATTGAATTGCAACCGCAAAGTTTTCCAACTTTCAGGATCGCAAGTCAGATTTATTGGTACACTACTTTCAAGTTCTGTCTTATCTTGGTTTTCATCTTTTCTGGAACGACGTGATCCAATATTAGATAATTTAGAAGCTTTCTTAGTAGAATTTTGATCTATGTATGGAGAACACGATGCAATTCGTGTTGCAACCAACAAGCTTCGTATCCTATGACAAGGCAATCGATCAATGACATTATATGCTTCACAATTTTGACAATGAGCAATCGATATCAAGTGGGACAATGCTGCACTCATCAGTCAGTTTCTCTACGGATTACAATATGAAGTGAAGAAATTGATGTTGAACTTACCGATCTTCAAACATTGAGTCAAGCAATAGACTTTGTAGTGAAGTGTGATAATTGGCTTTTCAAATTTAGATCTGAAAGTCGTACAAGAGAACTTCAGCGACATTATAATTCAGTGGCAGCACCAATGACTTCTCAATATGTACCTTCAGAAGTCGAGGATATGCAAATTGATGCTATACGTTTCAAGCCGCTTACTAAACAAGAAAAGACTCGATGTCGTCAAGAAGGATTATGCTTGTATTGTAGAGAACCTAAACACATTGCTCAAAATTATCCAAAGAAACGACGCAACCACAAGATGAGGAATACAATTATCAAAGAAGATAATATGTTGGAAAATGAGTTTATCCAACTACAATAAGGACCGTGCGACTGAGATCTTGTACAATTTCTAATGAAGGTCTTATCCTCTCCTCACAACCATCTCCTTGTTTTATAATAGATGTGTATTTAGGACCTAATAATTACAAAGTCTCTACTTTAATAGATTCAGGAGCCTTGGCTTGTTTTTTAGATGAAGAATTTGCTAAAAGCTATAGAATACAGATAGTACAAAAATCTAAACTCGTACATATAGAAGTCATAGATGGTCGTCCTTTATCTTCTGGAGATATTACTCATAAAACACTTCTTCTAGATGTAGTAGTAAATGGCCATAATAGTTGCATAATTTTCAACATAATTAGATCTCTCTATATTCCAATTATTCTAGATCTATCATGGTTAGAAAAACACAACCCTCGAATAGATTGAACTTCTCGTACTCTGAACTTTTTTAAAAGTGTAGCTAACAATATAAATAATCAAGTAAAAAATCATAAGTCTAGTAGAATTAAACCTGCGTTTGTAGGTGCAAGAGCTTTCTTGCACGCTGCAGAAGAAGGATCATCTTTTGTTATTTATGCTACACCTATTTTCAACGATGGAAAGACTTCAAGTAGCATTCCAAGTCAGTATCAAGATTATCAATACGTTTTTGAGAAAAAGAATGCAGATATTCTTCCAGAGTATCATTTATATGATTATTCAATCAACCTTAAAGAAGGAACTCAGCCACCATTTGGACCAATCTACAGTTTATCACAAGATGAATTGGCTAAACTCAAGGCGTATATTGACGAGAATTTGGCCAAGAATTTCATATGCCATTCTAAATCTCCTACAGGAGCTCCAATTCTATTTGTGAAGAAAAAGATGGATCATTGCGGATGTGTGTTGACTATCGAGGACTCAACAAGATCACAATCAAGAACAGATATCCATTACCACTAATATCAGGACACCTTGACCAGTTAAATCAAGCTAGAATCTATACAAAAATAGGTCTAAGAGAAGCATACAATCTAGTACACATCAAAGAAGGAGATGAATGGAAAATTGCATTTCAAACCAGATACGGTGTCGTATTACGTGTTGTGTCGTTCGAAAATGCACCGGGCACTTGGCTATAGAAGGTAAAGTACTATTTACAAATACTTAAGAAATCCTAATAGGTTTCATCCATGTATAAGGAATATAATTCAAGCTTCAATTCAAAAGTGTTTAAAAACATTCTTCTTAGTAAAATCAACCTTGCATATACCCCAATTACCTCGTTTCCTTTATAATTAAGCAATTTTTATTTTTGTTTATAAGCCCTAATCCTACTCAGTGAGCTTTGACAAGCTATAATTTTTAATTGAACCGTCTACTTAGTGTGAAATTTTGCACACAAATGCTGGTATAAGCATTATACATGTTTAAAAAAATTTAGCTCAATCCAACTTACAAATTGCAAGAAAACGCCCAAAAAGCGCACTAATGATACTCTGCCGCCAACTTGAAGATTGATGCAGAAACTCCAGTGGTGATTTCTCCTTCTTTCATTATTAACTTCAGCTCAAACTTGGTGTGTAACTCAACCTAAAAGCTTTCTATCAGCATACTAAAAATTATGTTGATCCAATTAGTGGATCTTTAGTTATTATAGAAACCCTATCCAACCCTAAACTGCCAACTTTTGACAACCCTTTGTATCAAAACCCAAATATCTCTTGATTGCATTACTAGATTAATACAAATTTTTTTATACACTTAGCACATTCAAAAATCCAAATAATATCAATTTTTGAACTGTAGATGCTTCACAAATTTTATGAATCACTCAACAATGCAAGCCATTATTGTCTTATATAAAAATCCAAATTACCGATACAAACCCTGATTTTGAATAGCAATTGCTAAGTCCTCCAAAATCCTATGGTTGCAAGCTAAACGTCCCTGGAATCCCTTTTAAGCTAGCTATTCAAACCAAATTGCCGATCTTCAAATATCCCCGTTCCTTGCCTTCGGCAGTCATTTTTGTCCCTAGAGGTCTGATTTCGACCTAGTCTCATATCTGGTCTTTCCTTGGGTATCAATTCAACTAATTTTAAAGATTTTTAAATTAAATCCTATCTTCAATTTAATCCTAGTATCAACCATAATAACTTTTTTTCTTTCCTATCCTATTCTAATTAACTTATGGCTTTTCAAAATCAGTAATAGAATTTGTATAGCCTAGAAGAAAACTTTAATAACTAACTTTTATCTGTTAGCTATTAAAACAAGAAAATAATCTAAGAGGCTTCCGTAACCCTTTTTTTAAATATCTTAAGTTTCTATTGAACTAAGATAATGAAGTATTAAATATAAATTACTCTTATCTATACCTTTCACTATATAAACATGCTACAATACAACAACAAACATTTTGAATATAATGTCATGCCTTTTGGACTTACGAATGCACCATCTGTTTTTCAACATCTCATGAATGATGTTTTTTGTGAATTCTTAGACAATTTTGTCATCTGCTACCTAGACGACATTTTGATCTATTCTAAGAACGTAGAAGAACATGAAATATATGTTCATCAAGTATTACAAAAATTTAGAGATGCGGGATCATACGCCAAGATGAAAAAATGTATATTTCATACAATCAAGTTGATTTCTTAGGATAAATCATTTCAAATGATGGTCTTATGATAGATCCTAAGAAAGTCCAAACAATCATAAATTGGAAAATTTCAAAGACGATAAGAGATGTCTAATGCTTTTTGGAATTTGTCAATTATTATGGGATCTTCATCAAAGACTTTTCTCGTGTTACGGCTCCACTTACCCGTTTGACTTGTAAAGACAAACTCCAATGGAATCAAGAAGCGGAAGCAACATTTGAAGCTTTGAAGACATGATTTATTTCTGTACCAATCCTATATCATGTAGATTTTTCCAAGGCATTTTTTATGGAAACAGACACATCAGACCTTGCCTTGGGTGCAGTTTTGTCACAAATGGGAACAAATGACAAACTTCATCCAATAGCTTTTCAATCAAGAAAATTCTCAACAGGAGAGATCAACTATGAGATCCACGACAAAGAACTTCTTGCAATCGTGGATTCTTTTTAAGAATGGCGTTATTATCTAGAAGGTTCTTTGAGTCCGGTCACCATTGTCCTGTTGTGGTTTGGCTACTATATAAAAAAATTGTATATGTATATTTAATGTACAATTTACTACTTAGCTAAATGAAAGTCATATCAGTAGATTTTATTGGTTATAAGATGTGATTAGGTTGCTAGTTTTAAAAGGATCTATTAAAAGAAATATTATTAAGATTTATACAACCTTATTATCTTTTTAGTAGTGACTTTTGAAGTTAATTTTATATGGATAGTAACTTGTATATATCTTAAGTCACCTATGTTAGACATTGGTGATCCTTAAGATCTTATTTACTTCTTTTATTTGGTGCTTAAAACACCAAGTATGTAAATCTTATAAGAAGAAAGGTTAGAAAAGAGATTTTAGTATAAAAAGGGTAGTTTGGCCATCTATGTGGATGAATAGAGGTGGATGATAGAAATCTCTATTCTAATTGGCCAAAAATCATGCCCAATGGGCTTCAAGGAGGCTGCCTGAGGGTTTATTAGGAGTTAGGATTTGTTTTTGGAGAGGAGTCGAACATCAAGGGCTAGAATCACAAGGTTTAGGTTTTTGGATCTGATTTAGGTGCAAATTTTGTAAGATTTGCACTTTTTATGAAGAAGTTATAGGCGCCCAAAGTTAAGGTGTTGATTTTAGACCTACTGTCACTCTTTTGGATATAACTCGCGCATATAGAGAGCAATTGAGGATCGGCTACTGGGATTAGAGAGAGCACTTTTACGGCTACACTTTCTTTGTGCAGCTTGATAAAATCCATGCTGAGGTGAAGGAGATATTGGGAGTTGAAGTCAGTGATTACAAACTTAAGGGAAGTAAATGACCCACTTACATAGTGGTTACATTTTGAGCTATATCTTAGATAATTTGAAAGATTTTTGGCTTAAAATATTCAAGAGTGTATATGTTTATGTCACAAGACTATGTGCAAAACTTTTATGGCATTATAATTTTGGGTTTGTGAGATATAAGGAAAATAGTGCTCAGGTGTCTCTGAGCTAGGGTTTTAAGCACCTGCTAGGGATTTTGAGATATCAGACGATTGGAAACAAATTTGTGGTTGATTCTTTCTTGTGATGAAACTTAACAAAATCACCTACACTTTGAACTAAATTTTATAGAAACAAAACGATTGGATCAAGAGTTATTGGACTCTAAAGTTCAGCAAGAAATAGGTCTTTGCAGATGAATAAAGTTTTGAAGGGTTTTTGTGGAAATTTGAACCTTTTTGTACAAACTTACTTGAATACAAGAGGGTTCACATATATAAATTCTCTTTTGTAAGATTTTTGAATTATTTGTCCTTTTTATTGAAGACAAATGATCTGTTGGATTTTGCCATCAAATTTCAAATAAATCCTCTATAGCCAGGTACCGAATGTATTCCCAGATAGAAGGCCATGTCATACGACACCATGTATATGGATCACAAGAACCTCGAATATTTCATGTCGGCACGTGTGTTGAATTGTCGTCAAGCTCATTGGAGTATGTCTTTGTCAAGATTCAAATTCATTATCACTTATCGGTTAGAAAATCAACAAGGTTTGTCCAATGTCCTTTCTAGATGTTCTTATTTTGCACCAGAAGAAGGAGATGTAGCTTTTGAGCAACAAAGAACGGTTCTCTTAAAATTAGAGCAGTTTTATCTTCGAGCAATAAAATCAATATTGATTGTTGATTCAACTTTTCTCAAGCAAATTCAGCCAAGTATGTCCTCAGACCCTCTTGTTTATGATATCAAGAATAATTCTTCCAAGTCTCATGATTCTTCTAAATTTGAGTTCAAAAACAATCTACTATATTTTGAAGGACGTCTATATGTTCCAAAAGAAGAAGCACATTTATGTGTTCTTCAAGCATGTCATGATTTTCCAACGGCAGGATATTTTAGATACAACAAGACTTTGGAACTTATATCAAGAGATTTTTGGTGGCCTCAAATGTGGAAGGCAGTCAAAGACTTTGTACAATCATGTGATATCTGCTCAAGATCAAAGGTTCCTTGTCATCGATCTTTTGGGCTTCTTTAGCCATTACCTATTCCAAAACAACCATGGTCTTTTATTTCTATGGATTTCATCACAGATCTTCCAAGCTCAAGATCTTACGACTCTATATTTGTGATAGTAGATCGGTTCACCAAGATGGCATATTTTGTGCCATGCACAAAATCTATCACAGGTGAAGAAATAGCTAAGCTTTTCATTGATAATATCTATTGCTATCATGGGTTACCTAAGAATATTATATCGGATAGGGAAATTCAATTTGTGTCAAGATTTTGGAGAACCCTTTTTAAGATCTTAAAAGTAAATATTAAGTTATCTTCAGCTTTTCATCTTCAAATTGATGGACAAATAAAGTGCGTGAACCAAGTCTTAGAGCAATATTTAAGGTGTACCATCAAATACTAACAAGATGATTGGATAGCTCTTCTGCCATTGGCAGGATTTGCTTATATTAATACGATACATTCTTTTATGTAACAAACGCCTTTCTTTGCCAATTATGATTATCACCCACGACTTGATGCTTTTGACTTTTCAAAAGTTGATAATCCAGCAGCAGAAGATTTGGCAAATCGTTTGTCAGAGCTACATGCAATAATGAAGGTGCAATTAAAAGAAGCTCAAGAACGGAAAAAAAATAAATGCAGATACGTATTGCAAGGAACAACCACAATTCAACGTGGGGGACAAGATATGGTTACTTCGTCGCATTATCAAGACTACTCATTGTCGTGTTGTGGTTTGGCTACTATATGAAAAAAATTGTACATGTATATTTAATGTACAATTTATTACATAGCTAAATGAGAGCCATAAAAGTGGACTTTTATTGATTATAGAATGTGATTGGGTTGCTAGTTTAGAAAGGATCTGTTAAAAGGATTATTATTAAGAATTATACAACCTTATTTTCTTTTTAGTAGTAACTTTTGAAGTTAATTTTATATTGATAGTAACTTGTATATATCTTAAGTCACCTATGTTAGACATTGGTGATTCTTAAGCTCTTATATACTTCTTTTATTTGGTGCTTAAAGCACCAAGTATGTAAATCTTATAAGAAGAAGGGTTAGAAAAGGATTTTTAGTGTAAAAAGGGTAGTTTGGCCATCCATGTGAATGAATAGAGGTGGATGATAGAAATCTCTATTCTAATTGACCAAAAATCATGCCCAATGGGCTTCAAGGAGGCTGCCCGAGGGTTTATTAGGAGTTAGGGTTTGTTTTTCAAGAGGAGTCAAACATCAGAGGCTAAGATCATACGGTTTAGGTTTTTGGGTATGGTTTAGGTACAAATCTTGCATGATTTGGACTTTTAATGAAGAAGATATATGCGCTCAAAGTTAGGGTGTCGATTTTGGACCTACTGTCACCCTTTTGAGTATATCTCGCGCATACAGAGAGCAATCAAAGATCGGCAACTAGGGTTAAAAAGCGCACTTTTTTGGCTACACTTTTCATATACAGTTTGGTAAAATCTAGGCTAGGGTCAAGGAGATATTGCGAGTTGAAGTCAGTGCTAGTAAGCTAAAGGCAGTAAGTGACTCTGCTTAACTAGCAGTTACATTTTGAGCTATATCTTAGTCAATTTGATAGATTTTTGGCTCAAAATTTTCAGGAGTATATATGTTTATGTCACAAGACTATGAGAAATTTTTTTGTGACATTAGGGTTTTGGATTTGTGAGATATAAGGAAAATAGTGCTCAGGTGTCTCTGAGCTAGGGTTTTAAGCACCTGCTAGAGGTTTTGAGATATCGAACGATCGGAAGTATATTTGCAGTTGAATTTTTTTTGTGGTAAAGCTTAAAGGTGAGTTCTACCTTCCTTGAAAGTTTGAAGAAAACTGAATGGCTGGATCAGAAGATATGATTTTCTAAAGTTTGGAAAGAAAAACATCCTTTGCGGGAAAATATATTTTTAAAGGTTTTTGTTGCAAATTTGGACTTTTGTGCATATTAAAGGTGTTTTTGGGAGCCAAGACTTTATGGAGGTGTAAAAGGTGGATGTATAGAGCCATAATATGATTTTTGATATATAGATGAGTCTTTAAATGGTTTTTAAGGATTTTCTACATATCATAGAGAAAACTTATGTATAAACCTACTTAAAAATAAGAGGTTTTAATCATAGAAAACCTTTTTCTTATATTATCTTGTGTATTTGTCCTTCTTATTAAAGAAAAATAACTCATTAGAGTTTAGCCAATAAATATTAAGTAAAATTCTCTACAGCTAGGTACCCGGTGTATTCCTAGATAGAAGTTCACGCCACGCGACATCGTCCTTGTGATAAGTTGGACTATTGTGGGCTTGGACCTTTTCCTATTATTGAACAAATCAATCTAGTTGCATATCGATTACACCTATTGGAATCCATGAAGATCCATCATGTATTACACGTGTCATTACTTGAGCAATATAAGACAATAGATATACAAGGAAGAAGACAAATGCCACTGCTTCTTGTAGAAGTGGACACCGATGAAGAATTTGAGGTAGAAGAGATTTTAGATTCAAGGCGACACTGAAATTGATTGGAATATCTTGTGCATTAGCACGGATACGATATTAGTGAACGCACATGGGAGCCATCAAAGAATCTAACAAATGTATCAATAAAAGTTAATCCATTTCATCGATGACATCCATCAAAATCAAGATAAATATCCAAGAAAATCTTTGCTATAAAGCAAGGCAGGTTCTATAGAGGTTTCCTCCTCCCTTGTATCATTGTTTGTTATTAGATTTGTTTGTACTAAAGAGATGGAGGATCAACAACTAACAAATTCAACTCAATAGCCATCATTTGCTGATTTATCGAATGAGACATTATGACTATCACAACCTTTAAGATGACAGAATAGAGATGAAGACCCTCAAGAACGACATGTCCTTCCTCGGATTGATGGCGAAATACAACGTGTTTGGTATCACGACCTTGAAAGAGACTTCCAATATTTGGTGATACTTTTAGAGGTAGGAACTACTCTTGATGGTGTTTCTAATATTTTCTTTGAAGGAAGTTATAAAGGCCTCAACAATAATCAAATAACAAGGTGGTCTTCTCGCCCTAGTGTGGGACATTATCAATGGCTGAAAGGACCTATCAACTACCTTCGAAGGGAACAAAGATCAGAATATGTGGCAAGCACAATTTGACGTATTCTGGACTTCCTCAACATATAATCACCGCTCTTCATGGAACTCGTCCCTAGAAGCGGGGGCAATGTCACAGATATAAGATTTATTCCAGTAAATTATCTAAATAATACAGACCAATAGATGTAGATAAAATAAGTTGATTTGATAATATCTGATAGAAAAGCTTCCTAGAAGCTTCATAGACGTAAAATCACCTTTATACATGTCTATAGGTGATTGGTAGGTTAAAAACTTGGTCAACAAGCTAGCCACATGGCGCACATGTTGGTAGCTTGCGGAGCAAGCCAAGTACGTGGCGCACATGTGGAAAACTTGTCATGCAAGTTTAACACATGTCTTGCAAATGAGACACGTTGTCGTAATACGTGAAGTCTTGCTTGAGAATGCTCCGGGCACCTGGCTATGGAAGATAAAAAGGAAATACGCCACAACAAAATCCTAACAATTCTAATAGAATCTTAAATAACTTCTATTAAACCTTAACAATATTTTTCAGCTTGATTCAATCTTAAAGAAATTATAAAAGAAGAATAAATGAGTCATATAATAATCATAATAGAAAATAATATATAAAATATTAAATTTAGAAAATACTAAAAATAGAATCTTAAAACCCTAAATCATATCTTATTCAAATCCTAGTCAAACCCTAAGCCAAACCTTGATCAAACCCTAGTCAAACCCTAAGTCAAACCCTAGTCAAATCCTAAGTTAAAACCCTGATCAAACCCTAATCCTAATGAAACCCTAACTCAAACCCTGGTCAAATCTTAGTCAAATCCTAATCAAATCTTAAGTCAAACCCTGATCAAATCCTAATCCTAATGAAATCCTAAGTCAAACCCTCGTCAAACCTTAGTCAAACCCTAATCAAACCCTAAGTCAAACCCTGATCAAACCCTAACCCTAGTCAAATCCTAATCAAATCCTAAGTCAAATCCTGATCAAACCCTAACCCTAATGAAATCCTAATTAAACCCTAAATCCAAATCCTAATCAAATCCTAATCCTAATGAAACCCTAATTAAACCCTAAATCCAAATCCTAATCAAACCCTAGTAAAATCTTAAATCCTAAATCCTAGCCAAGCCTTAAGCAATTTCTAAGGCAATTTTAGAACCACAATAACTACCAAAGAAACCGTTGATCTTGATTGAAATTTTTCATACATCTTAAAAATTAAGTTAAAAACACACACATCAAGTTTGAAGAAGATCCAACTTACCAAGAAGAAGAAAAACTTACAAATTTGCTCGGGTATCAGCCGGCCTCCTTCTCCAATCTTCACGCCAATATTCCAATGCCTAAACCTCCTATTTGCACCATTCAATTGCTTCCAAATTTCACATGCATGTAGGAAATTAAGTCTTCTACACACAAAAATAAATTTCACTCCAATCCAATTGATAGATTGCTCAAAATCTGCAAAATCCTAACTGACCTTTAAAACCCAATTCTAGAGACCCCAACCCACATAAACTTCAATAACCTTTGATCGAACTGTTAGATCAATCTCAAACTCATAGCACCTTACAAGCACAACCGTATGCACAAACCCACAAAATTTCACTTGACGATCTTTAACCAATCTCACAAAATCCTCAAAAATATAAACCCCAATATACTTCACAAACTCTAAAGTCTCCCAAAACAACTCTGACTTTGCAAAGCTTTTACAAACTCAACTTTTATCCAAATCATTCCAAAACAAAACACATACAGACTTCCTCAAGTTTGTCTTCTAACCCCACTCTCTGATTTGCAAAAAGACCCCGGATCCGCCGTAGGCACGCGGTTTTGTGCCCTAGGGTCTGGTTTCGACCTAGGTTCTTAACCGGCCCTCTCCGGGTATCAACTCTTGTAATTTTGAGGTAAATTTCTCTAAAACCTACTCTTAACTTCTTATTAAACATACCTATATTAATTATTTTTCTAATCTACTTTGTTTTATCATATTTATGGCTTTACAAAGTAAGTAGAAATCCCTTTTATAAAAGGTAGCATTAGCACCTTTTAATTTTTACTACCTCCTTGTCTATTATCTATTTTTCTAAGATAATTTTCTCAAATATTTTCATTTGAGCTCTTCTATAATATAATCACTCCTTCACTCTTTCACCTAGTGGTTGTATTACTACACGACATCCACCCCCCCTGAACCTGTGCATCCTCTGGTATGCACCAATAATTCTTCAATATGTTGATGTTGAATGCTCTTCAGCTTGTTCATATTCTTGGTCTTCAATTTGCTGCTCTTCTTCTGTTTCAATACCCCTCAATAGATTTTGTTCTTCATCAAAATGTATATATATTCCTTTTTGTTTGAATAGCTACCTCAATATCTTTGGATCTCTCAAATTCAATTGCATATAAGTCCTTTCAACTCTTTCTCATAATCCAATGGTAGCAGCAATGCCACTTGTTTAACTTTCTTAGTAATAGTCTTATTTTTAATTTCGACTTTGCATTATATCTATTAACATAATCTTTCACCTTATCATAAAATTCTTTAGATTATACATTTATTACCTTATCATCACTTTCAAAACTTAAATCCAATAATAATTGTAATTCACCTATGATATCATCAAAGCCACTTTCTTCAAACATTTCCTATATGAATTCATCTTCATCAAGTCTTCCACATTTCTTCAACTCATATTTTATATTTTTGACATTTTTCTTTTCTATTCTTCCAAAATGATTTATATTTTTGAATAAAATCTATCCATCCCATGATAAGGTAATAATGGCCTCATCTCTTCTAATAAGCAGGAAGCCATCTCCTTTCGAGATTATATGCGGTTGTTAATACAAGTCTAATATCCATCTTCCCATATACGCCAATATTCTATAGTCAATATTTTTTTTATCAATGCCAATATTTCCATATATTCTTCATGTGCAAGTAGGTTGAAATTATCTTCTTTTGCACATGACCAAACCATTGGCGAAGTACAAATTTTGAAATAAGGAGATTTAAATGAAACCTCTTCCATATATCCACATACATCTTGCTTGCATCTTTTTTCTTGTTCTTTTGATTCCATGCTCGATTTAAGACATCCATATATTCTTTAAATTCATTATCCATGTCTTCATAATTATCCATTATCCATGTCTTTAATAATTCAAGAATATAATTACTTTAATTTATCTAAAAGATATATCATTAATGATATTTGATAGTATTTTAAAAATTTTAAAAATATATTTAACGTCACAAATGATTCTTGGAGTTTTTAATCTATGATATTTTATGTTCATAAAATTTGTTTATAAATTTTTACTTGAAATAATATATTCTATATATTTCACTTAATTTGTGTAAATTATACATGTTTTCATTTTAGTGAATAATCTTACATCTTTGAATTTTTATAAAACAATACAAATATATTATTTTATATTATTTTATATTTTTTAAATAAAAAAATATTATTTTAATAATTAATAATAAAAAAATATTTCAAAATTTATAAAATATATTATTTATTGAATGCTAAAAAATAACTAATATATTTAAGATTTTTAAAAAAAATAACATTTTATTCAAAATTTTCATATTTAGTTTAAAATACAATCTTTTATTTATTATCTTCTTTAATATAATATAGATTTTTTGTGAATCTATTTTAATATAGATCTTATTTTTACTTAATTGGTCAAGAAGTCTTAATATTAAAAATAAAAAATAACAACTTTTGATGGTCAAGTTTTTGAATCTAAAATTATATTTATATATTTATAAAGTTCCATATTTTTTATATTTTTCACCATAGAATAATATAATCTTGATTGTTGATATCAAATTTTTTCTTGTATTATAAGAGATATTAATTGTATAATATCAACTTACATATCTTTCATGTTTTAGTATATATTTTAATTGGTGGAAGTGTTTGTTAAAATATTATAATAAGATTGAAGTCTTTTAATTTTTCTTTGTAATTTGAACTTAAAAAGAAAATTCTTACATTAAATAAATAGTACCAATTATGTGATTCAATGTTTAACGATTAAAAAAATTGAGTAACAATTTTTTTACATCATATTTTTATATCAATTTTTTTAATTCTTAATTCAATTGATTTATAAGTGCAATTTATCTCACTTGACAAAAATTGCTAGTTATTAAAATTGTGATTAATTCTTGTGTCACCAAATACATTCTTGCCAAACACAAAGAGACAATATATTCTTGCATCACCAAAAGAGAGAAAGTAGACAAATAAAAAATAAATATGAGATTGAAATCAATATGCCTATTGCCAAATATAAAGAGATTAGAGAGTCTTGAATTGAGATTAATACACAAGAAAGATATTGACAAGAATAAAAAAAGCTTTACTCTTGCCTTGATATATATTATCTAACTAAAAGCTATGTAGCAATGTCCTATAGGCTACATGATATGTGTTCAATTTACGAGACATGTGTCTAATTTGTAGAACAGTTTTTTGATATGTGCACCATATAATTAACTTATAATACAAGTGGCTAACATATGCAATATGTAATCAACTTGTTGGCTAAGTTTTCAACCTATTAATTACCTACAAATACATATTAGGTTAATTTTGTATCTATAAAGCTTTTAAAAAGCTTTCTAATAAGATATTAAATACTTTGATTTATTTCTATTTAATTTTATTTATTCCTATTTATCTAAATAAATATATTAGTAACTATAGATGTCTATGATATTATCTCCTCTTTTAGGTAAAAAATTCTATAAAAAATCTATCAAATTGCTTCATAAATTAATGAAGTCCAAGTTCCATTAAATGATATTAATAACAAATTTTGATCTTTGTTCCACACAAAGGTGATTAATAAATCTCTTCAACTATTGATAATGTCTCATACTGAGGTAAGAAAACCACTCAGCTATTTGATTATTATTGAGGCCTCTATAACTACCTTCATAACTACCTTCAAAAAATATATTTTGCATTCCATCAGGTGTAGTATCTACCTCCAATAGTATCACTAAGCATTAGAAGTTTCTTGCCATCTATTTGAAAAAAAAAATGTCTCTCTTCATGATCTTTATTACAATTGCAATATCATTTAGGTTGAAACAATTTAAATGTTTCATCTTAGAATTTTGCAAGTAACAATTCTTGAAATGAATGTGTTGGATGTTGATTCTCTATGTTTGGAATGAAATTCTACAAGTTTCTTCTTAAACTTATTTCTCCTTGATTTATACCATCTTAATGTCAATAATTAGTCCTTAACTTTGATGGATGTTGTCAATGAAAAGTAGAGATAAATTTTGATGCATTTATTAAATTCTCACATGACTTCCATGTGCATTCACTAATAGTATATCCGTGCCAATATATGAGATATTTTAATTTATTTTGGCACTGCCTTAAATCCATGACTTCTTTCACTTCAAATTCTTGATTATTATCTATTTCAATTAGAAGTGGTAGTGACTACTTTCTTTTTAGTATATTAATTATTATATAAAGCTCAATAAGAAATACATTGTCGTATTGTGGTTTGGCTATCATGTAAAAATAATGAATATATATATATATTTATATATATATATATATATAAAATTTATTACATGATATGATAAAAGCCACATCAATGGATTTTAGTCAGTTTATCTTATAACACCATATTTATAATTAATAAGTTGGTTTATTATATGATATTGTATTATAATACAATTATAAAATAAAAGAATAAAAAAAGACATATATTATAGAGGATCTTAATTAAAGATTTAATAATAAAATTACTTTAAAAAATATAGATAAAAGAATAGGAAGGTATTAAATATATTTTGTATTAATGCTACTTTTTATAAAAAAACTTCTATTTATTTTATTGAGCCATAAACAACACAAAATAAGATAGAATAAAAAATAATATTATTGGCATCTTTAAATTAAAAAAAAATGATAGTTTCCAATAAAACTTATTTAAAAAAATCTTAGATTAATACATGAAGAAGATTGATTATGAATTAGGGTCAAAACCAAACTCTAAGGCACAAAACCATACGCCTATAGCACATAGGAGGTTCTTTTGTTGATCAAAGAATGAAACTAGAAAGTAAATTTAGTAGGATTTTTTTGAGTGTTGGTTTTAAGATTTTTGAGCTTATAATAACTTTGTGAGAGCTATGCAAAGTTAAGATTCTATGTGGGTGACTTTGGTTTTTGAAAAATGAAGTGGGTTTACATTTTAGAAAATTTTGTAAGCTTTGTAACAAATCTATGGGTGAAAATATTTGAATTTATAAATATAGTTGTGTTAAATATTTTTTAAGAATGTTAGCTTAATTGGATGGTTAGATCAAAGGCTATTGGAATTAAAAAAAGGCTAGGATCTTAGAAATTAGATTTTAAAAATCAGTGAGGACTTTTGTAATTTTGAACAATTTTCCAATTAAATTGGAATGTCTTTTTTTTTGACTTGACAATTGACTTAGTTTTTAATATTTTTGCAAATTTTAATACAAGTAAATAATACAAAAAGGAGCTATTGATATTGGAAGATTGACATCAAAGTTGGAAACAAAAGACAACTGACACCAAAGTAGATTAGTAGCCTTTTCTCCCAATTGTATGTTCAAATTCTTTCAAATTTTGTATGTTTGTTTTTAACTAGAAAATTAAAAAGTGTATAAATTTTGAATGAAGATCAATGTTTAATTTAATAATTATTGAGATTTTAAATTTGCTATAGGATTTAATTAGGATTTGATTAGAATTACATAGGATTTTTTTAGAATTTCATTAAGGTTGGTTAAAATATCTTTAGGATTTCATTAGGATTTCATCAAGATTTAATTAAGATTTGATTAGAATTTAATTAAAATTATATTAGGATTTACTTAGGATTTGGTTAAAATTTAATTAGATTTTATTTAGGATTTTTTTAGGATTGGCTAGAATTTGGTTAGAATTTCTTTAAAGATTCTATATGATTTTTTAAAGATTTCTTTAATATTTTTAAAGATTCTTTATGATTTCTTTGAAAAAAAATGTAGAATTTATTTAAAATTTATTTATAATTCCTTTAGGATTTCCTTAAGATTACTTTAAGACTTAATTAAGATTGATAAGGATTCAATTGGGATTTATTTAGGATTTTACCAGGATTATTAGGTTCTTGGTTAGTTATAAAATATACGTTTATCTTCCACAAGCAAGTGTTTGGTGCATTTTCAAATAAGACAACAGATAATACAATATAAGTGGTGAACATGATATAAGAATTTAAAGTGGGAGGTATTGGATTTTATTCATTCTTGTTTGGATTTGATGGAGAAAGAAAGCAAGAAGGTTGAAGTTGGAACTTCAATGGGAGCTTTAGGTGGTTATTCAAGTAGAGCTGCTAATAAATTCTCTATTAAGGATAAGATATGTACATGGATCCAAATATTATAAATATTTATTTAGATAAGTAAATAGTTTATCATAAAAGAATAAATTTATTAAATAAGATTTTAATAAAAATAACTTGAGATATTTAGATTAGATAACTAAGAGATTAGAGTTCAATAACAAGTTGTATTTGGTTGAGGAATCCTTAAAACTTGGACCTAGTATTATCAAACAATTTTAAAAGAATAATTTTAGATTCTTTAATAGATGCAATTAAATTTCTATAAATCACTTAAGACAATACAATTTTTAAAAGAAATCTTATTAATTTTTTATCTTTTTGATTAGTTATTCTTAATATTGATTGAAGTGGTAAATAAAATTATTGTTTAGCAAACATTATTTTTAAAATTTTCTCTTGCTATATTATAGAATTTTTGAAATCCACTAATTTTTCTATAAATATAATAACTTTAGAATTTTTATATATAAAAAAAAAGAAAAAAGAAAAAATATATTTAAAATAATATTAATTCAAAAAATAAAAATAAAAAATTTCAATGTTCTTAAGAAAAGAAGACAATCAATTTTTCATTTAAAAAAATTAAAATTTAATATTATATATATTAGTCTTATAAAATTATTAAAATATAAATATAGAAGAATATTAAGAATAAAGATAATATATATATATATAATTATAAATTATAAATTTTTTTATTACATCATATTCTTTTATTATTGTAAGATATTATTGTCTTGTTTAGTAGCATTGTGTTTAATATTAAATTATGCCAAGTTTTCATAAATAATGGAATTTATATATTATATTATGCTTAGAATATTGATAAGTATATAATTAAATTTTTAACAATCTTTGGATAAAGTGAGTTACAATTGTTGAAGCAATGTAGAGTAATTTGAGTATTTTTTGGTTTCTTCTACAAATATTCTAAGAAATTAATTATAATTCCATTAAATAAATTATTATTGTCTAAAAAAAATTTAATATATTGTCATTGATACTTTAAACTTTTAAAATTTTGGCACAAGAATTATACAACATAAACCAAAACTATTGAGGATTTATTCAAAGTAAAAAAGCCAACTATAAATTTTTATCTTAATGAATAAATCTTAAAATTAAAATATAATAATTTTAGGTTATTATTTTTAAAAATTATATTTTTTAGAATTTAAAATATTTGATCTATTATACTATTTTTGATATAGTCTTAACTATTTACAATTTATAGCTAACAACTAATGCTCTTAAAATGGCTTAGATTATCTTATTATTAGTGATATTATATTACTTTTTTTTTTTAGTAATTTTAATGTGTACATAATTTTTCTTGGTTATTTTATAATTAAATTTGAATAAGTAGTATTAAATATAGATTTTCAAAATTAAACTTTGAAAAAATATAGATAAAATCCAAAAAAATATAAATAAACTAAAACACCTTAAATACTTACTAATAAAAAAACAAGGTACAAGCTTTGATGTCTTATCATAATTTGTACCATTCTAAGATTTTGAAGATCCTTCTATGGTGCCTCATTCACATGGAGAAGGAAGTAGAATTTTTTATAGCACTACATTGGTGGAAATTATTATTATTATTTTTTTCTAAATTCTAATATACAATTTTTTTCTAAATATATTTTATTTCTTTAGAACTACAACAAATTATGTAATGTATTGTTGCACTCTTAAATAATTTAAATATCTATTTTGTTTCTAAATATTGTTTTTTTGGTATTATGTAACTTCTTCTTACATGACTTTTACATATTTTTATAAATTTTTAATTTAAAACTTGATTTCTTATAAATATTAATTTATAATATATATACTATAAATTATATCTATATCTATATATATATTCATTTCAATTTTTTTTTCATATCTAATGAAAAAAAAATTGAAATGAATATATATATAGATATAGATATAATTTATAAAAACTACAAAATAATGACTCATCTGGAATCTCATGAAGAAAAGCATTCAATTCAAATAAAAAAAACCAAGAGCTACAAAAAAAAATATCCATCAATTTAATATGATAATTAAGCTGCATTCATTCATTATCACTCTTAACGTGACATGATTTATAAGCTTGTCTTTCATGTTCATAAAACATCAAATCAAAATAATTTATATTCAATGTTTCCCTACTTAACGCAATGAAAATGGAAAATACTCGAGAAAACAAACTAACAGTGAAAAGAGATAAGGGTTCTCCCTCAATGTAGGTAATAATCAGCACCACATTTCCTGACGAAATCTGGACTAACCAGCAGGGGGAAGCTGAGTATGAAAGCAAGGGAGGAGGAGCTGCGGCAAGGGACCCTGCGCAGCAACCGTCACGTGGGCACAGCTTGGTGTGCACATGAAGTCGTTTCAATGCGGTAGATCTTTGTGGTGCGCAGTTCGCAGCCAGTTCATGGTGGGGCTTGGTCGACGGTGGACTGATTGTGTGGGACCTTTTCGTGGTTGTAGCGAGGTGCATCTTTGCCGTCAAGTCTTGTAGTTTTCGGGATCCGAATGGCGTCCAGGGAGGAGTTGGACCAGAGGGCGCACGCGGGAGAGACTGTTGTACCAGGTGGGACCGGAGGGAACAGCCTGGAAGCACAGGAGCGGCTCGCGGAGGGTCGCAGCAAGGGGGGGCAGACCCGAGCGCATCAGCTGGGCCATGAAGGCTACTCTGAGATGGGGAAGAAGGGGGGTTTGTCCAGCAGTGGGGCGGATCCGGATCAGTCTGCATCAAACCAGGGCATTGACATCAATGAAACTAAGTTTACTAAGTGATTTCACCGTTTGTGTACGTGTACAACTTCTGTGAAACGTAATGGTGGTACGTCAAGCAGGGAGACTTTGCTGCTGTAAATTATTGGCGTGATCATCAGTTTGTTTGGTAACACTAGGTTGGAATACTTGTTAGCAGTCGACAGGCATGCTCGTTGCCCGGAACAGTTGTGATTTGAGGTATACATACGTACATACATGCATACATAAACATATACATAAACGTGTGTTGTATTACCAACATTTTTCTTAGTCCAACCTTTTTGAGAATATTATCGTTCTGTGATTTTATCAAGTATTACAACTAGCGAATTTCCATTTACACTCTAAGATTATTTGCATCATTCAGATTATATGTCTTACATAAGTTTGCAAATATGTCAAGATATGAAGCTTCTGAATGTTAATATCAATATTGTGTTAATCACCGAATGGAAAAGATAATTATTCTCGAATTGCCAATATAAAATGGTACAAAGTAAAACATCTTAGGCTAAATCAAATTTGGCAAATGTACGTTTGCAAACTTGTTTGTTTATTAATGAAGAGAACTTAAGATGTAGGAAGTAAGAGTAGATGGACATGAGAGTAAACTGGAATATATTTGGACACACTAGAATGGTACTACTGAATGTGTCAATTCCGTGAAAGTGAAATTATATTCAATTTCCATGAACATAATTCTCAGATATACATTTGATTGAGGAAGTCTAAATTTGCATAAAACGAGACGCCTGGCCCAACACCAAGATAAAGTTGTGCTTCTTTGTACAATCTAAGCAATTAAGGGTGTATACAGCTTTATTTATTTCACCTGATACCTCCTAAAATTTCATGCGAATGTACTAACTTCAACACAAACTTGATTGTTAGCAGTTGACTGACAAAACCGAAGATGCGTTCGTAGCTCAACATTTACTTAGGCTTTAGCCCCTCCGCATGCCCTTGAGCTGTTCCAGTATGAGTCTGGCCGGTCGGGGTAGTAGCCCTGGATGCGGAAGGAGCTTCATCCACTTGCTCTTTTCCTGCTACAGTGGGTGGCTTGGATCCACCTCTACTTGCAGCATTCATTTTTTCACCGGCAGAACCCAGCATACCATGGGAGGAGGCGTACCACGCTATACCTGTCGAGGTCGATAACCGAGCCATCCAGGTTTAGTATCAGTGCCCATCCACTGAAACATGATGCTCAGCACAGTTCTCAAATCCCCTAGTTTCAAAAATTTGAAGTAGAGCTACAGAAGAGCAACCTTGACGAGTGGAATATAATCATGGAAGAAAAACATTACCAGCGGCGAACATGCCTCCCACGAACACGTATCGGAAAGTGTGTCGTGACAACACATTTCCGGGAATCTTTGTCCCTCCCCGGCCCTCGAGCCCGATCCTGCCCTGATTCGAGGTCTGAGCGGGGTCCATTTCGTCTCTAGCTCTTTCCTGCGAATCTCAGGTGTAGATGGTAAGAATTTACCACAAGAGAATGAATACACGTACACTAGCATTATGTTTCTAGTTTTCTACCACCAAAGATAACCTCACAACCCTAAGAAAGGAAATGGCACAAAACATTTGATACTCACATTACGAAATTACTTGCCTACAAAAAGTATGAATCACTCACCTTAAACTGCTCCGGTACGTTTACCCACTAATCTTTCAATCGGAAGGCTAGACACAGAAACTAGCAGAATCGTCCACGACCAACAGCAGAAGATCTGGAAGGAAACTCACCATAAAAAAAAGCAAATTCAACGCATGCAAACCTAATCATATCTCATACCTGCAAGTGCTCCCGCGACGAGAGAGGGAGAGAGTTCTATAGGCATGACCAGGTCATAACATAACTGAAAAGAAAACCAAGAGAAGCGGCCGACCCCAGTTCTAAGCAGTCAGAAGCGCCTGGCCCTCTATGCAAGGTTTCAAAAGTTCCGCAATGGATAAGAAGGCTGTGCACTGCACTGAACACCACGCACTGCTTGCAACAAGAGCGAGTAGCCCATGACCTGAGCATTGAATTACAAAGACATACAATGGGCAGTACCTTGATGACAGTAGGTGACGCAGTAGCAGCTGAGACCCACGAAGCTCGAAGAATGGTTTGCAAACAAGAGCGCGGTGCATGCCATCACTACTAGCATTCGTCTTAGGAGCACAGAAGGAAGGAAAGCATGAGAGCAGTTCATTTCATTCGCGGCGTTGCCACTTGTTGCAGCGCCGGTGGATGCAACCTGGCGGCCCCCGCGACGAACACGTCACAAGTCTTTCTGGCTTGATAATCCAGAGTCTTTTCATGCATGATACATCCACTTTTTAATACTCTTTGCTATTCATTATCGACCCCTTAATTCTATTGTACTGATTCTTTGGTTACGTGTTATTTGTGATTTGAATTTTGATTATATTTTGACCCGACGATGTGTGTGTTACGCTTTTAAATCCTGTCAGACTTCATTTGCCAATTCCACAGCGTTTCTATTTTATTTCATCTCGTATTGAAATCTTAATTAGTCTTCAAAAAGGTGGAACATATGCAATGCATCATTTTTTATTCATAGAGCAAGTACAATTTTATTTTCCACTCATCTAGAAATGGGACGAAAGTAACAGTCATTGCTGTTATGATTTCAGTAATTTCAACATGATCAGGAAATTTAAGATTCAAATAAAGCATTAAATTATATTGCAGTTTTATTTAAGGTTCAGTTAAGATATATTGTATTACATGCAGGTGATATCAACTTGTAGATTTAACTTTCTTCCATTGTGTTTTGCTCCCTTCATCATACCTGCAAAAAACTTAGAGAATTGACAATAACTAACTAAATAAACAAATAAAGGGGAAAAGTAGAAAAAAATATTTTCTAGATACTTGTAAAATATTAGAAAAAAAGAGAAAAGAAAAAAAAAATATATATATATATATATATATATATAAAACTTTTTGACAATGCTATTGTAAATAATATTTACATCCATAAGGATTTTTGATGTTGATAGTAATAAAATTTATATTTATTTTTTTATTTTTATTAAAATATAATAATTTAACATATCTTATATGTTTGTTTTGTTAATTTTCAAAATTAAAAAAATTTACTGGTTTTTTTATATATTTATTTAATAAAAAATATCCAAAATTTTATTTTTGAATTCTTTAAATAATGCGTTCTTTAAAAATAAAAAAAATATTCCAAAAAATAAAGAAAAAGAAAAAAAGATTTATTAATTAATACCAAAATAATATTTTATAAAAAATTATTATTTAAAAGTCTAAAAATATGATTCTATTAAGACTATTTAAAACATTTGTTTCAAATTTTGATATAACGTGCTAATTTTTAAAGCATTAAAGCCTTTGTTTTCTACAATTCAAATAACATCTATAAGAATAAAATAATAGGTCATGTAAAGTAAAAATTCTATACAAAATATGTCATAAGATTTTATTATTGAAAATAAAATTATATTTGTGATAAAAAAACAAGCCATATACTGTGTTTCAAATACTTAGTGAGGTTGAATGGAATAAGTGAAGGCAGTTGTTTGATTTTGACTTCTGAGGTAAGGAAAAAAAAAAAGATTGTGATTAGATGTTGTTTAGTTGTTGTTTGAAGGTAGTATAGATAGAGAGTAATGCCGTTGTTTTGAATGTGGAAAAGATAGAAATCATCATAACTGGCACAAAAAAAAGCTTTTTTACATCAATGTTGTCAATTCCAAGTGTCATGAGGGAGTTGTCTAAGAAATGATATGGCTTGAGGTTATTGATGTTGACAATGGTGGGATCTGGATTATAATATTTGATGGCTGCAAATAAGATGATATTATTAAATAATATGTATTAGATGTAATACAGCCCAAACCATTAGAATTAAAGCTTATTGTTGTAAGACTTTGCACCCTTGAAAAACCACAAGATGTATTCACTTATAATATATTGGTGGATATGGTTAGACGTAGTACAATTCCATTGTTGGATGCTAGATTAGTATTATGAGTGAAGCTATTTTTTTTTGTTTAATAACTTCAATTTATTAAATTAGCTTGTAAAAACTCAAGTGAAGGACTTCAAGCAAGTTATAGCCTATTTTATAGTTAAGAGTAAATACTTTATAAGCATTAAGAGAATAAGGCCAAATATAAGTTTAAATAAGGTGTGGCTTGTCAATATTTTAATAATATTCTAATATACAAAGATAACTATAAAAAGATATTAATTTCATGTGATGGACTTTCTATTAATCATCTTCTAAAAGATAGTAATGATAACTTTAATCATTAATTTGGCTTAATCATTATTGCTATCTTGTCCAATTAACTTAGTAATAGATCTAGATCAATATGAGTCTAAATAGTGAAAAAACATGGACCAATAGATCTAAGATGGATCAAAAATATTTAATCCACCTAAGGTCCAAATAATAGAATGTTTTGATTGAAATATCATTATATGTAATTGAATTTTTAGTTATGGTTGGTATAAAATCTTTTATAATAAAGATTCTATCTTCAATTTATTTATTTTGGTAGAATCAATAGTATTGAGTTAGTATTGTAGATTGATATTTTGATACAAAGTAACATAATTTGATAATATTTCAAAGTGATTATTGACTCTTGATTGAACTTATAACAAAATTTGTCTAAATTCTAAATTGCCAAATTACAAACAAATATACATCTGGAATATCAAAGTCCAAATCAAAGATTCTATAAAAAGAGGTTCAAACTTTGAATCAAGAATGCTAAGTTATATATATATATATATATATATATATTATTCTTATATATTTTTAATCCAAATGATTCAATTGACAAAATCTACTTTCAACTAATACAATATCTAAGATTAACAATTATCTTATAGATAATAAGATATTAAAATTATATGATTAAAAAAATAAAAATAATCATGGCGTGAATAATTGTATTGATGAAATGTGTGCCTTGGTAGGTGAAAATATGGAAGAGATAGTTATAATAGGCAAAGATAGATTTGTATAAAATTGAGTAATTTCTTAGGCCATGTTTCTTCAAAGTGCATTAGTCTTTGCTTATTGGATTACATAGTCAATTGTAATTAAGATATACTTGTAACTATTTTTTTAAATTTTTGATAGTAATTAATAAATTCTAATATCTATTTTTAAAATAATTTGATATAGAGAAAAGTAAGCAATTTGACAAATATTGCTTTGGTGAGGTTTCTTTTTCATTGTTAGGGACATATATTTTAGAGGTTCATAGAACCTTCTAGAATATTCTAGAGCTTTATGAGTTAATAAAAGTTGATTGAAGAAAGTAGCTTGAGAAGCTTCCTAGTTAATAGAAGTAATCCAAGAAGCTTCCTAGTTAGTAAAAAGAACTCAAGAAGCTTCCAAGTTGATAGAAGTTACTTAAGAATCTTCCTAGATATGAATATATATATATATATATATATATATATATATATTGAAATCAAAGCTGAAGAGTTTTTCAATCTCAACAATACATCTCTTAGAATTCTAGCTCATCTTTCTTGGTGATGTTTGTGTACTCATCTGGTTAATTTAAGTTCTTGTTGATTTCTTCTTGAAACTTTTTTCTAATTCAAGTCTTTTGCTTTGTATTCTCATGTCTTTGATAGTTTGTCAAGATTGCCTTCATCTTAAATATCAAAGTTAGATCCTTCTTGTTAGAGAGTGGATTATCCCTCTTCTTCAAGATATACTAGCACTTTAGAGATTGCAGATTATCCTCCTCTAAATTGATATTTTTTTCATTACAATATTAGAATTTTATCCATCTTGTGAGAGAATGGATTATCCTTTTTCTTGAAGGTCTTAAAGCATTTTTAAAGGTTGTAGATTACCCTCATCTAAATTGATATTATTTTCTTATAGATTATTATTATTATTTTTTTTTTTATAGAATGGCTAGAGGTCAAGACATTAATATGACCAAATCTTCTGTGTCCAAGTTAGATACCATTATAAGTGCTCTTATTATGTTATTTACTAGGATTGTAGAAATTAAAGGAGTTGTTGCAAAACTTCATAAGAATGCAACATCTGGAGTATCACAATCTAGACAACATTCACTTCTAACTTCTATGCTTGAAGATATAATACTAGTTATGCTATAGTAAAGAAATCTACTTCTTCAATAATATAAAGAGCCTTGAATTAGTCTTTTGGAGAAATATAATAAGATACGTTCAAAATTCCAAGGATTTGTCAACCAAATTTGATTGATAATAGTTCTACAACTTGATATTTATCCAACAGAGGAATCACGGATTGGATTTGTTGGTATTTTGCTTATGGGACAAGTATTATCTTAATTTGCTTCCTTATTTGGAAAGATATTACTAATTTTGAATAACTTTGAAGTTTTTATGGAAGCATTTACAAAAATATTTAGAGAATGTGACAAGATTCATTGAACAACAACTAAGATTTAAGCATTGCATCAAAGGAGGTATTCTATATCAATCTATATATCTGATTTTAGGTAATTAGTGTGCGACATCAATTAGGACAAAGAAGTCTTAATGAATTAATTCTATTGGGGACTAAGAGATGATATGAAGGATTTTTTATTATCACTTTTGGATCCACAATTATTTAATGAAGCCATTAGCCAAGGCGTAAAATGTGATAATTGATTATTCTAATGTTGTCAAGACCAATGTTTATAGACTTTAGCAAGACAATATGCAATCCGATATACTCCTATTACATCATCAAGCATTTTAAATTCACATTTAGAAGTAGAAGATATATAATTTAATACAATATATTTTAAATTTCTTAATCTATAAAAAAAAGAAGTGTCAGATGGAAGAAGGTGTATGCTTGTATTGTAGTAAGAAAGGCTACAAGGTTGGCAATTGTCCAAAGAAATAAAATCAATATATTAGTAAAACTAGAAATACAATTGTTTAGAAAAATGAAGATATTCAGCCATAATAGAGATTGTGCAGCTAGACAATTCAGTATTACAAAACTATTTAGGTTCTTCTCTTTTTACTCAACTTGCTCATTGTTTTACAATTCTTTTATATTTTGGCCTTCAAAAGCTTCATACAATTGCCTTATTAGATTTGAGGGCATCCGTTTCTTTTATAAATGAGGCATTCATTAAGCTTTATAAAATACGTCTAATATAGAAATTAAAACCTATTCATTTAGAGATAATAGATAGACAACTCTTATTCTCTGATAATATCACCTATGAAACCATGCTTATAGAAGTATTATTCAAAGATTATAGCAATTAAATTGTATTCAATGTTATTAAGGCTCTTTCAAATTTTGTTATTTTCAAACTTTCTTAATTGAAAAAGCATAATCCATCTATAGATTTGAAGTTGCAAAGAATAAAAATTCCGATAGAAATCCCCATAAGAAAACGTCATAAAAAGTCATGAACTGGTAAGCCTTTATTTATTGGAGCAAGGGCTTTTATAAGATCAGCCAAAGAAGGTACACTATTTATTATATATGCAATTCCAACTAAAGAAGATATAATTCCATTGGTAAATATTCTAAAGTAGAGTAGCAAATTTTAAGGTATTTTTTAGAAGAAGAATGGTGATATATTATTAGAGCACTGACCATACAATTGTCCTATAAATCTTTAAGAAAAAACACAACCAGCTTTTGGCCCAATCTATAATCTTTTTTAAAATGAGCTTTCAGTGTTAAAGGATTATATTGATAAAAACCTTGCAAAGAGCTTCATTAGGCATTTAAAATCTCAAGCAGGTGCACTTATACTCTTTATGAAGAAGAAGAATGGTTTCTTGTGTATGTCTATTGATTATTGATGATTGAATAAGATAATGGTGAAGAATTGTTATCTACTACCATTAATTTCAAGACTTTTGGAACAATTTAGCTAAGCCAAGATCTATATTAAGATAGAGCTTTGTAGAGCATACAACTTGGTACAGATCAAGTAGAGAGATGAATGGAAGATTGCATTTTGGACAAAATATAGACACTTTGAATATAATATCATACCCTTTGGACTAACAAATATACTTGCTATCTTTTAAAATTTAATAAATGACATCTTTCGAGAGCACCTAGATAAGTTTGTAGTGATCTATCTTAATGATATCTTGATTTACTCAAAAAATTTGGAGGAATATAAGAGGCATGTCAAGTTGGTATTACAAAAGCTGTAAGATATAGGTTTGTATGCCAAGCTAAAAAAATATATATTTCATCAATCAAAGATGGAATTTTTAGAATATATTGTATCTACTAAGGATTTGATGATGGATCCAAAGAAGGTAGAGGGGATTATGCAATGAGCCATTCCAAAAACTATAAGAGACGTACAATGTTTTCTTGGATTTATTAACTTCTATCAGATCCTCATCAAAAATTACTTTCAAATTTTTGCCTCTCTTACTCGATTGACATATAAAGATAAGTTGGAATGGAGGCCTCAAGCAGAGAAGGCATTCTAAGACCTCAAGATAGTGTTTACTATAATCCCAATTTTGGTGCATCCAAACTTTATAAAAGCATTCTACATAGAAATTGATGCTTTAGATTTTGTATTAAGAGCCATACTTTCACAAATGGGTATAGACAATAAACTCCATCCTATTGCATTTTATTCTCAAAAAATTTTTACTGCCAAAATTAATTATAAAATCCACAATAATTTTTTTTTTATTATTTTGGATTCTTTTTAAGAATGGCATTATTTTCTTAAAGGAGCAATGCATCCTATGATTGTATATATAGATCATAAGAATTTGAAATATTTTATATCAATTTGATTTTTTGATTGCAATTAAGTTGGATGGAATATGTTGTTATTTCAATTTAATTTTATTATCACTTATTAAATTAAAAAATAACAAGGATTGTCCAATATTTTATTGAAGAGATCATATCTTATATTAAAGGCAAGAGAAGGAGCATTTGATTAATAATATACAACTTTGTTGAAGTTTGATCAATTTTGCCTTTGCGCCACTATTATATCGGCACCTATTGATTTTAGTTTCTTCAATGAGGTATGTATTACAATCACTAATGATACTTTGATCCTTGATATCAAGCATTTTCTAAAAAAAAATGTTGATAAATTCAAGCTTAAAGAAGACCTTTAATACTTTGAAGAATATTTGTATATTCTAAAAGAATCAACATGATTGTATATTTTTAAATCTTGCTATGACTTTCTAATTGGAAGTCACTTTAGATTTAATAAGACTTTAGAACTTATTTCTTAAGATTTTTGGTGGCTTCAAATGTGGAAGGTGGTGTAGGACTTTGTGCTCTCTTATGACATCTATTCAAAGTTTAAAAATCCTTGACATTATTTTTATGGACTCTTACAATCCTTTCCTATTTTAAGATAGTTATAGTCTTCTATCTCCATAGATTTTATTACAGATCTATGACCATCCAATTTATTGGATAATATCATTGTGGTAGTTGATCGACTCACAAAGATGGCTCATTTTGATCCTTATAAGAAGACTACTTTTAATAAAGAAACTACACGATTCTTTCTTAGCAATATATATCAATATCATGGCTTATGTCATAGACACATATTTATAATAATTATTATCTAGATAATATGAATAAGCAGAAATAAGTAAAAGTAGATTGATTTTATAATAGTTTGTGTAGAAGCTTCATAGACGATGTTTCACCTTTATACATATCCATAGGTGATTAATAGGGTGAAAACTTGGCCAATAAGGTGGCCAAGTGTGAATACATTAATTACTTGCAGTACAGGTTAGTCATGTGGCACACATCTAGGCAACTTGTTTTACAAATTAGACATGTGTTTCGCAAGTTGAATGTATATTGGAGGTCCTATAGCATGTTGCTACGTAATTCCTAATTACATAGTATATATAGAAACAAGAGTGAAGTCCTCTTCACTCTTGTCAAATCCTTTAATGATTCTAGTTTAGTTTTAAGAGTCTTCATGTTTCTAGTCTTTGGCAATAGCCATTCCAATTTCTCTTTGAATGTACATACTTTCTTATTCCTATTTTGTGACTTTTCTTTGATACAGTTTTCATTAGATTATGCATCTTTTTCTAGTTCATATCCTTTACAAATTGAAAAGAGTACACTTATAATATCAGAGCTTTGTCTTGTCTTGATTAAGAGTAGATTATCCCTTTCTCTTGATAAGACACAAATATATTAGAAGTTGCAGATTATCCTCTTCTAAACTGATATTATTTTTAGTATTTTCTTTGTTTTCCCTTCTACTTATCTTGAGTGGTGTTAGATATTTTTTTTGAAGTTTTATCATGGCAAAGCTTGTTGAAACGAAGAGTGGAATGGCACAAATGCAAGAACAAATGAAAGAATTAATGCTTGCAAAGCATCAATTCACTGTACCTCCATAAGGAGCAACAAAGTTACCAAACAATGAAGATATAGATATGGTAGGAGCTGCTTCAACATCTACACCAAGCCATATAATTCCTCCTCCATTGGAACATTGTCCAAGCATCAGAGAACCAAAAATTGGTCTATCTGAGAAGTTTGATGGCACAAGATCCAAGTTTCGAGGATTCATCAATCAAGTCCAACTGGTGATTGAATTGCAACCACAAAGTTTTCCAACACCAAGCTCGTAAGTTAGGTTTATTAGTACATTACTTTTAGATTCTGCCTTATCTTGGTTTTCATCTTTTTTTGAATGACGTGATCCAATATTGGATAATTTAGAAGCTTTTTTAGCAAAATTTTGATCTATGTATGGAGAACATGATGCAACTCGTGTTGCAACCAACAAGATTTGTATCTTGCAACAAGGCAATCAATTAGTGACATTATATGCTTTATAATTTTGACAATTAGCAATCGATATCAAGTGGGACAATGCTACATTCATCAATTAGTTTCTCTACGGATTATAATATGAAGTGAAGAAATTGATGTTGAACTTACCCGATTCTCAAACATTGAGTTAAACAATTGATTTTGTGGTAAAGTGTGATAATCAGCTCTTTGAATTTTGATCTGAAAGTTGTACAAGGGAACCTCAAAATTATCATAATTCAGTGGCAACACTAATGTCTCCTCAATATGTACCTTCAAAAATTGAGGATATGCAAATTGATGTTATACGTTTCAAGCCGCTTATTGAATAAGAAAAGACTTGACAGTGTTGTATTACGTGTTGTCTCGTTCGAGAATGCACCGGGCACTTAGTTGTAGAAGGTAAAGTATTGTTTGCAAATACTTAAGAAATCCTAATAGATTTCACCCATGTATAAGGAATATAATTTGAGCTTCAATTCAAAAGTGTTTAAAAACACACCTTTTAATAACATCAACCATACATATACCCCAATTACCTCGTTTCTTTTATAATTAAGCAATTTTTATTTTTGTTTATAAGCCCTAATCCTAATCAGTGAGCTTTGACAAGCTATAATTTTTAATCTAATTGTCCATTTAGTATGAAATTTTGTACAAAAATTCTGGTATAAGCCTTTTACATGCTCAAAAAAATTTAGTCCAACCCAACTTACAGATTGCAAGAAAACGCCCAAAAAGCGCACTCATGACACTCAGCCGCCAACTTGAAGATTGATGTAGAAACTCCAGTGGTGATTTCTCCTTCTTTCATTATTAACTTTAGCTCAAACTTGGTGTGTAGCTCAATCTACAAGTCTTCTATTAGCATACAAAAAATTATGTTGATCCAATTAGTGGATCTTTAGATATTATAGAAACCCTATCCAATCCTAAATTGCCAACTTCCGACAATCCTTTGTATCAAAACTCAAATATCTCGTGATTGCATTGTTAGATTAATACAAATTTTTGTATACACTTAGCACACCCAATAATCCAAATAATATCAAATTTTGAACTATAGATGCTTTACAAATTTTATGAATCACTCAACAATGCAAGCTATCATTGTCTTATAAAAAATCCAAATCACCAATACAAACCTTGACTTTGAATAGTGATTGTTAAGTCTTCTAAAATCCTATGGTCATAAGCTAAATGCCCTTGGAACCCCTTTCAAGCTAGCTATCCAATCCTAATCACTGATCTTCAAATATCCCCTTTCCTTGCCTTCAGCAATCGTTTTTATCCTTGGAGGTCCGATTTTGACCTTATCTCATACCCGGTCTTTCCTTGGATATCAATTTAACTAATTCTAAGGATTTTTAAGTTAAATCCTATCCTCAACTTAATCTTAGTATCAACCATAATAACTATTTTTCTTTTCTATACTATTTTAATTAACTTATGGCTTTTTAAAATCAATAATAGAGTTTGTATAGCCTAGAAGAAAACTTTAACAACTAACTTTTATGTGTTAGCTATTAAAACAAGAAAATAATCTAAGAGGCTTCCATAACCCTTTTCTTAAGTATCTTAAGTTCCTATTGAACTAAGATAATTAAGTATTAAATATAAATTACTCTTATTTATACCTTTCACTATATAAACGTGCTGCAGCACGACAACGTCGTCAAGAAGCATTATACTTGTACTGTGGAGAACCTAAACACACTATTCAAAATTGTCCAAAGAAACAATATAACCACAAGATGAGGAGTACAATTATCAAAGAAGACAATATGTCAAAAAACGAGTTTGTTCAGCCACAATAAAGACCGTGCAGCTAGAATCTTGTACAATTTCTAATGAAGGTCCTATCCTCTTTTCACAACCATCTCCTTGTTTTATAATAGATGTGTATTTAGGACCTAATAATCACAAAGCCTCTGCCTTAATAGATTTGAGAGCCTTAGCTTGCTTTTTAGATGAGGAATTTATTAAAAGCCATAGAATACAGTTAGTACAAAAAACTAAATCTGTTGTTGTGATGTAATTTGACTATTAGGTGAAAGAGTGTGGAAATAGTATATTATAGAAGATCTTAGTTTAAAATATTACAAAAAATTATCTAAAAAAAAATAGATATTAGTAAAAAGGCAAAAAAATTAATAGGTGTTAATACTGCCTTTTTTACAAATGAGCTTCTATTTATTTTGTAGGACCATAAGTAAGACAAAAAAAAATAGATTGAGAAATAAAATTATATAGACATGTATAGAAAGAAGTTAAGAACAAATTATAGAAAAATTTATCACAAAAATCTCAAAATAGATACCTGGAAAGGACTGATTATGAGTCGGGATTAGAATCCAATCCCGAGGCACAAACCTGCATACCTATAGTGGGTCAAGAGGCCTTTTGCAGATCGGAAGGTGGGATTAGAGAGCAAACTAGAGGATCTTTCTTTGAGCATTAGTTGGGAGTGATTTGAATTGGTAATAACTTTGTAATGGCTTTGCAAAGTCAAGATTAAATTTGGTAACTTTGATTTTGAGAAATATATTGGAGTTTACATTTTTGAGCATTCTATGAGATTGGTTATAGATCTATAGGTGATATTTTGTGGATTGGTGTATACAATAATGTTTATAGGATGCTGTAAATTTGACATTGATCTAATAGTTCGATCAAAGATTATTGAAGTTTATGTGGATTAGGGTCTCAAAAATTGGGAATTGAGGATTAATTAGGTTTTCTAAGATTTCTAGAAATCTATTAGTTGGATTGGAGTGAAATTTATGTATGTATATAGAAGACCTAATTTCCTACATGTATGTAAAATTTATAAGCAACTGAATGGTATAAGATGGCATTAGACAATCTAAGGATTTAGTTAGGATTGGCATTAGACATTCAGCATTAAGGTAGGAGAAGGAGGTCGGCCGCCACTTGATTGAAATTTTGGATTGAAATTCTTGGTGGTAAGTTCAATCCTCTTCAAATTTTATGTGCTTGCTACCAATTTAGTTTTTAAGGAGTGTATAAATTTTTAAGCAAGATTAATAATTTAATCAATAGTTATTGAGGTTCTAAAATTACCTTAGGAATTGCTTAGGGCTTGGTTAGGATTTGGTTAGGGTTTAGGATTTGGTTTAATTAGGATTTGTTTTAGGATTTGTTAGGATTTGACCAAGATTGATTAGAATTTAATTAGGATTTGTTTTAGAATTTATTAGGATTTGACTAAGGTTGACTAGGATTTGACTAAGGTTGACTAGGATTTAATTAGGATTTGTTTTAGAATTTGTTAGGATTTGACTAGGATTGACTAAAATTTAGTCAAGATTTGTTTTAGGATTTGTTAAAATTTGACCAAGGTTGACTAGGATTTTAGGATTTGTTAGGATTTGATCAAGGTTGATTAGGATTTAGTTAGAATTTGTTTTAGAATTTGTTAGGATTTGATCAAGGTTGATTATGGTTTAATTAGGATTTGCTTTAGGGTTTGTTAGGATTTGACCTAGATTGACTAGAATTTAGTTAGGATTTATTTTAGAATTTTTTAAGATTTGACGAGGATTAATAAGAGTTTAATTAGGATTTGTTTTAGGATTTTTTTTGGATTTGATCAAGATTGACTAGGATTTAATTAAAATTTGATTAAAGATTATTTAGACATTGATTAGAGAAGTTAGGACTAGTTATTGTTGTATATTTCTTTTTTATCTTCCATAGCCAGGTGCCTAGAGTATTCTCAAGCAAGACTTCACGACATACGACACCGTACATGTAGAAGTCATAGATGGTCATTCTTTATCTTCTAAAGATGTTACTAATGAAACACTTCCTCTTGATGTAGTAATAAATGGCTATAATAGTTGTGTAATTTTTAACATAATTAGATCTCTTTTTAATCTAATCATTTTAGATCTATCATGGTTAGAAAAATACAACCCTCAAATAGATTAGATTTCTTGTACTCTTAACTTTTCTAAAAGTATAGCTAACAATATAGTTAACTAAATAAGAAATTATAAGTCTAGTAGAATTAAACCTACGTTTGTATATGCAAGAGCTTTCTTGCATGCTGCAAAAGAAGGATCACCTTTTTTTTATTTATGCTACACCTATTTCCAACGATGGAAAGACTTCAAGTAACATTCCAAGTCAATATTAAGATTATCAAGATATTTTTGAAAAAAGAATGCAGATATGCTTCCAAAGCATCATCCATATGATTGTTCAATTGACCTCAAAGAAGGAACTGAGCTACCATTTGGACTAATCTACAGTTTATTACAAGATGAATTTGCTAAACTCAAGGTGTATATTGACAAGAATTTGGCCAAGAATTTCATATGCCATTCTAAATCTTCAATAGGAGCTCCAATTCTATCTGCGAAGAAAAAAGATGGATCATTGCAGATATGTGTTGACTATCAAGGATTCAACAAGATCACAATCAAGAACAAATATCCATTATCTTTGATATCAAGATTCCTTGACCAGTTGAATTAAGCTAAGATTTATACAAAAATAGATCTAAAAAGAGCATATAATCTAATACGCATAAAAAAAAGAGATGAATAGAAAACTATATTTCAAATCAGATATAAATATTTTGAATATAATATCATGCCTTTTGGACTTATGAATGCACCAACTGCTTTTCAACATCTCATGAATGATATTTTTTGTGAGTTCCAAGATAATTTTGTCATCTACTACCTAGACAATATTTTGATCTATTCTAAGAACGTAGAAGAGCATGAAATACATGTTTGTCAAGTATTACAAAAATTTAGAGATGCGGGATTGTACACTAAGATGGAAAAGTGTATATTTCACACTACTCAAGTTGATTTCTTAAGATACATCATTTCAAATGATGGTCTCATGATGGATTCTAAGAAAGTCTAAATAATCATGAATTGAAAGATTCCAAAGATGATAAGAGATGTTCAATGCTTTTTGAGATTTGCCAATTATTATGGGATTTTCATCAAAGACTTCTCTCAAGTTGCAGCTCTACTTATACGTTTGACCTGTAAAGACAAATTCCAATGGAATCAAGAAGCGAAAGCAACATTTGAAGCTCTGAAGATATTATTTATTTTTGCATCAATCTTATATCGTGTTGACTTTTCCGAGCCATTTTTTATGGAAATAAATGCATCAGATTTTGCCTTGGGTGCGATTTTGTCAGAAATGAGAATAGATAAATTTTATTCAGTAGCTTTTCATTCAAAAAAATTCTCAGTAGTCGAGATCAATTATGAGATCTATGACAAAGAACTTCTTACTATTATGGATTCTTTTCTAGAATGGCGTCATTATATAGAGGGTACTTCCAATTTAGTCACCATGTATATGGATCACAAAAACCTTGAATATTTCATGTCAACATGCATATTGAATCGTCATCTAGCTTGTTGGAGTATGTCTTCATCAAGATTTGAGTTCATTATCACTTATTGACCAGGAAAACAACAAGGTTTGTTTGATGCCCTTTCTAGACGTTGTCGGGTAGAGAGAATTCGCCTTGGAAAACGCCGGGTTCCTAGCTGCTACTAGAACTAGCAAGGAACATGAGAGGAAGCCGTGCAAGTATATTCTATACTTGCACAATATTTATTCAAGTTTTCAAGTTATACTTGTATTATACTTGTACAAGTCTTGTACAAATATAAAGTATAAATACTTGAATAATACTTGTATAAATACTTATATAATACTTGTATAAATCCTTAGTATAATACTTGTATAAATACTTGTACAAATATTATGTATAATACTTATAGAATACTTATAGAATACTTATATAAATACTTATATAAATACAAGTATATATACTTGTATAAAAGGTATAAGCAAAGTGTGTATGTATTCAAGTATACCTCAAAATACAACCGCATATGAGGAATACAAGTTATACAATAAGCTGAAACTAAATAAATCACTAAAAATTCATCCAAATATTGAATCAAGCGTGCTTACAACCTATGGAAAGCCAATAATCCATTGTAAAACATATCAAAATTTCACAAATAGATGACTTACCATTTAAAAGTTATGGCTAAAAGAAGTAGGCACTAAAATTTCCAAGCAAATGCAAAGGCAGCAAAGCTCTTCTTCACTTCAGCCTTTGTTGTGATCACTTCCCTTCTCCAAATTGGACATGCAATAGCTTTTTAGAAAGCTCACTCCATCATCTAGCTTGTTCTAAAATTTCGCATGCATGCCTCTCAAACTCCAGATTTTGTAGCTAGTCGATTCTACTCTTCAAACCCTAGCAACAATTTTTCCTCTTTGACACTTCACGGCTCATAAAACTTTCATCAAAGCTCCAAATGTATTGATTTTTGTTTTTGTGGAAAGCTTATACAAGCTTCTATAAGCACCTAAATTATCAAAAAGATTGAAGAGACTGTCCGACTTAGGTGGTTGAACAAAGTTTCTGCCCCTCTTCGTCAGGTGGCAGCAAACCCTTTCCCACTCTCAAGCTCACAACTTTTGCTCTCCAACTCCAAATGCTACAAGAGATGTCTTGATAGAAAGCTAGCACAATTTTCCACATTCTCTAGAAATTTCACTAAGAAAGAGTTGAAATCAAACTTGCAGTGGCAGCTCGAAATTTCTGCCCCTCTTCGTCGGGTGGCAGCAAACCTCACTCTACTAAAACAAGCATAATTGTTTGCTCACAACTCTACAAACTAAGCTATCACCACGGGAGCTATCTCTCTCCAAAGTTCACTACTCAAAACTGCCTCTTCCTCTCGGTCTAGCAAGAGGAGTATATCTCCCTTTCTTTCTATATTAGACTATGATACGCCCACATGGGCAGCCAAATCCTATTGGATGGGCCTTATTCACCCCATGCTCTTCTTTCTTATCCCTCACAAGGTCCATTCTACCTCAAAAGTCAACAAGAAAGATAAAATAACCTTTACTTTTCTTCTAATTACAAAAGAGTCTATTCTAGGATATAAATAAGGTAGGAACAAAACAAATAGCCATCTTAATTCACTAACTAAGTGGCTATAATAAATCCTCTCCTTATAATATCTTCTAAAATAACCTCTAGCATTCACACATATATTAATAATAGAAACAAGATTTTTAATATTTTTACACACTGCACGTAAATGCAGTATGACAACGTTCTTATTTTGCACCAAAAAAAGGAGATGTAGCTTTTAAGCATCAAAGAATGGTCTTCTTGAAACTAGTGTAATTTCATCTTTGAGTAATGAAATCAATATTGATTGTTGATTCAACTTTTCTCAAGCAAATTTACTCAAGTATGTCTTCAGATCCTCTTGTTCATGATATTAGGAATAATTCTTCTAAGTCTCATGATTCTTCTAAATTTGAATTCAAGAATAATCTATTTTATTTCAAAAGATGCTTATATATTCCAAAAAGAAAAGCACGTTTATATGTTCTTCAAGTACGTCATGATTTCCAGTGGCAGAACATTTTAGATACAACAAGACTTTGGAATTTATATCAAGAGATTTTTGGTGGCCTCAAATGTGGAAGGTAGTCAAAGACTTTGTACAATCATGTGATATTTGCTCAAGATCAAATATTCCTCATCATCAACCTTTCAGACTTTTTCAGCTATTATCTATTTTAGAACAATTATGGTCTCTTGTTTCTATGGATTTCATCACAAATCTTTCAAGCTCAAGATCTTATGATTCTATATTTGTGATAGTAGATTGATTCACCAAAATGGCACATTTTGTGCCATGTACAAAATCTATCATAGGCAAAGAAATAGCTAAGCTTTTCATTGATAATATCTATCGCTATTATGGGTTACCTAAGGATATTATATCGGATAGGGGAATTCAATTTGTGTCAAGATTTTGAAAAATCTTTTTCAAGATTTTAAAAGTAGACATAAAGCTATCTTCAACTTTTCATCTTCAAACTAACGAACAAATAGAGTACGTAAACTAAGTCTTAAAGTAGTATTTAAGGTGTCCCACCAACTACCAACAAGATAATTGGACAGCTCTTTTGCGATTAGCAGAATTCACTTATAATAATACGGTGTATTTTTCCATGCAATAAACATCTTTTTTTACCAATTATGATTATTATCCATGATTTGATACTTTTTATTTTTTAAAAATTAATAATCCTATAATGAAAGATATGACAAATTGGTTGTCAAAATTACATGCAACAATGAAGGTGCAACTAACAGAAGCTCAAGAATGACAAAAGATGAATGCAGATGTATATAGGAAGGAACAACCACAATTCAATATGGGTGACAAGGTATGGTTACTTGTCACAATATCAAGACTAATTGTCCTTGTGATAAGTTGGACAATCCAGTTGCATATCAATTACACCTATCGGAGTCAATAAAGATCCATCCTATATTCCATGTATCTCTTCTTGAATCATACAAGACAATGGATATACAAGGAATAAGACAAATGCCACCGTTGTCGTGTTGTGACACGATTATATGGTGAAATTATGACTAAAAATGATTTTTCAATTAATACTCTATTATCTTAGTTCAACAAGAATTCAACATATTTTAACAAGGTTTTTATAAAAGCCTCTTAGTTTATTTTCTTCACCAAATAGCTAGTAGATAAGAATTAGTTAGTAATTTTACCTTCTAGGTTGTTGTTACGGATACAGAATATAGACTTGAAGTCTAAACAAGAAGTTCAAGAAGAATTGGCAGGAACTGGATTAATCAGATGAGTACAAAAACAACACCAGAGAGGTGAGCTAGAGCTTCAAGAGATGTGTTGTCGAGATTGAAGAACTCTTTAGCCTCGATTCCAATATATATTCCTACCTAGGAAGCTTCTCAAGTAGCTTCCTCCAATTAGGGAGCTTCTCAAGCAACTTCTACTAACTAGGAAGATATTAGAAGGCTCTAGAAGGTTCTAGAGAGTTCTAGAAAATTTCTAGAATGTTCTAGAAGGTTCTAACAAGTATGTCCTTGACATCACCTCTTCCTCTAACTTCAAGGTCTCCGAGAAGCTATTTGAGATGTATACTCACAAACGTAGGAAATCAAAAATTTATCGCATAGTCTCTGTAATATATTCCAGCTGTCATTCACGAGGCAGATGATTCATAGGTCCTTATAGCCACCGATAATGACCAATACCTTCTACTTGAGACCATGCTTGAACTTCTGTATCTTCATTGTAGAAACAACTTGAAAATATCGCTTCGCCACTACTTGCATGAGCTGGTTCAACTTCAAAGACAATTACAAGTGACTTGCTGCTTGGTATTCTTCGACGTCTTCTTGGCTCTTCTAATTCTTCATCTCGAGGTCAACGTCGTGAGCTACTCGGTTGAGATGGTACCACTAGTACAATATCTACATTCTCACTAGCCATATCTAAATACACCTTGATATTAGATATCTTGATATTATGAAATACAACAAGTTATGTTTTGATGAGACCTGGATCCCTTTTCTAATCATTTCTCTAGAGAAGGCTTCATCTTCACACTTCGTTAATGACTAGCTTTTGGCTTATTAGAATATCGTTGATGGAATTCTCGTACCTTTCGTGTCGCATTGACAAGATTTTTGGCCGATTTCTATGTTCTTTCATTAATATCGTAGCCGCTCCAATGCACAAAGTACTCTAATTTATTCCATCTTTGCCGTGGATCTAGTATCCTTTCCACCTCATATTCTTTGTTGTTTTCAATTTCTATATTAGGT